>JAPXFY010000021.1:18294563-18307063 GCA_030674185.1 Monoplex corrugatus | reverse complement strand
AGTATTATTATCATTATTAATCTTATTGTTGCTGTTGTTGTTGTGCGTGTGTGTGAGAGAGAAGACAGAGAAAGGGAGACAGAGACACACAAGAGAGAGAGGGTGTGTGAGAGAGAGAGAGAGAAAAAAAGAAGAGACAGACAGGGAGACAGAGACAGAGAGAGAGAGGGGGTTTGTGAGAGAGAGAGAGAAAAAAAAGAAGAGAGAGACAGACAGACAGAGACAGACAGTGAGAGACAGAGGGTGGTGGTGGTGGTGGTGGTGGTTTGGATGGGGTTGATAGGATTAGTTGTAATCTATTCCATCCAGAGACGTTTACGACCTATGAGGGACCCAATGGTCATTGAATTGTCTGAGCTGCTGATTTCATCCCTTGTCTTCTTTCTTTGACTACTTTCTGCACGACTGAACGGACTGTTCTGTATGTGTGTGTGTGTGTGTGTTGTGTGTGTGTGTGGTGTTTTGTGTGTGTGTGATGTGTGTGTGTGTGTGTGTTTTTTGTGTGTGGTGTGTGTGTATTGGTGTGTGTTTGTGTGTGTGTGTGTTGTGTGTGTTGAGTGTGTGTGTGTGTGTGTGGGTATGTGGAGAGAGAGAGAGAGTGGGGTGTGTGTGTGTGTGTGTGTGTGTTGTGTGTGTGGTGTGTGTGTGTGTTGTGTGTTGTGTGTTGTGTTGTGTGTGTGATGTGAGAGAGAGAGAGAGAGTGTGTGTGTGTGTGTGTGTGAGTGTAGAGGGGTGTGTGTGTGTGTGTGTGTGTTGTGTGTGTGTGTGTGTGTGTGTGTGTTGTGTTGTGTGTGTGTGTGTGTGAGAGAGAGAGAGTGTGTGTGTGGTGTGTGTAGTGTGTGTGTGTGTGTGTGTGTTTGTGTGTGTGTGTGTGTTGTGTGTGTTGTGTGTGTTTGTGTATGTGTGTACGTGTCTGTCTGACTGTGTTCCTATCCGTTTTAGTCTTGGTCGCTAGTTCTCTCTTCTTCTCTCTCTCTCTCTCTTCTCTTCTCTCTCTCTCTCATCTCTCTCTCTCTCTCTCTCTTCTCTCTTCTCATCTCTCTCTCCCCTCCCCTCTTTCTATGGCTGTGTTCTGCCTTCAGACGTGTTCTCTCCCTCCTGTGTGTGTGTGTGTGTGTGTGTGTGTGGTGTGCGTGTGCGTGTGCTGTGTGCGTGTGGTGTGTGTGTGTGGTGTGTGCGTTGTGCGTGTGTGTGTGCACGCATGCTTTCACTGTACGTAATCCATCTAGGTTTCCGCCTGCTGACCCCAGAGATTTATATTAGAAAGAAGAAACAAACATAAACAGCATCAGTATAAATAAGGTTTTGAGCAGTTGCATTAACCCTTTGACTCCCGCACCCTATCCTCCAATTGCAAAAACTGAATCCTTTGACTCCCTCACCCTATCCACCAGATTCCTGCAGGAAGCTGGTGGATAGGGTGAGGGAGTGAAAGGGCTCAGTTTTTGCTTTGCTATCATGGTTGACAACGCAGAATGCCGGTGGACAGGGTGCGGGAGCAAAAAGGGTTAAAGACTGAGCGGACTCTTAAAGAACAGCGAGGCCTGGGCTATCTACCGACAGGACATTCAACAGCTGGAACAGTTGCACTACAGACGTCTACGCAAGATCTACAACGTCACGTGGCAATACCGATCGCCCAATCTTTAAATTCAAAAGAAGTGTAGTTTGTCAAGCATACTGCATAGACAATCTACTCATCAAATGCCAGCTTTCTTGTACTGACAGCTGGAAGACTGCGGAACTATAGACCAAGAGTTTATTCCTTAAGGTTTAAACAGCTGGAAAGGTGTGGTACTATATGAGAAGCGCTTATTTCTTGGGGTACTAACAGCTGAATGGCTATGGCACTATGTAGTAAGAGCTTATTTCTTGTATTGACAACTGGAAGACTGAGGTACGGAGCGCTGAGGCAAAGACACCGTAATCAGTGAAGACCAGTAAAGCGATACGAAGATACTGTGAAGGCCAAACTCATCGCCTGTTTTGTCAACAGCACCAACTGGAAAGACACTGCCCGGGACATAGTAAGCAGCTGGCGACAACCGTGCACACAGACAAAACTGGCGACAGAAGTGCACACATACAAAATCTTTGCATTTGAACACCACAGACCAGCTGCTATTCAACAGAAGAGATGCTGGCGAAAACAGAGCCGAAGACCGCAGGCAGTAGAACATTTGCCCCCAGGAACAGTCGTATATTCCACGTGAAGATCCACACCAGCCCATGAAGACCACTACGCTTACGTATCTCACCGACGTGAAAGTCTACCATAATCATTAGAGACAACATGCAGATTGTGTGTGTGTGTGTGTGTGCGCGTGTGTATGTGCGCGCGTGTGTGTGCGTGTGTGTATGTACACATATACACATACATATACCCATATATGCATGCACGCATACATACAAAACATACATACAAATATGTAAAAAGACATGAACACACATACAAACGCGCGCCCGTACATACGCACGAACCATGTATGTATGTATGTATGTATGTATGTATGTATGTATGTATGCATGCATATATGTATATATACACATACATACATACATACATATATATATATATATATATATATATATATATATATATATATATAAACACAACACACATTGTATTTGATCTATATCTAGATACACAGATAGATTAGATAGATAGATAGATAGATAGATAGACAGATAGACAGATAGACAGATACATAGATAGATAGACAGATAGATAGATACATAGATGGATGGATAGGCGGACAGACAGAGAGATAGAGATAGATAGATAGATAGATAGATAGATAGATAGATAGAAGATAGATAGATAGATAGATAGATAGATAGACAGATATAGAGATGAATAGACACACAAACACACACACACACACACACACACACAACACACACACACACACACACACATATATATATATATATACAGGGTTTGTGCGTATGTGTGAGTGTTATCCCCAGTATCACCCATATAAATCCCTCTGGCTTTTTCGTGTCTAATCTGGAGGATCAAGGCAGGATGGATGTTTGTGTTTGAAGGGGAAACGGATATAATGTACGTAATATCATTGTAGCTGTAGCTTTTGTACTGACGATTTGGGCCAGCTTTGCACGAGCGCGTGTTGTGTGTTTGTGTGTGCGTGTGTGTGTGCATGTGTGCGAGCGAGCGCGCGCACGATCGTGTGAGTGATGTGTTTGAAAGAGGACGAAGAAAAAAAGCAAGACAAATTTTTTTTTTCTAAAAACATGTACGTGTGTTCGCGCAGAATGGAACTTGTCTGATTTTTCGGTTGTCATAATTACAGCTTGTAAGCACCAGCACTAGTAAGTAAACTCGATACACAATTTGACTCTCTTTTCCCGAAAAAAGCCGTCATGCCGTGGCATACCTGCACCAGGGCAAAACTCACCTGCACCAGGGCAAAACTCTTCTTAACCCCGGGCTTTTACTGTTACTTTTGTTTAAAGCCCAGCAGACTGCGTAGAGTCATATAAGGGTTATAACCGTTTCAAAACACACAATACTTAAACACCGTACTTCAACAGAAAAACAATAAAAAGAAAGTTAAGTACACATATCAACGCATCGTCGCACATGATCTAAGGATATGCCCCTAGCGTCGACCACTCCGTCCACTTTATAACACAGGGGATTTAAAAAACACACCTGAATACAAATTAGAACATAACTACCGACACTGAAATTTAAAGAAAAACAGACCTTAATTACCCACAATTGTTTCTGCATATCTCCTTTCCCAAGACCTAAAAATGCACTTAATACATGTACCCAATTATCAATCCTAAGAATAGGTACGTAATGTAAGACTTTATTGAACACACAACCGTGAATGGACTAGCAAGGCAGAAAACGATAGGAAGAAGTAACAGAAAGCAAATAAGGAAAAACAAACAAACAATCAAACAAAAACAAAGGGCGTGACAGAAAAGAGAGAAATTTCCCGACGGTGGGGATGATAGTTATACTGAAAGAGTCCCCGTCATCCCCAAGGGGGACCCCGGTGCTTTGAAATGACTGTCATTTGTCAAATTTCGACTTCTCTCCTGGATCCCTACAGCAAGCACTCATCCGCTATGTTTACCATTAACACAACACAAAGTGTCACTGCACACTCCAAATGGCTGACCAGCGACTGCAAATCTGCAGCCTCCCCCCCCCCCCCTTTCTCTTATTTTCAATTCTATGGCATAGAATCCATCGGTGCACTTCAAGAGTTACTATTAATGCTATTACTGTTTAAAGCCCAACTGACTGCGTATAGCCATATGAGGGCTGTAACTGTTTCAAAACATACACAATACTTCAACAGGAAAAACAAAAGGAAAAGAAAATTAAATACACATATCAATGCATTCGCGCACATAATCTAAGAAGATGCCCCCGGCGTTGACCACTCCGTCCAATTTATCGCACAGGGGATAAACAAAACATACCTGAATACAAATTTAAACATAACTAAGGACGCTAAAACACACATAAAACCAGGCCTAAATTACCAAGAGTAACATTACGTTTATCTTTAGACTTTCTACAAAATTTCTCACGTAAAAATTCAACTTCTCTCCTGAATTCTACACCAAGCACTCACTCATCAGCCACATTCACCATCAAAACAATACAGCCCAAGCGCAGCTGTACAAATTTGATCATAACTAAGTATACTAAAACATATATAAAAACAGGCCTGAATTACCAAGAGTAACATTACGTTTATCTATACACTTTTTACCAATTCTGTCTCGTAAAAATTCAACTTCTCTCCTGACTTCTACACCAAGCACTCACTCATCAGCCATATTCAACATCAACACAATACAGACTACGAGCAGCTGTAAACCCCGATCAGCCAGCCACCTACCAAGTAATTCTTCCTTCCGCGTCCGGTTTTATTTTCGATGCTTACTCATGTGACTTTGGGAAAAGAATCAGGAACATGGGCATGGAGAGGACTGCGTGGGTGGGTGGTGGGTGAGGAGCGTTGAGGGTAGGGGGTGGGGGTGGGAGAGGACAAGGAAAAGAGCAGGAGGGGGGTAGGGTGGTCACCAAGGGAAGGATACTTATGCAGATTTTGTGCTGCCGCTTGCAGATCAATGCAAACTATGTAACGTTAATTATTGATGCCAAGAACGCAGCTTAGTTGAGGGAATAGAGAGAGCAAGAGAGAGAGAGAGAGAAAGAGAGAGAATGTGTGTGTGTTCGATAGTGGAGAGAGAGAGAGAGAGAGAGAGAGAGAGAGAGAGAGAGAAGAGAGATGAGAGAGAGAGAGAGAGATGAGAGAGAGAGAGAAAGATATATATATATATGTGTATATATATATATATATATACACATACATACATATATATATATATATATATATATATATATATATATATATATATATATATATATATAGAAAAGAGAGACAGAGAGAGAGAGCAGTGGTCGATATCCACTCAATAACAACAGTGGGAATGTCGACTAGAAACACGATGCCTTGATTCTGTATATCTATATCTGTATTTGTGTATCTGTATCTATGTATCTCTCTTTCTCTCTCTGTGCATATATACATGTATATATACATATATATATATACACATATAATTCTCTCTCTCTCTCTCTCTCTCTCTCTCACACACACACACACACACACACACACACACACACACACACACACACACACACTAAACTAAACTAATGCATTCAATCTGACCACAATCCGCCAGTCAGTAAAGTAAGGTCCTCTGTTGTTCAATCCGGCCACAACGGGCCATACGTTCTTCTAACATTTCCAAATAATTCAGACCTTTTAAAAGACAGATGGAGCTGGGACAGGAAGGTGCTCTGAGGAAGGTCGTGGAGTCTCTATTACATGGATACTGGACTTAGCTGGCCCGGAGATGACTTCATATCTAGGCCCTGTTCTCGCTAACTCACACTTAATTACTTAAATTACCTAAGCGTCAAGCGTTTATGAACTCATACATACAAAGCGAAAAATAACCTAGAAGCCAGAAAGCGTAAGTTTACTACAGTAGAATTAAAAGTTGGTTGAAATGACAGACGGATACAAAAAACAAGACAAAAAATCCATAAAATTTGTGGTTGAAACTCAAGCCTAGCCAACGCACAGGTTTAACACCCCGTCCACCAGTATCCTGCATTGCCAACCATATTAGCAAAGCATGCAGGAAGCTGGTGGACAGGGTGAAGGAATCAAAGGTTTAGGTTTTTGCAGTTGATGGATCGGGTGCAGGAGTGAAAGGTCAAGTCTTGTGTAAAATGATCAGATTTTTCTATTACATGTCATTTGCGGCATTGGTACATATGAAATCTCTACCAAGCGTGAAGACGCCGTCTTACAAAAACTGAAACTGCTGTCATGCTGATTTGTACGCTTGAAGTTGAACTGAAAATTGACTGGGAATCACATGGCCTACACAGTAAATTAAATGTAAATGTATGGTTTTTGAATAACGACTCTGAGTACAATTGCATTTTATGCATTAGTGCCACAATAATGTCAAAGTTAGAGATCATTTAGGCGGTTAAGAGTTCAAATACTACAGGGGTTAAGCACAGATTGTGTAAATGTATAAAATATATAGCTCAGCAGGTTTAAATGCCTGATCCATCAAACGCCTAGACTCACAGAAGTGAATTTCTCTATCACTGCGTGATACCACTACTACCCTCCTCCTTCCGTTTGTACTTTTTTTTCCTACCGCTTGTTTGTGACGAAACATCTCTACTACTATTAGTAAGACTCAATCCCAAAGCACCATGAACAGACACGAGTCTGATTTCTACCTGCTGTAGAAAATAACAAATGACGAATCACATGACCTGACTCATTCATCAGATATCTAACAAAAACAATTACCAATTAACCAATCAAAAAACTGCTAAAAATCCGATCTTTGATGGAGTTTCTATAACAAACGTTGTTTCTAAGAATCGTTCGACCAACCAAAGTTCATGTTCTGCTGCCCACCTAGAGTCAGTCTTAACCCTTTGACTCCAGCACTCTATCCACCACCTGCAAAACCATAACCCTTGGACTCTCTTACCCTATCCACCAGCTTCCTGCAGGAATTTGGTGGATAGGGTAACGGAGTCAAAGGGTTAAGTTTTTGCTTTGCTAGCACGGCTGACAATGCAGAATGCTGGTGGACAGGGTGCAGGAGTCAAAGGGTTAACATCTCACTTTAATTTTGAACAGGCAGGAACATTTCCCTTGAATAATGTACTGGTGGGCCCAAGATATAGGAGTAAGCTTAGCAGTGTGATGAAGAACAAAACAACCAAAATATATTTATTTCAACAACCGTTCTCGCCAGATTTAATCAAAGGACATAACTCTTGAGAATTATCTCCCATGTTGTATAGAACTTCTCAAATCTAACACAGTTTGCGCTACCCATTCAGCTAGCATAGAAGCAGATACAAGGTACAAAAACAGTAAGCTCAGAACAGAGGAGATAATTCTCAAGAGTTATGTCCTTTGTTTAATATTATACAAATTCTCCCTGCTTCCCTTTTATTTCTTTGGTATTATCTACTTGCCAGATTTACTAATGTTTTACTGACAACGAAAATACACAGCGTGATAAGTAAAACACTGGTCCTCAAGACGTTCTCAAACCCGACCCCAAGAAATCGTAAGCTAAACATTTGTTATAACCCCTGCTCAGGGTTTGATGCTGCACGTTTAGAATGATTTACCTTTTCAGGCGCTTTTAGTTTTATAGATTTTATAACAGATCTGTGTTTAGCTTTTAGGTAGATGGGGAAATGGTGTTCATGTTATGAGTCCTGTGTAAGTATATTTTAATTTAATAATTTGAATCAATAAATGAGTGTTGTACAGGACTGGATTGAACTGAATTGTATAAAACTTACAGGATATGAGATTAATATGATCACGGTTACACCTAAAGAAGGGAAGCCTATAAAACGGCAGAGCTAAAGGACAACGTAAATATGGTTTCACTGACCAGACTTAGCGATTATTAATCAATCATATCGAAGCGACACAGCCTATACAACATACTCAAGTAAGGCACGCGCCACACAGATCTGTCATCCCACCAGCTCCGCCAGTCATGATCAGAAAATCGGCGGACAGACGCGATCGATAGTGAGATATGGGTTTAAGGCATGTCGTTCTTCCAGATGTTAGTACCACATAGAATGCCCTCTTGCTATAATATACCACAGTCGTCTACCGGATAGTACCACAGAGAAGACGTTCTTGCTTCACAATACCAAGTCTTCTAGTTGCTGCAGTTACAGAGAACAATCGACTATTCGTAGTACAATCCAGAGAACCCGACAATAGCATCGATATCTCACAGTGCAACCAAAATGTTTAAATCAAGGCTTCTTTGAGCAACATTCTTATAACTAGTCCTCATACACTCTGAGATTGGTAGGACTTTAAACTCAACAAAACAGCACAGAGAATAATCGCTTGATCTATAGCATAAGTTATCCAGCTGCTAGTTCCACAGAGAATAAGCTCCTGCTATAGAATAACAGTCTTCCAGCTGTTAGTACCACAGAGAATAAGCTCTTGCTATAGAATAACAGTCTTCCAGCTATTAGTACCACAAAGAATAAGCTCTTGCTATAACAATCTTCCAGCTGTCTGTACCACAGAGAATAAGCTCTTGCTACATAGTACCACATAATCTTCCAGCTGTTAGTACCACAAAGAATAGAATAATAGCCTTCCAGCTGCTGGTGCCATAGAGAATAAGCTCTTGCTACACAGAATAAGTCTTCAAGCTGCTAGTACCGTAGAGAATAAGCTCTTGCTATGTCTTCCAGCTGCTTATAGACAGATAATAAGCTCTTGCTGCATAGTGCCATAATAATCTTCTAGTTGCTAGTATCATAGAGAATAAGCTCTTGCTATAATAAAAGTCTTTCAACTGCTAGTGCCACAGAGAATAAGTTTCTGCTACATAGAACCACATAATCTTCCAGCTGTTAGTATCACAGAGAATACGTTCTTGCAACTAATACCCCATATTTCGATTTCTCCCTCTGCTGGAACCATGTTTGACCATCACTGACCTCGTGGGTCATTCCAGGTCAGTTCCTTTTGCTCGTGGACGGGTTTCCTGGCCCTGTGCCAACTCCCTGCCAGACGGTACTAGAATCCTCCCTCTGCCTGTCAATTATGGAAGTGTTAGTCCCTCAGTCCTGTTTTCCCCCCTGTATATCAGTAAATAGGTCAATGGACCCGCTGACCTGGTGTCAACAGTTGTGACTGAGATTAGAATTTGATACCTGGCATTTCTATATAAACGAAAAGATATTGAATCTCTCTCTCTCTCTCTCTCTCTCTCTCTCTCTCTCTCTCTCTCTCCTCTCTCTCTCTCTCTCTCTGTGTGTGTGTGTGTGTGTGTGTGTGTGTGTTTCTCTCTCTATATATGAGTGAGGCGCGCGCGGGTGTGTGTGTGCACGCAGGGGGATGGGCGGGTGTGGATGTGTGTGAATGCGTCTGTCTGTGCTGAGACAACAGATCTCTCTCGTAATGTATCCTCAAACTAAATCTCCCATCTCAAAATGAGAATGACCAAGATCTTCAGAAAAAAAATATACCTAGCCTTTCTTATCATTACAAAAATAACAAAGTGGCCATTATCACTGCCAACGGCACAAAATAGCTCTTCTTAAGGCAAAGTTAAAACAAACACAAACATAAAAGATGAAAACGCCACAAAAGATGTAAAACAAACACAAAGATGAAAACAGCACAGACAAGTCGGACCTAACGATCTCAAGATTTGTCAGAAAACGACACAGCAACAATCCCTCATGCTGAGGACTGGGTAGAAATGACAGCACTATCAGGAAACATCACTTTGTTTCACTGATAAACAGCTACTGGTGTGGCTGGGATCTTGACAAGCCGCGAGCACTTCAGTTGGAGGAGTCCTCTTTGTGTTGTGTTGTGCTGCGTTGTGTTGTGTTGTGTTGTGTTGTGTTGTTGTTGTGTTGTGTTGTGTTGTGTTGTGTTGTTGTGTTGTGTTGTGTTGTGTTGTGCTGGACTGTGCTGTGCTGTGCTGTGCTGTGTTGTGTTGTGTTGTACTGTGTCGTGTTGTGTTGTGTTGTGTTGCGTTGCGTTGTGTTGCGCTGCGCTGTACTGTACTGTACTGTATCGTTTCACAGCCGATTTTCAATTTCAAATTCAAAGTGTCATCCCTTTTCCTATGGTCCATATTTTTCAACCGTATTCTTCTCAAGGACAACACTTGCACCAGGTTCTTTTTTGAAAGGACAATAAATACAAGCTCCTCAAGAAGCCTTCGTTTTCTGTCTTTTGAAAGATTAGCTGCCAGACCACCATTCACGATCTAGTGGAACAGGACAAAGGGGTCAGCGAGGAGAACTTCTTTGACAATCAAGGTTCGAATCTTGGATCTTTAGTGACCTAGGCAGGCACTCTGACCGCTGTACCACAACTACTCTTATCTGAATAAAAAAAACTTGCCACACAAAATCATTCATAAAGAAACAAAGCAAAAACAAGACAGGAAGTCCTTATGCTTTAACAGCTGAAACTATTATGAGCGGTCCAAAATTGGGTCATGACCATTAAAACATAAGCAACACGTGTACATATTCACCAATAAACTGTTGAATAAAATTTAAATTTGTTATTCCATTCAAAAAGAGCGAGATTGTTTTACTGACACACACACCTGCGATACTAAGAAATAAACACGTACTTTACTGATAAACTTACGACTCTGACAAGTACACAGACACATGAACATTTCACTAATGCACACCCGCCACACTGGCAAATACCCAGACTCACAAACATTTTACCAACACATTTGCCATACTGACAAATACACAGACTCACAAACATTTTACGGACACACATGTGACAATGAACAATACACAGACTCGTGTACTTTTTACAGACAAACGTGCCATACTGACACAATGACAAACGTTTTATGACACTTACAACACTGACAAATAAAAAGACTCATACACATGTTACTGAAACACATGCGACATTAAAAAATACATGCGCTAACAATTTTTAACTGATACCCTTGCCACACTCAAAATACACAGACTCACAATTACAAAGATGGCAATGGCTGATATGAATCATATCTTGATTTTTGGTGAGTTACTTTCTTTTTTTTTCTTTCTTTCTTTTCTTCTTCTTCTTTGTTGTTGTTGTTGCTGTTGTCGTCGTCGTCGTCGTCGTTGTTGTTGTTGTTTTGTCGTTGTTGTTGTTGTTGTTGCTGTCGTTGTTGTTGTTGTTGTTGTTTTCTTCTTCTTCTTCTTCTTCTCCTCCTCCTCCTCCTCTCCTCCTCCTCCCTCTCTCTCTCTCTCTCTCTCTCTCTCTCTCTCTCTCTCTCTCTCTCTCTGTGATTTCTGATAGGAATACTGAAAGAGGTAATGCTGCTGTTAACGGCTATGTCAAAGAAGATACATTTCAAAGGGAAAACTAACTGGGGATACTGGGATATTAAAGTCGATGAAAGAGAATAAATTAAATCTTTGTTTCAAAGGGTAACTGAGAAAATAATCGCTAACGCTGCAGACGAAAAAAACTTGAAATTACCATCATTACAGAAAAAAAGACTTCTACGTGGACATGAACAAAAATATATCGTCCTGAGTGTGAAAAAAGACAACCATCAGAAACCACAATATCCGAAAATATTTTTTGCATGGAGTAAAAAAGGATATCACTAGCAACAATAAAAGGAAAAAAACCCACCTGCATCTTAATAAACACACAAGATAATCAGCCATGTTATAAACTCTGATCAAAACAAAACAAAAGCCAACCCACAAATAAAACCAAAACAAACAACAAAAAAGACGAAAAGACATCATACATACATTTAAAACAAAAACAACATCAACATCAACAACAACAAAACACGTATTTCGCGCACTTAATTCCCCCCCCCCCCTCTCTCTCTCTCTCTCTCTCTCTCGGTGATTATTTTTTCACTTTTTTAGCCCCTATGACACCAAAATCGGGCCACAAGAATTCAACATTATTATGTGTTGGAGGCTACAAACTGGCCGCATGTATACATACAGGTGGCAGAAATTTACCTAAAAACGGCCAAATAATCCTATGCGAAGTTTGGCCTTTTCACTAACAATGACCCAAAACGTAGGTTACCAGCCAAATGCCAGTATACGGACTGGTTGGCAAATAGGTACGGCTCACACACGCCTTCAATCAGGCTGTACAAATTCAAGTCTAGTGGAAGAAGACGAAGCGGTTAAGGTCGAAAAGTTCTTTGACTTAATCACGGTTCGAACCTTGGATCTTTAGTGACCTAGGCAGGTACTCAGACCGCCGTACCAAAACCCCTTTCAACTGAATAAACAAAGATTGCCAAACAAAATCAGTCATAAACAAAAAGCAAAAGCAACAAGACAGGAAGTCCTCGTACTTTAACAGTTTAAACTATTACGAGTGGTCCAA
>JAPXFY010000021.1:18279563-18282063 GCA_030674185.1 Monoplex corrugatus | reverse complement strand
CTCATAGACAAACAAACACAGATGTACACTCACACAAGCAAACACATACACACATATGAATGCACGCACGCACACACGAACATGCATACACAAACATACATATAAACTCACACACACACACACATACACACCAGCGCGCGCGCACATACACAGACAAAGAGAAAGAGAGGACACAGAGAGAGAGAGACAGACAGACAGACAGAGAGAGACACACTGAGAGTGAGACAGAGAGAGAGACAGAGACAGAGAGAGAGACAGAGACAGAGACAGACAGAGACATAAATACACACACTGACACACTAAGAAACACACACACACTGTTTTATCCAAAGTGTCAGCATGACCTCATTAACACAGCTAACACAACTAACACAGACATGACAAACAGAAACCACGGAAAACGGACAAGAGAGGGCAGGTATACTACACACAGACTTCTAGGGTTACGGCAAATACAGAAGAACGCACAGAATTAATTCCATTTTAGGAATGAACGGTAGTGTTCAAAATATCTAGCACCATAAACGTCAGAGATGGTACGGAATGAAATTATATCATGCGTAAAGTGATAACAAATATTCAGAGCCTGATCTTAACTTTCATTGAAGCAAAAAAAAAAAAAAAAACACACACCAAAAAACACACACACACACACAAAAGAAAGAAAAAAGAAGAAGAAAAAGAAAAGAAGAAGAAGAAAAAGAAGAAGAAAAAAGAAGAAGAAGAAGAAGAAAAAAGAAGAAGAAGAAGAAGAAAAGAAGAAGAAAAGAAGAAGAAGAAAAAAGAAGAAGAAAAAAGAAGAAGAAGAAGAAGAAGAAAAGAAGAAGAAGAAGAAGAAGAAGAAGAAAAAGAAGAAGAAGAAGAAAAGAAGAAGAAAAGAAGAAGAAGAAAAAAGAAGAAAAAAAGAAGAAGAAGAAAAAGAAGAAGAAGAAGAAGAAACTGTACAGACTGACGCGCGCGCGCGCGCGCGCGCACACACACACATACACACACACACACACACACACACACACACACACACACACAAAAGAAATGGCGTCTTTCACCTTAATCATCATCATCTTCATCATTAGTATCATTGCTATCATTATTATCACTATCATTATTATTATGATTATTATGTTACCATTATCATTAGTAAAGAGACTAGTAGTAGTAATAGTTGTAGGAGGAGGAAGAAGAGTAATGGTATTAGTGTTATTGTTGCTGTTGTTGTTATAGTTCTTGTTGTTATTCTAATCATTATTGTTACCATCATAATCATTACCATCATCATCATCATCATCGTTATATCCATTCTTCTTGTCTTCATGTTGTTGTTGCTCTTCTCAACATTATACGTTCATCATTACTGTGATCGCTGCTGCTGCTGTCGTTTTATTGAGAGAAAGGACAAGAAGTACCACCCACATATATCTTCTCCCAGACAAACAAAGCTGACCTCATTACCAGGGGTTAATCATCCTGTCACAAGGAACAATAAACTCTTCCTCCCTAAGACAAACAGCGCTGATCTCATTCTAAAGGTTTGTCATAAGAGTAAACAGGTTGGCTAGGTCTTCATGGAACAACTTCTTCAGCCACATTGTACACCTTGTTGGTAGGCTGGCGTGGGAAGGCATAAGGGAATAAACCATTTGATGTGTGAAGCCCGGGGGAGGAGGGTGAAGTGATTCATCCACTGCTGTCCACGCCAGTTGACACACTGATAATGATTAAAACCCTTTGACTCCCGCACCCTACCCATCAACTGCAAAAACTTAAAATTTTCACTCCCTTACCCCATCCACCAGCTTCCTGCAGGAAGCTGGTGGATAGGGTAAGGGAGTGAACTGGTTAAGTTTTTGCTATGGTTGACAATACAGGATGTTGGTGGACAGGGTACGGGGGAGTGAAAAAGTTAGGTCCGTCAGCACGAGCAAGGGCAAAGCACCAAAGTGATAGACATAGACAACATGTCACGAAAACAAAAAAAGGAAAATGGGCTGGGCACCTCGCTCGTATGAAAGACAAGAGATAGACGATCAGAAACACAGAAATGGGTGATAAAAAAAAGACACAAGATCAGTTGAAAAGTCGTTGGAGACATAACACTTAGGTGGCAACAAACAGCAACAAGATCCAGGACAGCAAAAGACATAAAGATGGAGGACTGGCTGAGGGCTACTTCCTGCAATAGAAGGACACAACCTGGAAAGAAAGAAAGGAAGAAAGATGTGTGACACCACAATCATACTACAGGATTCAATCTTCTTACGCTTTCTAGCAGGTCTCAATGATCCGAGATCTTAAACGAGCAGTATATTTTTTATCAAAATACATGTTTGGCTAAACACACTTATCATGTCGGACTGTAAGCATTATGGTACCAGTAGGACTCCCTGTTTCGGTTGAATTTAACGGATAATACCTAGATGAACCAAAAGTAGCCCTACCAGGGGCACAGGTTCCGACCCTAAACGCCACATATGCACGCACAAGCACTGGATGAAGCCTCAGT
>JAPXFY010000021.1:18272063-18274563 GCA_030674185.1 Monoplex corrugatus | reverse complement strand
AAAGATATCTGAGATGTTGGCCTGGAAATTTACAACCGTAAAATGGATGAAATTTGACTGTATCATCTCAGTCTTCCCGCTGATGCATAAACACGGCTCTACACAATCAGGATCTATATAAACGCCCCATTAGCACAACTAGATTGAGTATAAGTAACACTAGCACCATTAGAACTAGTATACGTAAGATCAACACAACCAGAATCAATACAAATAATATTAACATCACTAGAACCAGTACAAATAAGAACAGAATCTCAATCTTTACAAATAACATCCACACCACAAGATCCAGTAGAAACATTAAATATCATTAGGATCAAGACAAAAATATTAACGTCATTACAAGCAGTATATACACAGAAGTGAAAACGTCAACTTACACAAACAACTTGAACAACAACAGATTTAAACCAATCAACACCACCACCATAACCAAGACAACAATAAACATATAACATTACTGGAACAGTTTGTAATACTGACAGGAAATACGACAACAATATTAAATAGAGGAATAAATACATACTGTGTTAAGCATAATAAAATAATCCACAACTACCCATTTTGATTCAAACTACGATCAATCAAAATCAAGACCAACACAACCAATATACACAAACATGACACGACCACAATCCACAATCGAATGCAGAAAGAAAAATATTCACACACACACACACACACACACACACACACACACACACACACACACACACACACACACACACACACACACACACAAATTAAAAAAGACAACAAAGAGAACTTTACACCAACCAATACGGCAACAACATTAAAAGCAGCTTTGACAGAAACTAAACACAAACAGGTTTTGCATGCGATGAGAGGAAATCAAACAGCACTCCATTTCCTCTGACTTAAAAACAAAAACAAAACGAAGAACCGGCTACATGCACACTAAAGTCTCACAATCTTTTGATCCTAAATGAGCCTTCCTCTCTTGTCCTCGTTGCAATTAACAGTTGACTGAAGATGAAAGATGAAGATGAAAGAGAGAGCACAAAAGCCACAAAAAGTCAAATCACTTCACGTAGAGCGAGTGCCTGTCAAAGTATAAAACTATGAAACGTCATGTGTTCTTTCGGTCTGCTAACTCACTTAAAAATAATGATCGCGTCTGTCTAAAAAATTTAACACCTCACATGTGTGAACCGTGCGACTCTAAACGAGCACTAAATGTGACAATCCGAAGGCTGAGTCACAATAAATAATACAAGAACACCAACACGGAAGGAATTGGTCGGTACCAACAAGAATCACGCAGATGGTGTGTAATCTCTTTCTGCAAGTGGACACTCTTTGTCAACGTACTTCAAACAAAATTGTAATGCGGTCTTCTTCCAGTCCGTTTACTCGCTCCAAACTAATGAACTCTTCTGCCTCAAAATACACACTTAATAAACCAGACGAATCAAAATAACCACTGGCTGAGACAGTGTGCCGACAGTCGATAGGTAAGGAATATATTACAAAAAAGAAAAAGAAAAAACAGAAAGGATTGAACCAATAGATTCTACTACAAGAACCGCGCTGAGGAAGAAAACGCGCGCGAGTCAAAGAAAAACCCGTAGCTAGCCCAAAAACTTGGCCGTCACAACACAGGCTCGACAAGCGACATCCAGTCAGGCGATCTAGCACGGCACCACAGCCAATTGTTGCATTCTCTCTTAAAGAATGGAAAAGTCGATGTTGTTTGGAAGCAGAAACAAAGCAGCTCTGGGAGAGCTGCCCCTGATAGTGAAAGGAGGATGAAAATCGACAACGGTTCACGCTGGAACCTGTGAACTGAACCACGCGCCCAACCGGTTAACGAGCCAATTTGGACCCAGGCCAAATCTTTACCTGGCTCTGACACCGGCAGCGTTACGCGGATAAAAACCTCGCAGCTGCGGTGATGACTGACGGGATTTTTGTTCGTTCGTTTGTTTGTTTGTTAATCGCACAGATTCAATTTTGGTTGATTGTCTACATTACACAGCTCCAAAATAAACACTTCTCAACAATGCCCAGGTGAAATGTGTCAGTCAATGCATCACATGCATCTCTTCCCCCTCTCCATCCTAAAAAGAGCTGAAACAACAGACGAGGTCGATCCATGGACATGTGTTTGCTCTGTGATCAAATATATCTGCAATCTAAAGTTTGAACGTTGAACTGTTTACAGAAATCAAACGAGTGTCACTGGTACAGTCAAGTAGTTAGATACCAAGCTGAGAAATGTCAACATGAGCAGAACAACTTGCAACAATTATTCTCGCAAGTGGACCCTCCAAGGTTACAGAGGGTGTATGAGAAGAGCAAAGGAATAGCTGAAGAATGCATTGACAAAGTGGCCACGTGCCTGAGAAGAGCAAAGAAACAGCTGAAGAAAGTATTAACAGAGTGGCCAAAATATTGCACGCCCAAGAACAGCAAAGAAATAGCTGAAGTATATATTACCAAAGTGGCCAAAATGTTGGGCGCTCCAGAAGAGCAA
>JAPXFY010000021.1:18234563-18267063 GCA_030674185.1 Monoplex corrugatus | reverse complement strand
GAGTCAATATCACTTAATTCCCACGCCATACGTTGCTTCCAGTATCACATGATCCCAGACCACACGCTAATTCCAATATCACACAATTCCCAAACAATATGCTACTTCTAACACCACAAGATTCCCAAACCATACGCTTGTTCCACTACCACATGATTCCAAAACCACACCCTGGTTCCAATGCCACCAGTACCCCTTTTTAACTATAATTTCTTCCAGTATCACGTGTTTTCAAACGCCATACTCAAAAACAAACGTCATTGCCAGCGTTCAAGCAAACAGGAACCAGAGAAAACGAAAAAAGAATTAGAACGCGTATTTAATACAACCAGACAAGATAGGCGCAAAATTTCGGTCAACTGGCCTTTGTTAAGCGTAAGAGCACAAATGAACACACACCAAATACAAAAGTTACGGCAAAAAGACTGAAATTTGCCTGCTGCTTCGACCAGTGTGAAAAAAGGACTAAACTGACTAAAATGGCATCATAATGTGTTTCTGAGTAAATATGATGTCAGAGCGGAAGTGAGATTAATTCTGCAATTTGAAAAGTGGTCATGCCATATTAATATTGTTTTATCCTCAAAAGGGTCCAGGGCTAAAATTAAAACTATGACACACCAACAAACTGATTACAACTTTATCTACTTCCCACACAAAAGCTGGTTTTAATCTCACGCGCTTCCCAAACCATAAACCATATCACGTAACTCCCACTATAACTGATACCAAAATCACATGCTTAATAAGCCATGATCTGGTTCCAATACTACAAATTTCCCCACCGTGAAATGGTTTCAGCATCGTACCTTTATAGCAATAAACTAGTCCCAGTATCACATGCTTTTAAAACGATGAGCTAGTTCCAATATTACATATTCCCAAGGCCATAAACCGGTTCCGACATCACATACTTCCCAACTCCATATCACAGCCCCATATCATAACCCTAACATCACAAAAGAATAGTCTAGTATCACGCACTTCATAACCATCCACTAGTTCCATATCACGAATTTTTTCAAACAAAAAACAGGTTCCAATATCTCGTATTTCTCAAACAATAAGGTCCTTCCAGCATCATTTACACTAGTTTCAACATCGCACGCTTTGTAACCATAAGCTATTCCTAAACAATCTACTACTTTTATATATCACATCTGTTCCAATTAACTGGTTCCAATATCACGTACAGCCGAAACCACAAGCCAGTTCCAGCACATGAAACTGGACACACACAATTAAATCTATTTCGATTCTACCATCAATTTTTTTATCCAGTTTTCGTCCTTGGAAAATACAGCCTCTGTTCTGAGTGTTTCTCTTAACTAACCACCGTCTTGTTTCTTCTCTCTTCTTCTCCTTTTCTCAGTGTAATCTCCGACTAATCCTTGTAATTTTAGTCTGCTGCTGGTCCATTCACCGGCTATTTCCTGCCCTTCTTTCCGTCGTTTTCTAGAGTGTGTGTGTGTGTGTGTGTGTGTGTGTGTGTGTGTATGTGTATGTGTATGTGTGCGTGCGTGTGTGCGTGTGTGCGTGTGTGTGTGTGTGTGTGGTGTGGTGTGGTGTGGTGTGGTGTGGTGTGGTGTGGTGTGGTGTGGTGTAGTGTAGTGTAGTGTAATGCAGTGTAGTGTAGTGTAATGCAGTGTAGTGTAGTGTGTCTGTGTGCTTGCGTGCGTGCGTGCGTGCGTGCGTGCGCGCGCGCGCGTGTGTGTGTGTGTGTGGTGTAGCGTAGTGTAGTGTAATGAAGTGTGGTGTAGTGTGGTGTGGTGTGATGTAGTGTAGTGTAGTGTGGTGTAGTGTGGTGTGGTGTAGTGTAGTGTAGTGTAGTGTAGTGTAGTGTAGTGTAGTGTAGTGTAGTGTAGTGTAGTGTATGTGTGTGTGCACGTGTGTGTCTGTGTGGTGTGTGTGTGTGTGTGTGTGTGTGTGTGTGTGTGTGTGTGTGTGTGTGTGTGTGTGTGTGTGTGTGTGTGTGTGTGTGTGTGTGTGTGTGTGTGCACGCGCGCGTGTGTTCCCTTTTGTCTTATCTTACGTCGTACACATGCATAAATCTGCCTATTTCCACAATCTGTACTTTCTTTACTGAAATCATCTTCATAATGAAGACGGCTTTGTGGAACAGGTTTCCCGACAAGGACAAAACTGCAAGCTAATATTATGAACCCAAACGCAAATGTACTCCATGGAGTAACGGCGAAATGAAGGAACGATCGATGGAAAAAAAAACCGCAAATTCGGCCTGCATTTGGCAAAAGTAGATTACCCTGCAATGCAAAGTGATTTGCTTTTTCTTTCATTTTTTGTAGATAATTTACGCCGAGTGCGTCACTGACACTTTTGGTAGTTTAGGCCCATTTTTACATGTTTTAGTGTCCTTAGTTATGTTTAAATTTCTATTCAAGTTTTGTTTTAATCCTCCAGCTGATAAATTGGATCGAGTGGTCAACGTCAGGGCAAATCTTTGGATTGTGTGCGCAAATGCACTGGCATCTGTACTTAATTTTTTTCAAGTGTGTGGTGTGTGTGTGTGTGTGTGTGTGTGTGTGTATGTATGTATGTGTGTGTGTGTGTGTGTGTGTGTGTGTGTGTGTGTGTGTGTGTGTGTGTGTGTGTGTGTGTGTGTGTGTGTGTGTGTGTGTGTGTGTGTGTGTGTGTGTGTGGCTTAAATTTTCTTTTCCAATTTTTCCCAGTGAGGTATGTGTACGTTTTGAAATGGTTATTGTTCTGATATGCCTCTACAAAGTCGTCTGGCTTTAAACAAAAACAACAATAACAGTAACATCACTGATTCTTCTTAATCATTTCACTCATGTTACATGTCACCCAGAAACATAACTATACACAAACTATATACAAGATTCGAGCGAAAACGTTCACACACAGATGTGATCCAATGAAGGAAACACAGGACTGCGTTTGTGGACCTCCTTTCGCTTGCAGCATCTATCTACACACAAACAGAACTGCTGCTAAAGTGCGGATCGTCCGGACATAATGGACGTTGAGGCTGGCACCTGTGATTCCCGATGGAGTCATTTGAGTCGTCCCAAGCGGTCAGACATTTACACGGGTCTTCGTGGAATTAATCCTTTTTACTCCTTCATCCTGGATAATGAGTTGACAATCCTTTTACTTCATCACCCTGTCCACCAGTTTCCATCAGCTTATGTATCATCTTCCTGTTAGAAGCTGATGGGTAGAGCGAAGGAGTCTATGGGTTATTCTTCGATTTTCCAGCCAAGTCTTGGGTAGAGCGAAGGAGTCTATGGGTTATTCTTCGATTTTCCAGCCAAGTCTTGTTCAGTGGATTTACTGACGAGAAGAAGTCAACTGAAAACCACGATTCCATTTCCGCGCAAAAGCAAAATTAATGTAAACGTAATATGATGGGACAATCTTCCGACAGAAAAAAATAAAGGCAGAACTTCAGTTAAGCGAGAACGCAAATGTATGCTCCAATTAAGGGGAAACTTCCTGTTTGTTTGTTTTTTGTTTGGTATTATTGTTGTTCTAATTTTTTTCGTTGAAGAATGCTTGCAAATGAGCGTGACCCGATAGAAAGTTCCGTGTGCGCTTTTCGGCCAATTTCATTTCTCCAATCCCACCTTAGCGACATAAATATAATGGATATGCGGATACGCGTACATGTACAATTGTAATCATACATATTTGAAAAATAGCCAGACTGCCTTTTGCTTGCAACAAAATCGTTATTGAAGACAAGTCATTAGGGCTAATGGATGTAGAGGACGACATGAAAGAACCCAGTGTTAAAGTCACAGATATGATGAAAGATAGGTATTTGGATCAATTTCTTTTTCATTTTCAAGGGTAACAGATAAGCACTATATGTGCTTTTTTTCATCCAGCCCCTGCTTCATAGGAGTCTAAAATGTCTTGTCTAAGTGGTTAAATATTAAAACATACTCCTTGCGCACATATCGTTCTATTCAATACTGACAGAACATAATAAATCATAGACAATAAAACATAATTTTTTGTGTACAATTCATTTACATACAAACAAATAGCGATAACATAATGACGTAACCGTCAACTCATAAAACGTAAAATAGCTTGCAGAGTACATTATCCAGTTAGTTACATGAAATAGACAGAGTGACAAAGCCAATGCCGCCTTAAATAAGCCGCAACACTTAAAAGAGAGACAGAAAGAAAGAGAAAGAGAAAGAGAGTCAGAGAGACAGACAGAGAGAGAGAGAGACAGAGAGAAAGTGTGTGTGTGTGTGTATGGTGAGAGAGAGAGAGAGACATACAGACAGAGAGACAGACAGGCAGAGACAGACAGACAGAGACAGAGAAAGACAGGCACAGCGACAGAGACAGCTTCCAGCCGGTACCCGACTTAAATAAGACGCCACACGAGACACACAGAGAGACAGAGACAGATAAAGAGACACAGAGAGAGACAGAGACAAAAACAGAGACAGACAGGCACAGCGACAGAGACAGCTTCCAGCCAGTACCCGACTTAAATAAGACGCCACACGAGAGAGAGAGAGAGGGAGAGACAGACAGACAGACAGAGAGAGACAGAGACAGACAGACAGACAGAGATAGAGACAGGCACAGCAACAGAGACAGCTTCCAGCCGGTACCCAACTTAAATGAGACGCCACACGAGAGAGAAAGAGAGAGAGAGAAGACAGAGAGAGAGACAGAGAGAGACAAAGAGACAGAGACAGAGACAAAAACAGAGACAGACAGGCACAGCAACAGAGACAGCTTCCAGCCGGTACCCGACTTAAATAAGACGCCACACGAGAGAGAGAGAGAGAGAGAGGGGGGGGGGGAGGGAGAGAGACAGAGACAGAGACAGACAGACAGAGATAGAGGCACAGCGACAGAGACAGCTTCCAGCCGGTACCCGACTTAAATAAGACGCCACACGAGAGAAAGAGAGAGAGAGAGAGAGAGGAGAGAGAGAGAGAGAGACAGACAGACAGACAGACAGACAGACAGAGACATAGACAGACAGACAGACAGACAGACAGACAGAAAGACAGAGACAGAGACAGGCACAGCGACAGAGCTTCCAGCCGGTACCCGACTTAAATGAGACGCCACACGAGAGAGAGAGAGAGAGAGGGGGGGGGGGGGGAGAGGGGAGAGAGGGGAGGGAGAGAAAGAGGGAGAAACAGAGATAGACACACAGAGAGAGCGAGACAGAAACAGAGACAGAAGAGAATGAGGCAAAAACAGACAGACATATAGAGCGACAGCTTCGAGCCGTTACCCGCCTTAAATAAGACGCCACACTAACAGCAATATTGACGTGATTCACTCCTGTGAAGATACCGCCCCAAAAGATGCCATGTGACAGAAGAAGCCAGCACTGAACACAAACGATTTTCCATTAAGAAACCGCAGAAAACATGTCATCCTGACAACTTGTCGATTCCCTTGCAGGAGAGGAAGTGGAAGGGCAAGAGGAAATTGGGAGAGGGAGGGAGGGAGGGTACTGCGAGGTGAGGTGTGTGTGTGTGTGTGTGTGTGTGTGTGTGTGTGTGTGTGTGTGTGTGTGTGTGTGTGTGTGTGTGTGTGCGTGCGTGCGTGCGTGTAAAGGAAGGATGGGTGGCGGGTAGCAGTGGTAAACTGTCACTGCAGGGCTGACGTAATGAGATTGGGAAAAAAAATCACAAGATAAAAAATATGGTGGCCTATTAACTCAGTTGAATCGGAAGCCGTGTTGAAAAGGGCATGTCTACAACAGCTTTGAGGCAACAAAGAGGATTAAAAAAAAAAAAACAACAACAAAACTTACGAGTTCCTATCCCCTCTCCTCACACTCCTCGTTCAATAACACGACGCACCACTGCCATCACCTCATTTCTATACCATTTCATTTCTGTGACGCTTAAATCTTTAGCTTAGAAACAAGAAAACTGTCAAGACAGATGTTGAAATCAAGTTCAGCACACGAGCGTGTGGGTCTAACGGGTTGGAAAGCAAACAAACCAAGATTAGCCGCACCAACACTTGACACAGAACAGATGCTAAATTTGGTCTCTAAGAACGTTTTCCAAAATAAATGTGACTGCCTGCGTTCAAGCAAACAGGAACCAGAAAAAAAAAACACGAAAAAAGAATCAGAACGCGTATTTAATACAACCAGACAAGACAGGCGCAAATTTTCGGCCAACTGGTCTTTGTCAAACGTAAGATCACAAACAAACAAACACCAAATAAAAAAATTAGGAGAAAAAGACTAAAAGTTCCCTGCTGCTTTGTCAGTTTAGTCCTTTTCTCACATTGGACGAAGCAGCAGGGAAGTTTCAGTCTATTTCTCCTAATCTTTTTGTATCTGGTGTTTGTTTGTTTGTGATTTTATGTTTGACAAAGGCCAGTTGGCCGAAAATTTGCGCCTGTCTTGTCTGGTTGCATTAAATACGCGTTCTATTTCTTTTTACGTGTTTTTCTGGTTCCTTCTTCTAAGAACGTTTGCTCAGACCCAATCAGACCCATTCAAATCCAAGTGGAGGTTTCTTGTGGGCCTTTAAAAATGACCGTTAAAAGTAAGCTCTTTGGGAGGGGGAGAGGGGCTGAGGTGTGTGGACCCCACCACTCTAGGACCAGTTTCATGACGGCAGACCTCACTCCTTATCTGACTGCTCTTCCTTTCCCAACACTGAACTTAGTCGAGTATCCAAGTGGACTGAAGTTCACACACACACACACACACACACAAACACAAACACACACACACACACACACACACACACACACACACACTCACATACACACACACGCACGCATACACACAAACACAGACACGCACACAGACACACACATACACATACACACACATACACACACACATACACAGACATACACAAATACACACACATATACACACACATATACAAACACACACAAACACACATACACACACATATATACATACATTGTTCATGTTAATTGTTAGTGTTAAGTTCTTCTTCCATTTTTCTATTTTCCCACCTACTTTTGTCTATAACTCTGTCTCCTCTCTGCCCCAAATCCAATCCGCCCATCTCTCATCCTCTTTTTTTTTCCGTCTAATATCACTCATAATGAAAAGACGTTAAATCAAAGAACGAACACATACATACATACATACATACATACATACATACATACATACATACATACATACATACATACATACATACATAAATACATACATACATACCCGCGTGTGCGCGCGGGCAAACAGTTTGTCTAAAGCAGGATTAAACCCATTCAGTGAGACTGACAAAACAAAATATGCAATTGAAAAGTGGAAGGTGTGCTGTTACGCCACCCTGCCTCAAAATAGAACGGCACAGGCAGGGCAGAATCAATCATTCTATCCCACATCTGTCTCTGTCGGAGTTATCTAACCCACCTTTACCAAATCAGGCAAGTGAATTATTTTTGCTCTCCGTCGTTTTGTCGTTAAAACTTGATGATCCTGTTCCTGTTGACTTCTCTGTACGCTTGACAAAGGCCAGATAGCCAAAAGATTTCCTTATGTCTATAGTTTCATCAATTATAACAATTAAATGTGTATACGCATTCTTATTTTTCTCTTTGTGTCTTTCTGGTAGCTGTATTTCGCTTGAGAGCAAACATCCCTTTGGTTCCGATCGTGAGATTACAAGACAAGTTTACGTGGGGTCCAAATGGACAGAACGCTAAGCCAGCTAAATAATAAACTGCCATGAGGAAATTATGAAGATAAGAATAATGTTGACAAGAACATCGACAATCACATGTTGACAAGAACGACGACAATCACGATGACGATGATAATGATGATGGTAACCACAGTATTACTATCAATCGTCTGCATTCTCGCCCCGACACTCTTCAGGATCTTCTCTTTCGTACTGTCATGAGCTTTCAAACGCATCTGATGACGGAGTGTACTTCACACTAAGTCCAACGGCAAGCTCTTAAACTTTGCAAGTCCAGAGTAAAGACCAAAGTGCATCAGGTCCTCATCCAGAAGATACTCTTTGTTGATGACGCCGACTAGACATCTCACGTGCGACATACATTCTAATCTCAAGAAGCCAATCAACTCCCTAACGCATAATTATGCCCTCGTCGCTAGTCCGAAGAAGAAAGGGATCATGGGGCAGAACGACACAAAGACACCAGTATCACCATCGGCGATCACACTTTCCATGTGGTAAATCACTTCACCTACCTAGTATCGACAGACTCCAGCAACCTGTCCCTTGACAGGCGGATATGGAGAGCTGTCACTAGTGTGGCCAAGCTATTCAGGAGAGTGTGGGGAAATATTAAGCTCACCACAGCCACCAAGACTGGAGTGTACTGAGTGTGCATACTGATACTCTTCTCTGCCACAGCGAGGACTCGACAAACTATGCATCCCAAGGGCACCTCAACAGCTTTCCACCTGCAATGCTTGCGCCAGATCCTGGGCATTTCCTGCAAAGACTGTGTACCAAACGGGGACGCCCATCAACAGGCCAACATGCCACGCATGTGAGCCCTCAACACACGACGAATACGCTGGCTTGGCCATGTCTGCCGCATGAAAGATGGCCACAATACTAAAAGATATCCTCACGGACATCTCGCTGCAGGATCCCAGCCTACAGGGCGTCCACTGCTGCTATACAGGGTTGCAAACGTGACCTGAAGTCTGCTGATACCAGCGTGCATACTTAGGAAGAGAACTACAAACCGTTGTGCCTGGCGTGCAGGCATACCCATTACAGAGGAGAAACTATCTCAACTATGGACGGACAGAAGGCATTGAGAATCTACATGTATTTCAACTATGGATGGACAGATCTGGGTGTGTTTTGTCACCAGATCTGTTTTCACTTTACAGCGAAAACATCATGAGAAACCTAGAGGAAGACCCTGGATTAAAGGTTGGAGGAGAAATGACAAACAACATTCGATACGCAGATGACACCATGCTAATTGCAGAAAATGAAAGGGACCTACAAAACCTTGTGAATATACTAGAAATAGAATGCAAAGGTAAGCGGTTGGAACTAAATAGCAAGAAGACTGAAGTCATCGCGATCAATTAAAAACATGAAATCCCTCATGCAAAATAACAGCAAACGGCACAACCTTGAGACAACTTGATAAGTTTAAATACCTGGGAACAATCATTTCATCATTTCATCAGATGGCAGATGCACATCAGAAATAGCTAGCAGAATCGGCCAAGCCAAAACAGCATTCAAGAAGATGAAAAGCATTCTTATCAACAAATGCCTATCAATTAACATCAGGAAGAGAGTTCTTGAATGCTATACAGAACCGATAATGTTATACGATTGTGAGGCGTAGACAGTCAACAAGCAAAGCCAGAACAAGACTGAGGCTGCCGAGATGTGGTTTGTAAGAGGAATGTTGAGAGTTCCATGGACAGCAAAGAAAACAAACGAGACAGTCTTGATGGAGGCAGACACAAGAAGATCATTCATAAGGAAGATTAGGAAAAGACAGGCAACATTGCCATTTTATGAGGAAAGAGGAATTGGAGCACATGGTCACGACAGGAAAGCTGGAGGGAAAGAGAGCACCAGGTAGACCCAGGGAGAAGATATTGGACGGACTTGCAGAGTGGCTGAAGACAGAGAGGGTGGAAGAGGTGCTTGAGGCAACAAGGGATAGAAACAGATGGAAGACCATGATCGCCAACGCCATGTGGCAAGGCACCTGATGACGATGATGATGGACAGAAGGCATTGAGAAACTATCTCAACTATGGATGGACAGAAGGCATTGAGAAACTATCTCAACTATGGATAGACAGAAGGCATTGAGAAACTATCTCAACTATGGATGGACAGAAGGCATTGAGAAACTATCTCAACTTAGATGAACAGAAGGCATTGAGAAACTATCTCAGCTATAGATGAACAGAAGGCATTGAGAAACTATCTCAGCTATAGATGAACAGAAGGCATTGAGAAACTATCTCAGCAATAGATGAACAGAAGGCATTGAGAAACTATCTCAGCTATAGATGAACAGAAGGCATTGAGAAACTATCTCAACTTAGATGAACAGAAGGCATTGAGAAACTATCTCAACTTAGATGAACAGAAGGCATTGAGAAACTATCTCAACTATAGATGAACAGAAGGCATTGAGAAACTATCTCAGCTATAGATGAACAGAAGGCATTGAGAAACTATCTCAACTTAGATGAACAGAAGGCATTGAGAAACTATCTCAACTATAGATGAACAGAAGGCATTGAGAAACTATCTCAGCTATAGATGAACAGAAGGCATTGAGAAACTATCTCAACTATAGATGAACAGAAGGCATTGAGAAACTATCTCAACTATAGATGAACAGAAGGCATTGAGAAACTATCTCAACTATGGATGAACAGAAGGCACTGAGAAACTATCTCAACTATAGATGAACAGAAGGCATTGAGAAACTATCTCAACTATAGATGAACAGAAGGCATTGAGAAACTATCTCAACTACGGATGGACAGAACAGAGAGAAGAAAAGTGGCAACACGACTACCTAACGGCAGCCATCAACCTTCATGTGTGTCAGCTGTGCCAAGGAATGCCACCCAAGAATCAGTCTGTTCAGCTACAGCCGACCTGCTCCACTTCAAACCGAATCCTTAACCGTGTACATCCATTGCCTTATCAGACAGACTGAACCATCGGACTGTAAACCAGGTTTTTCCATTAAAAAGGAACAATTCTAAGAGTGGTGAACTCGCCGCATTTTAAATTAACCTGTCACTACCGAGGTCTAGACTAGACAAGGCTGGCAGTAGTAGATGCTGTGTGTCAGACTGGGTGAAATCGCGCGTGACAGTATCCACTCCGCAATCAGCGAGTGTATCGATCCAGGCCCAGCTCAATGCATGTTTCACGTACATCAAGAAAGTGTAGCGGGTTTGTGCTGGGCAGTGGACGGTAGTGGTGGTGGGGATGAGGTGGAGTCAGTGGGACATAGGATCTGGACGTATAGGAAGGACAGATAATTATACGGGCTAACGTATGCGATACTGCACTCAGATGATACACAGCAGTATGCACGTATGCACAAAACATGGTAGACCACACACACACATACAGACACACACACACACACTCTCTCTCTCTCTCTCTCTCTCTCTCTCTCTCTCTCATAGACACACGTACACACCGGCATACTCCTCTCTTCCTTCTAAGCAAGCGTATGTGCATGCAAGTACACGTGAATGCTAATAGAATGCAGAACAGAAATAGCTTTTCACACACACACACACACACACACACACACACACACACACACACACACACACACACACACACACACACACACTCGATAGAAAGAGAGACAGACAGACACAGAGACACATGCACACAGACAGAGAGAGAGAGAGATAGAGATAGAGAGAGAGAGAGAGAGAGAGAGAGAGAGAGAGAGAGAGAGAGAGAGAGAGAGAGAACCAAACTCTATCGAAGTTATAATGGCAATCGGTAAGCGCGTCTCGCCTCCATCTTTCACCGCTCAGGGGGTAGCAAGACAGTAGCTCTTCAGCTCTTCATTTCGTGCTCCGTCCATAAGACATAGTCTACTTCACCTCAGAAAAACAATGTGGTAACCCTATACAAAAAGCTTTCTTTTTCTCAAGAACAACCTCATATCAAGTCAAATTTCACACTTTTACGAGACTGGAACATCGTCTATCAGAGTTACATCCTTTGTAAACGTACTTATAGTGGTCATGTGTACTTTTGTATTTATCCCTCGAGAACTGATCGGAATAACGCCTGTCAACCATTATATCGCACAAAGGCGGATAAAAGAAAATTGTCCACCTGTCCAGGATGTCAGCCAACCAGCCAGCCATTGGAATCTTCAAAACCAGATTGTTATTGTTATTATTGTTGTTTAAAGCCCAGACGACTGCGTAGAGCCGTATCTGGGCTATAACCGCTTCAAAACATACAAACCTTCAAAAGGAAAAAAAAAAGAAAAGAAAATTAAGTACAATATATATCAATGCATTCGCGGACATAATCTAAGGAGATCCCCCTTGCGTTGACCAATCCATCCAATTTATCGCACAGGGGATTTAAGAAACACCTGAATAGAAATTTAAGCATACCTTGGGACGCTAAAACATAAAAAACAGGCCTAAATTACCTAAAATTGCTTCCGCATATCTCACCTCCCTAGAGCAAAAAATTATATGTACCAAATCATCAATCCTAAGAGTAAGTACGTAAGACGTTCTCGAACACATACAGAAAGGCAGAAAATAATAGGAAGAAATGACACATAACAAAGGAACAAGGCAGAAACAAAAAGAGTGACAGAAAAGAGGAAATTTCTAGCACAGAATTTCCAAAAGGTGCGGATACTATTTATACTGAAAGAGCCCCAGGCACCCCTCAGGGGACTCAAAACCAGATGCTCGGGCTTCACGGCCAAAAAACAATGGTGGCACCAACTGTCAAACACTTGCCACACCTACAACATCACCCTGCGCCAAGCTTCCCATATGGCTGCAGACTGACATCTTCATCTCCCCTTAACACCTTCTAGTAGTAGAGGTGGACGGACGAAGTAAAGTAAGTAGTTACATCTACTTTGGAGAATAGTGGCAAACAAAACTGCTCTATTTTGCTGAAATTTTGTCTGGATGAAGCATTAATGTTTTGAGCATGTGACCTAAATTTGGTTTAAATATAATCGATAAATAGCCAAGAAATCTCTCCTCAAAGTCTGGGTCGCAATAACCTAATAAAAGAAATAAACTTATACATCTGCAGCCTTCCACAGGACTAGACTGTGGCTACATTTGTCTAAGATTCGTCGACATCGTTCATGACACATTATTGTTTAAAAGTTTACACACACACACATACACACACACACACACACACACACACACACACACACACACACACACACACACACACACACACACACACACACACAGGGATAGAAGTACGAGTCAACCTCAATACCGTATACCGACCCTCCTCCTCCACGACATTACGAGAGTGTGTGTGTGTGTGTGTGTGTGTGTGTGTGTGTGTGTGTGTGTGTGTGTGTGTGTGTGTGTGTGTGTGTGTGTGTGTGTGTGTGTGTGTGTGTGTGTGTGTGTGTGCATGTTCGTGTGTGCGTGTGTGCGCGTGTGTGTGTGTGTGTGCGTGTGTGTGTGTGTGTTCGCCTTTGACATGAATAGTTTTTGTGGGAAAGTGACTTGACATTTTTTTTTTTTTTATCAAATCGACAAATAAGAATTTCTCATTAAGCCAAGCATACGACCAAAGTGCATTCTGTAAAGACCCGTCTATGAACACGTGAAAACGATTTGCAGAAAATGTAGTTCTGTATTAAGATATTTCCCATCAAGTTCCATTCAGATGGGAAATACTTCAACCTGGGAAGACTCCAAGCCAAAACTAAAAGAACTGTCATGCAGGAATTTCTGTCGGCAGATGACTGTGCACAGGCTGCATACTCACACGAGGACGTCCTGCACATCAATGACCAGTTTGCAAGACAAGGCCATGTTTCAGCCAACATTATTTCAGGATGCTAGCTGACGCTCCGTCAAGTCCAATTGTCATCACCAACCAGGGGGTGAAGACAGCAAATTCTACTACTTGGACAGTACAGTGAGCAGTACTCGATCTCTTGATACAGAAAAAGTACAGTACATCACCAAGGCTAGCTCTGTCTTTGGAAAGTTGACCAGGAGGTTGTGTAAGACTATGGCATCCGATTCGACACTAAGGTTGGTGTGTACAGAGCAGTAGCCTTGAGCGCCCTGCTGACGACGAAGATATCTGTGCAAATCTGCAACACAACGTGGCAAGATCGATTGTTCAACCTTCAAGTTCTGAAGAAGTGTGGTTTGCCTAAGTACAGAGTTTCTGCTCATCAAATGCCAGCTTCACTGGACAGAACACACCGTCCATCTGGAAGACAAGAGCATCCCTAAGACGCTTCTGTATGGAGAGCTGAAACAAGGATCTCGAGACCAGGGAAGACCACTAAGGCAAAGAAGGATATTCTGAAGGTCAACATCTTGAGCTGTGGCATCAACATTACCAATTGGAAAGACACTGCCGGCAACAAAGTAACCTGCAACAGCAGTGCACACAGGGCACAGTCACATCTGAACAGCACAGAACAGTTGTCATTCAACAGAAAAGAGACTGGCGGAAGCAAAACCGAAGACCAAAGGACCCTTTCCCATGCAGCAACTGTGGAAGAACCAGTATCTTCAGGATAGATCTTGCATCTCACATAAAGACCTACTCACCCACCAGTTCAACGGGAGGCTCCATCATCATCACTTTGTCATAGTTTATGATCTCTTAGTCATCTGAGAATAACACTTCACTGACAGTTTCCAGACCAGGGTTTGAATCTTGATTAATTTTGTCCATGTATACGATGAACAAGAGAAGAGATTGAACACATGCTTGTCAAACACCAGATGTTCCTAGGAAACAGTTTGAAATAATTTTATCTACAAAGACGATGAATAGCGGAGGTGATAGAAACATCCTTGTCAGACCCCATATATACTTGGAATCAGTCTGACGAAAGTCCACTTGGGATCCTTACAGTGCTCTCACTATTTGCATAGATTACTTTTATCCTGTCGAGGAACTGGCTCTTAATTTATATGAATCTAAGACTTCCCAAAGTTTCAGTCTGTTTACAAAGTCAAATGCCTTTTCCTAATCCACAAATATGAGGTGTTTCTGGTATTCACATGGTATTCACATGCTCTCTCACAAGATTGGAAAAGTACGAAACAAGCATTAGTTCCTCACTTATTCAGTCGCACTATCGTGAGTTCGCTCACGGCGGTGCGCATTGAAGCCAGTTCTCAACCCAGCAGTTGCGCTGAAGAAGTCGGCTGGATCGCCGATGAAAGCTACGCAGTGAGTAGCCTTTTTTGTAACTGAGAGCCAGGTTCAACCAGGTAGCCATTAAGCATTAGTTCATCCTTCCTTTTCTGAATCCAACTGGACTTGGCTTAAGAATGGTTCCACTATGGTCCTGACTGGTCTAAAATCATGGCAACCATCTTGCTGATATAAATATTTATGATGGAATCCACTGAGCATGATACTTCAAGTACTCTGAGGTTGCTTCAGGTTTTCACTGACAAAAAGTCATCATGAGAATTGATGGAAATGTACTTTAAATCAAGCACACAACAACGTGTTAACTAAGTGGATTATAACTGCAGTGCATGACGAAAAATGAACAAACAGAGGCAAAGAGAGGAACAGATACGGTGTCATAACATTACCTGGTTACTTTGTTTTTATTATAACATTTACAGTTTATTGCCGAGACATTCTCATTTTGATCAATTGTTGACATTTGGTTCATGACATGACTGGATACTTTGCTTCCTTTTTAAGATATCTGGTTTGACACTAAACTACCATAACAAATACACATGCACACGTGTTAACTTCATCTCAGCAACAAAACACATAATTATCACATCAGCCAAGTGACAATCATTTCTGTAACATAAGGTAACAAACACAACAGCATAAATAATAACGTGAATGACGACTGAAGTCACAATGACATCAATGATGAATCTAGGATCCAGTTACACCACAGACTGAAATAAATGAGTTAATTCCACTGATCTGACTAAACCCAATAGTCAATACAGATTTGATTACAAAAAAAAAAAAAAAAAAAAAAAGGTCTATAATAATTGGACAAACTGTGCATTATACATAATCTGACGTTTTGGTGAGCAAGGAAAATTCCAGCTGTTAAAAGCAAGCTAACCATACTTCACTTATCTTGTTGCTCAGTCTGATCTTCAGCGGGCATGCATGTTGGGTTCAAAACAAGTGTGACTGCCCGCGTTCAAGCAAACAAGAACCAGAAAAATTACGGAAAAAAAGAATCAGAACGCGTATTTGATACAACCAGACAAAACAGACGCAAATTTTCGGCCAACTGTGATCTTACACTTGACAAAGGCCAGTTGGCCGAAAATTTACGCCCGTCTTGTCTGGTCTTGTCTGAAATACACGTTCTGATTCTTTTCTTCGTGTGGTTTTTTTTTTCTTTCTGGTTCATGCATGGTGTTTTCATGTTTCCGTAGACCACGGGACATTGACATGACTTTTAGGATCTTTAACACGCATATTTCATACTTTTCTTGCTTTGTCTGGCCATGAATATTCTTGGGAAAGTACTATGGTGGTTTCCCGCTGCCTTCCATCGGTTTGTGTACGGACTCTCCGCCAGCCTTTGTCATTCCTACGACAACCTACAAGGCAGTACGGGTGATTTTTCTTTCAGGGTTTACTCCCTTACCCTTATTCTCTCCCAAGATAACCACAAGGCCATGGTGCTTTTTACCCATAGCTAGGGGTCTGGTTCGTGGGCACCAGGGCATATCCACATGCCGGTGGGCCTGCATGCCACACGTCTAGGGGCCAGACCTCCTCCGAAACAAACAAGACAGTCTTGATGCAGGCAGACACAAGAAGATCATTGATAAGGAAGATTAGGAAAAGACAGGCTACACTTATAGGCCATTTTATGAGGAAAGAGGAATTAGAGCACCTTGTCACGTAGACCCTGGGAGAAAATACTGGACTTGCAGGGTGGCTGAGGACAGAGAGGGTGGAAGATGTGCTAGCAGCAACAAGGAATAGATACATATGGAGGGCCATGATCGCCAACGCCATGCGGAAGGGCACGTGATGATGATGATGATGACTTGATGATTTCATACTTTGCACAAAGAGGGTTTAGGCACTGGCAGGTCTAGATGTTGACCTGGGAAATCAGAAAAGTCTCCACCCTTTCTGCACCAGGCAGAGGTGTTCAGGCGGATTGAACCCAAGACATCGTAACTTGAAGTCTATGGTTTACCCACTTGACAACTACACCTATTGTACTATACAATTCCTGTGTCAATATCTATATAACACAATACTACAACAGACAAGTAATGGGATAGAAAACAGACACACTCACAGACACACACACACACACAAACACATGCACACACAAACACACATACAAAACACACACACACACACTGACTGACAAACACACAAACACACACAAACAAACACACACAAATACACACACAAACACACACACACACTGTTACATAAACTTGCTCATGGGTACACACACAAACTGACCTGAGGCAACAGTTGGGAAGTCAAGCTGGAATTCACTGCCTGAAATAAGACAAAAACAGACACATTTTGTTAATAACAAAACAAGACTACCCCACACAAACAACTGAGGGGACCTAAGAGGGGTTAAAGCCCTGATGTTCAATCGATACACCAATATGAGGTGTAAATAAGTATGTGAATGCTCTACTCCATGTACACACACACACACACACACACACACACACACACACACACACACACACACACACACACACACACTCACTCACTCATACACATACAGAGAGAGAGAGAGAGAACAATATGAATAATGAATAATCCTCTCCGCTGTATCACGGTCACCTTGCTATGTCAGTGACTCACTGTACCAACATCTCTCTCTCTCTCTCTTCTCTTTTCTCTCTCTCTCTCTCTCACACACACAGACACAAACACAGACACACTATATATACATACGCACACACAAACACACACGCACATACACATACACACGTATAAACACACATGCATATATATATGTGTACACACATACACACACACACACACACACACACACACACACATACACACACACACACACACACACACGCACACAAGCATATAAACATGCTCACTCACACAAATAGACACACAAACATACACACATGTATACAAACAACACAAGCACACACACACACACATTCACACATAGCTGAACACAAGCAAAGGTACAAATACATACAATGTAGTAAAACTGAATAAAAAAAAAACTACATTGCCCAAACATACAATGATACATGTTCTGATGTAATAGACATAAACACAAACATCTTTCACAAACAGTATGAAAACACTAACATTTTGTTGACAAAGACACCATCTTTCTGAATGATTATACTAACATAGTAACAACAACTAAAACAAACAACATACCAAAATACATGAGAAAATAAACAGAATTACAGAATTGGAGTTTGTTCAAGAGCAAATTGTCCCACTTGAACAGTGCCTTATGTGATCCACCCAAATCTGTTTGTGATTATCTGGCACACTCTTTGACCCTGAGCATGTACAAAATTCTATTGTGAATGATGACTGGGGTCATAATGACATGGAAGACTCTGTGTGTGTGTGTGTGTGTGTGTGTGTGTGTGTGTGTGTGTGTGTGTGTGTTGTGTGTGTGTGTGTGTGTGTGTGTGTGTGTGTGTGTGTGCATATGTGTGTGTGTGTGTGTGTGTGTGTGTGTGTGTTTTAAGCTGAGGTGTGGTATACAGGAAATAGTGGCATGATCAATGATGCATGCGGTGTTGACCAGTACCATGCTGTGGTGTGACGCATTGTGGAGCGCAGTGGGGCGATGCACTACTGCCACGTATAGAGTGCTGTGATGTGGCAATGTGATGTGGTGTAGTATACATAATTATCATGGTCAGTATAAAATAAACAATGCACATAATGAGTCTGCAAATTTGAAAATGAGACTCACTATGTACAGTCCCTGACTTACGTTCTGTTCACAAACAATTCAACAAAGGAAAGATTCCAAATTCTTTAACAAATCGAAAAAGAAAAACACATGATGAACTGTTGCTGCCTGAAGCAAATTTTAAGTCTCCATTTCTGTGCATCCATTCAACCAAAGTTATAATGCTGTCTGCATGTCAAACATGCTGCAATATGGCATGCTGTCAGTTTATAAACTACTCCGCCTGTCTTTCTTATGTATATTATCTACTTTGGTAACAGCTGCTGCCAAGAAAACTATACAAAAATGGACAGTGATTCCATATGGAACAAAAAACTACATTCCTGAGCTGTTACTTGGTATCATACAGCTGTGTTGTGTTGCATAGACACATTGTGAGTAAGCAAAGTGTCTACATGAGCAATAAAAGCCATGAATATTCATACCCGATGCTGTTTCTGTTATTATCACTTGCTAGTATTAGCACCAGCATTAATAGTATTACTATTAGTAGCAGCATATTGATGATAACTGTCATCATATTATATGATGATGGCAGATAGATACCATGTTGTATGCACACTTTTACACGCATACACATGCACACATGAATGCATACACACACACACAGAGACACACACACGTGCTTACCTGCATGCTCTCACACACACACACACACACACACACACACACACACACAGTGACACAGACACACACACAATCATATGCACATACAAAATTACCCTCATAGCTTGATGAGTTCGTTGTGATCGATCATCCCTCATCTGATCAAAATTTGGCTCTTCCAGTTCAGTTAACTCTTGTATGTTAACATCAGGAAAACCATTGTCTCTGAAGGCTTGGGAGTCTGCCATGACTGACGATTATGATACACTCTGTTAGCGTTACTGACTCAATGACTGGAAAGCACTGGGTTTGTTGTCAAACTCACAGAAGATGTCACCTGTACATATTTCATAGGATAACCTTAATTGTGCTCATTTTGATACAGTGTAAATAACTAAACTGTTTCAATTTCAGTATTGTACGAATATCATGCACATTTTCGTTTGGTATGATCAGCAATGTTTTCTGTGCATATGGCTTAATACATTGCTGACATCCATTAAAGATGAACAAATTTACTCTAATTTCATACTTGTAACTTTCTGCTGAATTGAGGATGTTTCAGAAATAATCCTTTGTCATTCAAAAATTCAAAAATTGTTTGCTCGTAAGCTTATTTTTTCAATCATTTTTTTTTAATTTCTCAGCCAGGAAATCTTAAAGCTTCAATGAAATTGTGTATACCTAATATAGTCAAACCTCCATTCTCTATGCTTTTGGGTTTTCCCTGATAAATTTGTTAACAATAACACTATTCATAATAAACAAAAGAATAACAATAAAAAATAAATTATAATTCATCATGAATTAAAGTTCTTTTTAGCACCTAAATGCTGCTCATGTCTCTGCAATGTAACTCTAAAGAAAATAGTAATTAGTATACAAAACTAAAAATACTGACATTGCAACACACACACACCACAACCACCATCATTACAATAACACAGCGTACAATCTATGTGGCAAAACTCCTTTTTTTGTTCGTTTTGTTTTGTTTTGTTTTGATTATCTATGTATAGAAGGCTAGCTGAAACAGATGTGTTTTTAAATGGGCTTTTGAAACAAGAAAGAAAAGGAACATGACTGAATGATTGTGACTGGAACTGAACGATTGTCACTGGAACTGAGTTTCAGATAAATGTCAGCTTAATGAGATCTGACCATAGTGATACTTGTACTAAACAATTATTTGGAATATCAGGACCTGACATTACTATACAGGGTCACTGTCATTCAACGCTTGAGATACCTTTTTTTTTTTTTAATTCACACTGACTCATTTTTTTTAATTCACACTGACTCATTCTCTAGAACTTACAAGAAGAGACTGAAATATGCATAGTATCAATAAGAACAAATCTTTGTAAGTCCTAATACATTACTATTATGGTCAATGATAGCCCATTTTATCATTTAGGCCTAATCTTTAGTTTAATTATTTTGAATTGGTGATGTCTAGAATTAGTAGAAACCCGTTTTTTCTCACTGGTTCGACTGACACATTCCAGAGAATGGGCTGTTTATATTTGGTAGGACTGGATGGTTTGACTGAGTATGTTAAAGTCTAATCCGTGGTACCATTACCTAAAACTGTCAAAGTCAGAAAATGGTGATATTTAAGAACTGAATTCAGAATTGTTACAACTGAATAACTAGATTGTGACGTTTCCTCCATTTCTGTCGCGTCTTAACATAAACTCCCAAATCAGCTATCAATGCAAGTACCCATAAAGAAATATTTTTGAAAACAAACACCTATTGTGTCAGTGTCACATACCCACTTCACATTACTTAAGATTTCAAATCACCTCCAATGTGAATCGAGCTATGTCCCGTCACTACTACTGTACCAGTTAGCAGTGTTCAGCCAGTTCAGATGTTATACTACTCATGTTTACCTTTTTCGTATTTGATTTAATGATACACCCACATTCAACAACAAATTTGCACCAACCTGTCGAAAATTTTTGCTGGTAGGGAAGTCTTTACAATACAAAATCTGCATGCGATGATGCAGATAAAACAAAATCAAACTTATTTCTTCCACTTGGCTCGGCAGACGACACTTTGCCGGCCATTTTGTTAGCTGTCAACAAACTAAGAAGGGACGCAAATCTGTCTGGTAATATAAAAAAATTAAGCACGGTTGTCGCGCATGGAGTCATTCTGCGTTGGTGGGCTGCAACTTCCACACGTGTACATAATGTGCCTTATAAAGTACAAGAGCAACGAGTTTGATGTCTCTGGGTCTTTTGTGACCCCCACTTATACAGAGAAAAAATAGCTGAACTGGTGTGTGTGTGTGAGTGTGTGTGTGTGTGTGTTTGTGGGGGGGGGGGGGGGAGGGAGGGAGGGTATGTGTGTGTGCGAGTGTGCGTGTGTATGTGTGTGTGTGTGTGTGTGTGTGTGCGTGTGTGTTTGTTTGTGGGGGGGGGGAGGGGGTATGTGTGTGTGTGCGTGTGTGTATGTGTGTGTGTATGTGTGTGTATGTGTGTGTGTATGTGTGTGTGTTTGTGTGTGTGTGATGGTCAGTGGTTTAATGTCTACTCATTTAAGTCATTTTTAGAATAAAAAATAATAAAACAAATAAATGAATAAATGGGGAGAGGTGGATGTAGGTGGGGGTAGAGGGGGGGGGGGGCACAGAGAGGTGCTTGTGTATCATCAGACTTGAAAAGGAAGGGGGGAAAAAAGACAACCGAAAGATGGGAGCGTAAAACTAAAAAATGAAGTAACTTATCATCATCCACCATCATCATCCATTTCCATCGCAGTGGACGACGGTGGGAGCTCCACTCTTTGTCACGAAGGATCGCCAGGCGACACGGTCTCTGCTTCTGTGTATGGTGTCATGGAGGCCCAGTTTGCAGGCGTCAGCGATGTTGTCCGTGAAGGATTTTGCTGGCCTTTCTTGTTTTCCCTTTGCCTCGACTCTCCCCTGCAGGACTGATGTCATCAAGTCGGTTCTTGTGTTTCTGTTCATATGCGTGATATACTTAAATCTTCTTTTGCTGATCTCTGGGAGCGTTTTACGTTGGACAGCTAATTCCTTTAAGCACGCTTTCGCTGGGTCTTTTGTCTGTCCATTTTACACTGAGAAGACGCCTGTAGAACTACATTTCTGCTGCGTTTATTTCGTTTTCGTCATTTTTCTTCAAAGTCCAGGCTTCACATCCGTACATGACAACAAGCCAAATCAAGCAGCGTAAATTCTTATTTTCAGCTTCGTTGGTATGCCTCTGTCTTTCCATATGTTGTTCAAATGGACAAATCTTTTTTTCTTTCTTTTTTTTTCTTTCTTTTTTTTTCTTTCTTGGCCATGCCTACTCTTGATCTTGATGTCCTTGCTGCAAGATCCTGTGTTGGTTTTCACAGAGCCCAAGTACTTGAAGTTGTCCACGTTTTCCAGCTCTGTTTTATCTATTCGTATGCTCTGCTGTGGATGGTTAGCTGATCCTTCTATGTGCACGACTTTGATCTTTTGGGCATTCAGTTTCAGTCCTGCCTCGAGTCCTGCAGCGTCTACTCGATATAGAATTCTCCTCATACTTATTATGTATCATGCTAATAGGGCGGTGTCATCAGCATATCTTAGGTTGGTGATATTCTTTCCTCCTATTTTCGCTCCCATACCCTCTGTGTCTGCCTCTCTCTTTACTTACTCTGTGTATATTTTGACGAGGTGGGGCGAGAGAATGCAACCTTGCCGGACTCCTTTATTGATGTTGAAGAAGTCACAGTGCTCTCTGTTCCATGTAATTGTTGCCTGTTCATGTTGGTCTTCGTAGAGAGGAGCTAAGAATGAGGTAATTGATAACTATTTAAACAATAAACTGGCTAAATGTAATAGTACTTGTTAAATATAACAACCGACACTTAAATTACAACGAATTATAAATAAAAAAAATTCAGCTTTCAGACTCTTTGACAGGTTGACAAAAACCTAGTATGTTAATAATGTGGATTCAAATATGCCAGAGACTTATTTAGAAAGTATAGGAACATGTTTTATCCTAATGCAAGAAAGAGTATGATTACACGTACGCAAGCACACACACGCAGCAATATATAAACAGACTCTTTGACAGGTTGACAAAAACCTAGTATGTTAATAATGTGGATTCAAATATGCCAGAGACTTATTTAGAAAGTATAGGAACATGTTTTATCCTAATGCAAGAAAGAGTATGATTACACGTACGCAAGCACACACACGCAGCAATATATAAACACAGTATGCCTCTTTATTCATATGAAAAATCTGTTAATCTTTCTTCATTACATAAGTCAGTGTTTAAATTTTAATATTCTGTGGTTTCTTATGTGTCTTCTTACTTGTATAGCTTTAATGTTTGTTGTTATCTTATTGTGTATGTAATTGTGAACATTTTTTATCACCTTTTGCCTTTCTTGCGAAATGTAAAGCGCTGGTGAGCATGTTTTTATATGGAATATGCGCTATATAAATAAACATTATTATTATTATTAAGTGTTATTTCTGTCCATAAAGACACGCAATATTCCTTGCGGCAAGGCACATGATGTGTGTGTATGTGTGTGTGTGTGTGTGTGTGTGTGTGTGTGTGTGTGTGTGTGTGTGTGTGTGTGTGTGTGTGTGTGTGTGTGTGTATGTGTGTGTAAATGTTGCAATCCTGCGTGCTCCCATAAGAATTCAGCGAAGGATAGCTTGAACTCTGAAACTTGTGACAGGCAGGCAGACAGACAGAAAGACAGAGACAGCCCAGAGAAACAGACAGACAGACACACTGACAAGAAACGAGCAAACAGCGAATAACAAACAGACAAACACTGCCACATTCTTTCGATTTTTAATGAATTATCAGTAGTTCAAAGATCCGTGCAAACATCAAACAGCTCAAATACAAAAGAATCAATGACAACGAAAAGCATAATAGCAGACTGGAACTTTCACGAATTTAATCCATCATCATATTGCTGTTCAGACGTCTACACAAAGGCTACATATTTTTCAGGCCTTTGAAAGAGTTCTAATCGTCTCTGGTTGATATGACCTACAATCATGTCTGTCACATAGACCCACCTTATATTAGGTTATTACTCTTTTCTTCTTCCATTGTTATGACCAACAATCATTTCTGTCACATAGACCCACACTTATATTAGGTTAGTACTCTTTTCTTCTTCCATTGTTATGACCAACAATCATTTCTGTCACATAGACCCACACTTATATTAGGTTATTACTCTTTTCTTCTTCCATTGTTATGACCAACAATCATTTCTGTCAATAGACCCACACTTATATTAGGTTATTACTCTTTTCTTCTTCCATTGTTATGACCAACAATCATTTCTGTCAATAGACCCACACTTATATTAGGTTATTACTCTTTTCTTCTTCCATTGTTATGACCAACAATCATTTCTGTCACATAGACCCACACTTATATTAGGTTATTACTCTTTTCTTCTTCGATTGTATCTTTTGAATGTAAGATAAACATAATTGAATGTGCTCGTAATACTTATAGAAATAATGACACAATATTGTGTGTTTGTTGGCCTACTTGTGTTTTTGTGGTTGTTAGGTTTCATTCATTTCCCCCTATTGCAATTAGTTTTACGACAAAAGAAAGAATATCGTCAGAAGTTCCTGAGAAGTTCATAATCTTCAACAACAATAACAACAACAAAAGTTGTGAGTTTAAGCGGTGTTTTTGTTTTGTTTTTGTTTTTGTGATGTGACCTTCACTTTCGCGCCATGATTTCGGAACTCAGTCTTTCGTAACTCCTCAACAGTACGCAACGTTTATCCAAAACTGGAAGAGATCCAACCATATACAGCAGACAAAATCTAGCTTAATAAACTTTTGTCACAGAAGCAGACATACAGGCACACCTCTCTAGTGGATAGGAAATAATCTGCTCCCTCCTCTTTATGTTTGTTTTGTTTTATTTTTGTTTCGTTTTTTAAGGAGAGATTTAAAACAGTGACAATATCCTCTCCACCCCCACCCCCCTTCCCGTCCACTCTTCCTGCGTGACCTCCCATGTCACCCTGCTCGTATATAGGCCTCCACATTCTTCACGTCATCTTCAAGGTGCAAAGAGAGACAACTTGTCTCTTTTTCTTGCATGTCAAAAACGGGTTGTTTCTCTTTATTGACAAGCCGCTTTTCAGCTATCTTGCAGTGAGTTGGGGTACCTCGAGTACGAAAAATACACTTACAACCAAAACAAAGAAGTATAAAGACAAACATCTATACTAGATTTCAAAAAGCCTATGATAGCTAAATGATAACCAAAATGAAATTTGATTAGAATCAACTTGACATAAATTTTGAGATGATCGCATTTCAAAGCAAAATATATTGCATAAAAAGGGCATAATTATTCCATCTTTTTGTTGCTTTGTTCCGAAATATTTTGCAGTACAGTATTTACTGAAAGTAAACAGATTAAGCGCGTACTGGCCTAATTTGTACCGTAAGCAGTAACACTGAGTGAACGAAAGGTGGACGCTTTCGCTTCTAGAATTATCGTCGTGTTTTAAGAGTTTCTTTTTTTTATTTTTCTTTCTTTCTTTTCTTTCTTTCTTTCTTTCTTTTTTCTCTTTTTTTCTTTTCTTTTCTTTTCTTTTGTTGTTGTTGCTTGAGCTTGTTTTCATTTAGACAGTGTAACAATATTTTCACTTGTACGAGCATACCAGACAGCATCATCAATAAATAAATGAATAAACACAAGAACCAAACAAACAGATACATTGAATGAATAAACCAATACATAAATGAATAATTCGATAAATGAATAAAACAAGTAAGCATACACAAAAATAAATAAAACGAGTAAGTATATACAAAATTGCATAAAAAAGCAAGTACGAAGTTTGTTCAACAAGTATTCATGACACTCAGATAATTCCACATGCGCTCCCCAAAAAGTTGAGCCTACAGAAAACCTCATGTGCTGGAAGATAACCTGTAACCAGTTATACGAAGCCCAAAACAAGTGTGACTGCCCACGTTCAAGCAAAGAGGAACAAAAACAAAACAAACAAACAAAAACAACAAAAAGAAAAACAAACAAACAAACAAACAAAAAACAGAATAAGAACGCATATCTAATACAACAAGACAAGATAGGCGCAAATTTTCGGCCAATGTGAGAAGACAAAGCAGCAGGGAAGTTTCAGTCTTTTACTCCTTATTTTTGTATCTGGTCTTTGTTTGTGATCTTACTATTGAGTCATGTCAGTTGGCCGAAAATTTGCGCTTGTCTTGTCTTGTTGTATTAAATACGCGTTATGATTCTTTTTTCGTGTTTTTTTTTCTGGTTCCTGTAACCAGTCAGCACGTCAACGAGCAAACAAAAGCAAGAAAAAGCAAATCGACAGATATACTGGTATTACTTTTATTGATACTAAAATATCTAGAATACATAAATAAATAAGAATTAACCAGCAAATCCACAAAAAACACTGTGGACCTTAAAAAGAGTTTAATAAAACAACAGCAATACGTATAAAGAATCGAACAATCAATCAATAAAACAATTTAGAGAATTATTTCCACTGAACTAAAACAAAATCGATCTGACAACGTCAAGTCTCATGCAACATGCACATACACAAACCAATACATGAACAAAATTGAAACAATAATCAAATAATGTAATCAACCAATAAACAAGCATGTACATACTAATCACGAAGACACAATAAATAAGTTATGAAAAATATAGTTTATAAGTCAAATAATTGAAAATCTTTGTGACAACTGAATGATACGTGGAATATGAATAAATAAAAGAAATACGTGTATACTGCTCAATGATAACGTAAATAAATAAATAAGTAAACAAATCAATCGATCAATCAACCAACCAACCAACCAACAAACAAACAAACAAACAAAATGAATAAATAAATTCTGTTTCAGCTTCAGTTTCAGTTGACTATTTTTGTCCAAAAAGGGCTACCGAGTGCAGAGGATCCATATGCATTAACAAGGCAGAGGCAAAGTAATGGGGGGGGGGGGGATCAAATATAAAGCAAAGCCATAAACTCAAGTATAAAACCCTACACGTTGGCGAGATCTTCAGACTGAGTAAATAAATCAATCAGTCAGATCGACGATCCATCCACCCATCCATCCATCCATCCACCCATCAGTCAGTCAGTCAGTCAGTCAGTCAATGAATGAATGATTTGAATCATTCAATCAATCAATCAATCAATCAATCAATCAGCCAGCCAGCCAGTCAGTCAGTCAATCGATCAATTAATCAATCAATCAATTGATCGATCGATCACCAGAACGATTGAAACCTTAAAATGGGCCAAACGGGCCTGTTTGTTTGTTTGTTTGTTTGTTTGTTTGTTTTGTTGAAGGTATCAGATCTTAAGTCCACGGTTCTATCTTTTCGCCAGCCAGTCTGCTGAACAACAACAGCAGAGGCAGAAGCAACAACAAAAGCGAAACCAATCCACAACAATAACAACAGCATCATCAATAACAACAACAGCAACAACAATAACAATAATAGCAACAACAACAACAACAGCAGCAACAAAAACAATAAAACAACAACAGCAACAACAACAACAGCCGCTACAACAGCAACAATAGCAGCAGCAATAATAACAACAGCAGCAGCAACAACAGTAACAACAACAGCAAAAACAACATCAGCAACAACGACACCAACAGCAACAATGATAACAAAAGCAGCAACAACAAAAACAGCAGCAACAACAACAACAACAACAGCAACAACGACAACAACAGCAACAATGACAACAAAAGCAACAACAACAGCAGCAACAACAACAATAACAGCAACTGCGACAACGACAACAAAAACAAACAACAATAACTTTAACAATAACAACAACAACAATAGCAACAACAACAAGGACCATCAAACAGACAAGGAAAGGACCAGGAAACAGACAAGGACAGGACCAGCAAACAGACAAGGACAGGACCAGGAAACAGACAAGGAAAGGACCAGGAAACAGACAAGGAAAGGACCAGGAAACAAACAAGGACAGGACCAGCAAACAGACAAGGACAGGACCAGGAAACAGACAAGGAAAGGACCAGGAAACAGACAAGGAAAGGACCAGGAAACAGACAAGGACAGGACCAGGAAACAGACAAGGAAAGGACCAGGAAACAGACAAGGAAAGGACCAGCAAACAGACAAGGACAGGACCAGCAAACAGACAAGGAAAGGACCAACAAACAGATAAGGACAGGACCAGCAAACAGACAAGGACAGGACCAGGAAACAGACAAGGAAAGGACCAGGAAACAGACAAGGAAAGGACCAGCAAACAGACAAGACAGGACAAAGACCAGCAAACCAGAACACAGGAAAAGGACCAGAAACAGACAAGGAAAGACGACCAGGCAAACAACAGACAAGGAAGGACCAGGAAACAGACAAGGACAGGACAGGCAAACAGACAAGGACAGGGGAACAGCAAACAGTACAAGGACAGGACAGGCAAACAGACAAGGGACAGACAGACAAGAGGACACCAGGGCAAAACAGACAAGGACAGGACAGCAACAGTCAGGACAGGACACAAACAGTACAAGGACAGGACCAAACAGCAAGGACAGACCCAAACGCAAGGACCAAGGACCAACAAACAGACAAGGACAGGACCAGCAAACAGTCAAGGACAGGACCAGCAAACAGACAAGGCAGACAGACCAACAAACAGTCCAAGAAGGACAGGACCACAAACAGACAGACAGGACAGAACAGACAAGGACAGGACCAACAAACAGCAAGGACAGGACCAGCAACACAAGGACAGGACCACAAACAGACAAGGACAGGACCAGAAACAGACAAGGACAGGACCAACAAACAGTCAAGGACAGGACCAGCAAACAGTCAAGGAGACCACAAACAGACAAGGACCAGGCAAAAACGAGACAAGGACCAAGGACAACGCAAACAAACAAGGACAGGACCAGCAAACAGACAAGGACAGGACCAACAACAACAGACAAGGACAGGACCAGCAAACAGACAAGGACAGGACACAAAGTCAGGACAGCAACAAACAGACAAGGACAGGACCAGCAAACAAGACAAGGGACAAAAAGGACAGACAAACGGACAGACCAGCAAACAGCAAGGACAGGACCAGCAAACAACAAGGACAGGACCAGCAAACAGCAAGGACAGGACCAAACCCGACAAGGACAGGCACCACAAGGACAACCAGCAAACAGTCAAGGACAGACCAGCAAACAGACAAGGACAGGACCAACAAACAACAAGGACAGGACACAAACACAAGGAAGACCACAACAGACAAGGACAGGACCAGCAAACAGACAAGGACAGGACCAGCAAACAGACAAGGACAGGACCAGCAAACAGATCAAGGACAGGACCAGCAAACAGACAAGGACAGGACCAACAAACAGACAAGGACAGGACCAACAAACAGTCAAGGACAGGACCAAGCAAACAGACAAGGACAGGACCAGCAAAACAAGTACAAGGACCAGCACAGACAAGGACAGGACCAAACAAACAAGGACAGGACCAGCAAACAACAAGGACAGGACCAGCAAACAGACAAGGACAGGACCAGCAAACAAACAAGGACAGGACCAGCAAACAGACAAGGACAGGACCAGGAAACCAGACAAGGACAGGACCAACAAACAGTCAAGGACAGGACCAGCAAACAGTCAAGGACAGGACCAGCAAACAGACAAGGACAGGACCAGCAAACAAACAAGGACAGGACCAGCAAACAGACAAGGACAGGACCAGCAAACAGACAAGGACAGGACCAGCAAACAGACAAGGAAAGGACCAGCAAACAGACAAGGACAGGACCAGCAAACAGACAAGGACAGGACCAGCAAACAGACAAGGACAGGACCAACAAACAAACAAGGACAGGACCAGCAAACAGACAAGGACAGGACCAACAAACAAACAAGGACAGGACCAGCAAACAGACAAGGACAGGACCAGCAAACAAACAAGGACAGGACCAGCAAACAAACAAGGACAGGACCAGCAAACAGACAAGGACAGGACCAGCAAACAAACAAGGACAGGACCAGCAAACAGACAAGGACAGGACCAGCAAACAGACAAGGACAAGACCAGCAAACGGACAAGGACAGAACCAGCAAACAGACAATCAGTCCATCCGGAAAATTCAGTGACCATGGGTGTTGGCCGGCATGAAGTCAAAGGAGAAGTATCTGACCACAGCAGGATCCTGGAAGGGAGGGGGGTCACACCTCTCCAACGTCAGCCCGCTGACAGCGTCATAGCGAAGGAAATGATCTGCAACAAAGAAACCATAATGATGACGGTCATAGTATTAGATGATGACGATGATGATGACAAAGACTATCCTAGATAAGGGATTAGATGATGACGATGATGATGACAAAGACCATCATATTAATATACTGGTGTACAATACTGTGATTTCTTTGTGAGGGTTTTATTTTTGGTTTTGTTGTTGTTGTTGTTGTTGTTGTTTGTTACTGTTGTTCCGAGCAACGATTTCTAGGATTTGTTCATGCACGTTGTTCAGCCCACAACGCGCAGACGTTATGTTACTGCGCAGTCTGCATACTCTGCCTTTGATGGGCGAGTGTGCATGCAAGGTATTTTCATTTTTCCAAAAGCCGGACGCTTATTTACCTGCGTGTTTGGTACTTTGTATATGTCATCATCATGAGGGTTGTGGCATGGCGTTGGCGATCATAGCCCTCATACGAATCTATCTTTTATCGCTGCAAATACATCTCCCACCCTCTCTGTCTTCATCCACTCTGCAAGTCCGTCCGATATTTTCTCCCTGAGTGCTCTTTTCCCCTCCAGCTTTCCTGTTGTGATTAGGTGCTCTAATTTCTCTTGCCTTATAAAAATCTTATAAATATTACTTGTCTTTTCCTAATCTTCTTCATGAATGTCCTTTTTGTGTCTGCCTCTTTCAAGAGTGTCTCGTTTGTTTCCTTTGCTGTTTATGGAGCTCAACATTTCTTGACATTTCCTAATTTTACTTTTTGCAGTAAGTAGCATTTCTTGACATTTTCATTTTACTTTTTTGTAGTAAATAGCATTTCTTGATATTTTCTAATTTTACTTTTTGCAGTAAGTAGCAAGTTCCAAGTAGCAATTTTTATATTTTTGAATTTGATCTCAGCGGCTTGATGACGATCGGGTGTCACCTGTATGTATGCACGAAAAACAGGTTCAGGAACTAACAGATCTGCGCCTATCTTAATTTGGAACTGGAGAAAATCTCCGCTCTTTTTTTCGCTAGGCGAAACAGGAAAGTCTGAACTTGGACTTTCAGATTGGAAGAGCAGAATAATGATGAGCAGGAAGGCAATTACTACAGGTACTTACTACACAGCATAAGAGGGCGCAAACAGAACTGGTCAGGTCCCCCGTTACCAGACTGGTGCATGACGAAAAATCGAGGGTCAGGCTTTTGGATGGTCTGTATGTCCGTGTGTAACGTGCCATCCTGAATACAGACATACAAGAACACATATACACACATGCATGCACAAGCGTGCAAGCACGTACACGCACGTACACTTCTGGATTCGAATCCCTATCAGTTCCTTCAAAATTCATTGCGGGATTTTTTGGCTCTAACCGGCTCCTCCCCAGAGTTGAGCGTGCTAAGGGCTCATTGGGAAGACTGGGACCACACAATTGAGTCTCATCCACTTCACTGAAGCGTCATTGAGGGTGTTGTTCAAATCGTCTAAACAACACCGCAGGTATCCGTATCCCTTGGATTCGGTTGATGCCAAGATATGTTATCATAATTAACGTAGGGCACAACCCGGTCACGAAGTCTAAATTATTGGTTGAACTCCATATCACCATGATTATCATCCTTATCATCATAATCGCATTATATAAAAAAAAACTGTACCAGTTTGTGTGGTCATTAAGATGGCGTAGAAAATGGGACAAAAAAAAAAAAAAAAAAAAAAAGAATCTGAGCACAAAGAAATCCCCCTAAGTGCAATAATCAAAAACAAACAAAATAACCTCTTCACACTATCATTCTTCAAGCAGCTAGTTACAGCACTGGCCACCAACCAACCAGCCAACTCTACCATTTTCAGCCTAAAAGCGGCTGTTCTTAACACTGGCCACAAACCCACACAACCACTCATCAACTCTCGGACTTTGAATCTTCAGGCAGCTAGTCATGGCACTGGCTACCAGCCATCCAACTAACCAACCAGCCAACCAA
>JAPXFY010000021.1:18192063-18217063 GCA_030674185.1 Monoplex corrugatus | reverse complement strand
CAGCCACAAAGCATAAATTGGTAAGCTCAGAACATTCTTTAAAATTTGTTTAAAACATTCCTTAAGTTTTTTAATGTAGATATAATTATCCCGTAAAGTATGTTCGTTTGGATAAATCCGGTAAAGTGCGTTTATTGAGATATATCCAGTGAAGCGCGTTTCTTTAGGTGTATCCAGTAAAATGCGTTTCTTTAGATATATCCAGTATGTGTTTTTATTTAGATATATCCAGTAAACAGTAACTAGTATTTATTCAGATATATCCAGTAGTGTGTTTATTCAAATATCCACTAAAGTGTGTCTATTTAGATATATCCGTTTGTGTATTTATATCCATAAAGTGTTTATATCCAATAGAGCGTCTTTGTTTAGGTATATCCATAAAGCATGTTTTTCTAGATGTATCAAGTAAAGTGCGTTCATATAAACATATCCAATAAAGTGTACTGATTTAGATATGTCCAGCAAAGTGTGTTTATTTACATATATACAGTAACGAATGTTTATAAAGATACACACATCCAGTAAATTCTGTCAGTAATGTTCGATTATTAAGCAGTATTCAGTAAAGTCTGCATACTGTTTTTTTGTTTGTTTGTTTGTTTGTTTCGTTCTTTCTTTTCTTTCTTTTTTTTTCTTTCCTTTTGCAAAGAAATTTCTTCTCTTAGATTCTTTTCCTTTGAATGTTCGTCATGACATCGTAGAAGGAAGTGTTATGCATTAAGAAAAAAAAAACAGTGTTCACTTTGACATAACCATAACACTGAGAGAACAAGGACGACATTGCTGTTATTTCGTTTTAAAACATCACTATAGTTCTATTATCAACACATTCATTCACGTGCTCCCCCCCACCCCCAATCTCCCAATAAGCATGACAATATGATTGGGAGGGGCTCGACACAAAGTATCAAATGAGATAGTGTCGTCGCCCCACTGAATCACTGAATGGGGTAGTATTTTTTTCACTCAAAGCATCGATTATAGCAGTACACCACCAACAACAGCAAACATTCTCCCTGATAAACCGAAGGGGCTGTACCTAAAGCAGACCCCCTCCCAAGAACGATAACACATGTATTCAAGAAGACATTATCCTTTTACGCATAACACACAGCCAAGGGGACATTATCCAGCTGTTTCTACACACTCACACACACAAAACACACACACACACCACACACACACACACATGCACGCACGCACGCACTTTCATCAGAAAAGTTTGCTTATTCAGGTGAATCTTATAGTCAGTAATGTCTCTTTATTCACATGTAACCCCCCCAAAAATCAGTTTATTTAAAAGTAGAGTCCCTTTATTCACATGTATCCAGTAGGATCTGTTTATTCACATTTATTTGATAAAGTGTACGTATTGACATGCATACAGCAAAGTCAACTTATTCACATTTATGCAGTAAAGAACATTCATTCGCATGTATTTAATAAAATGTGCGTATTCATACATATAGAGCAAAGTCAATTTATCCACATGTATCCAGTAAAGTTTGTTCATTCGCATGTATTTAATCAAATGTACGTACTCATAGTCAAAGTCAATTATTCACATGTATCCAGTGACCTTTCTTACAAGTCTGACCTGAGACAGAATGAAACACAAACGATTTTCCGGAAGTGGGGGACAGTGCTTTGCGTATTTGATATTCATGATAATGTTCGATTGAAATACAAAACACTGGAGATAAACTTCTTACTACTGCTCATGAACACATGGGCATTTCATTTGGTCCCTTTTTATCCACTGGACGAGACGGCAGGGAAGTTTTTAGTCCTCCTCTTATTATCCATTGTTTGGTGTTGTTTGTGGTCTGTTTGTGACCGTGCATTCGCGCCTGACAAAGGCCGGTTGGCCGAAAATTTGCGCTTGTCTTGTCTTGTTGTATTGAATACGCGTTCACTTTGGTTTACTTGTTCTTCTGGTTACTGGATATAATCTTGGAGGGGAAAAATAAAAAATATAAAAAAAAGGGGGGGGGGGGGGAGGAAGTCAATTACAATTACAAAAAAATTTAATCAAGTCAGGGGATACACATAAAAAGTAATACTACTGTAAGGGATTATCGTGGTAAAATGTTGCAATACTGATGATTTCTCCCTGTTCAGTTTACAATCATTTTTCCCCTTTGACCAGTTGGAGTGTCATATCTTTTCCTAGCTGATAAAAATAAATCGATAGGCCTGACGAAATAATGACATTTAAAGTTATGTTTGGGAGTCTTTTTTTTCGGTCAGGTATTATTTCATGGAAATTTTCCAGTTGTAATTGTGGATTCAGCATGATTAAGACTGCTACGATGTGTGTCACGGCTTCCTGTTCAAACAAGTCACTTGATACGTCTGAACAAATAAGGACGTCGTTAATTAGAGCGTCTGTTTGTGGGTCAAATGTTTTGGGTTGGAGCGTATGATGACATTGTATATGTATTTACACAGACAGTCAGGCACACACATACACGCATGCACGCACGCACGCGCGCGCACACACACACACAAGTACGCAAACACATACACAGGCACGCACGCGCGCTCGCACACACACACACACATACTAATCCACAATCTATATCTATGTGTGTGTGTGTGTGTGTGTGTATACATATATAGATAGATAGATAGATATACATATGTGTGTGTATGTGTGTGTGTGTGTGTATGTATGTTGTGTGTGTTGTGTGTGTGTATATGTATGTGTGTGTGTGTGTGCGTGTGCGTGTGCGTGCGTGTGTGTGTGTGTGTGTGTGTGTGCATGTATACATTTATAAATATATAATCTAAAAGGCTCAGTAAGTCTATTTATCTCTTTGGGAGTTCTTACACCACTGAAAACTACAATTCCTTCGTTTTCACTAACATGAATTTCACAGCTTTACTTTTTTCTCAAATAAGATTCACAGCCATTTTAAGTTTAGAACTGTAGCAGTCTCTGTTAGAGAAGAGCTTTCGATGTTGGACAGTGACAAATGAACAAATCTTCCAGTGACCTGCTTCAGAATTCCTTTTGGATCAAAGGCTGTGATTGGACACTCATCGTTTCTTTTTTATTCTCCATTGTTTCATTCCGATACAGGCTGCAGAAATATGCACACAAAGGGACGTAGCGGGTTATTTGCGGCGCTAATTCCAATACCCTAACCCCACAGAATATAATAGATCCAGATCAGGACCATATTTCCATTGGATATGATCGAAAACGAAAAGCGTTCTTACAAACAAATGCCTATTAATTAACGTCCGGAAAAGAGTTCTTCAGTGTTATGTAAAATCGATACTTTTATACGGACGTGAAGCGTGGACAGTCAACACGAACAGTCAGATCAAATTGACGCAAGCGTTCTTAGCAACAAATGTCTATGAATTAACATTAGGAAGAGAGTTATTCAGTGTTATATAAAACCGATACTATTGTACGGATGTGAAGCGTGGACGGTCAACACGCACAGTCAGATCAAACTGAGGCAGCTGAAATGTGAGTTCTGGGAAGAATGATAAGAGTTCCATAGACAGCAAAGAAAACAAATGAGACAGTGTTGAAATAGGCAAACACAAAAACAACATTAATGAAGAAGTTTAGGAAAAGACAACCAACGTTTATAGACATTTTTGCGGCAAGAAGAATGTGACCACCTAGTCACAACAAGAAAGCTGGAGGGGAAAAAGCACCGGGTAGACCCAGGGAGAAAATACTGGACGGACTTGCGGAGTGGATGAAGACAAAGAGGGTGGGAGATGTACTTGCAGCGACAAGGGATAGATTCGTATTGAGGGCCGTGATCGTCAAAACCATGCAGCAGAACACATTATAACGATGACGATGACGATGATGATGATGATGATGATGATGATGACGACTGAAAACGTCACCTGGATGAACGAATCAGTGCTACACAAGTGATTTGAATTATCAAGGGTTGTACAACACCGAAAAATCTTGGAAAAATGAGTCACGCCTTCCGATCCGCATACAGTGTAAATGTGCGTTAACAATAAATGGGGAAATCAATGAAACGACCAGTCTCGCCAAGTATTACTGGAAACAATCGTTCCCACGCGGAAGTGGACACTACACGAGGAAGCTCATTATGAATCTCTTTTACCCTGCCAAACACAATACATCAGTGGGCGGGGCAGTATATGGAATTCACGGGAGGAAAACTTTATGGATACACATGCCACATCAATCAGTTCGAACCAATTGAACAGTTCGGTCGGACGAAAGAACAAACAGGCCATTTTTAGCCATATATCATTGGGTACGATATCTTTTTAACTCCGAATTAAAGTGGGGGGGGGGGGGGGGGGGGGAACCCAACAACTTGAAACGTTCGTAAATCTTAACTGATAATGCTGCCAAACAATGCGCCTATTCTCTCCGCCAAATGTAACCTGGCTTTGGCACGCACGCACACACATATGCACACACACACACACACATACAACACACCACACACACAAACACACACACGTGCACGCACACACACACACACACACACACACACACACACACACACACACACACACACACACACACACGCACAAACACAAACATTAAGATACAAAGAGAGAGAAAGGAAGAGAGAGAAAGGGAGACAGAGAGAGAGACAGACAGACAGACAGAGAGAGACAGAGACACAGAGAGAGACACAGACAGAGAGAGACAGACAAAATGACAGACAGAGAGGCAGACAGACAGAAAATTACGTTATATAGGAGAGGGGATAGAGACACTCTTTAGTGTCTTTTAACATTGAGTACATAATTAAGGATCAAAAGACTAACACAACTTGTTTCTCAATACAGTAAAAATACTTATATCTGACCTGAAAGCGTTTCTTTAATGAAACATTTGACACCTCAGTGTACTGGGAGGCGGTATTTAAACTGCATAAGAAAAACAAAATAAATGGAAACAAAATGTTTTCATATTAGACTACATGACAATTATAATAAAAAAAACCAACTACATGACATTTTATTAATACAAAGGTATCCAAGAAATCATGGTTAACCCTTTTCCTGCCAAGAAAATAGGTCACCGTACTAACTATTGATCAAATAATGTTAGTAGATGACGTCAGAAACACTCAAATTACGCCTGCTTTTTGCCGCTTCAAACGTCGTGTAAATGCAGAAAGGAAATGACAGTAGTATACTCCCTTTGCCGGAAAAGGATTACGTCAGCAATGCGGTCATTTTCTATCAGGGAGGACGTGTCTAATCGAAACAACGCTCAACGTTCGTCACATGCATTTGGTTGCCAGTGGCTCATAACATAGATGTGTCGTTGAGGGGCCGTGGATGGTGCCCCTTTAAGGTGAAACTACCACACGGTCAGTTCCTCGACTGACGACAGAGGTCTTGGAAGGGGGCTCGTAGGCAGTGTCCTTAGTAAGCTGAATCGAAACAAGTACTGTTCTACTGTTCCCTGACTGACAGCATAAGGTCTTGGCAGGGGGCTTAGTAGGCAGTGTCCTTAATAAGCTGAATCGAAACAAGTACTGTTCTACTGTTCCCTGACTGACAGCATAAAGTCTTGGCAGGGGGCTTAGTAGGCAGTGTCCTCAGTAAGCTGAATCGAAACAAGTACTGTTCTACTGTTCCCTGACTGACAGCATAAGGTCTTGGTAGGGGGCTTAGCAGGCAGTGTCCTTAGTAAGTTAAACAAGTACTGTTCTACTGTTCTGTTCCCCGACTGACCGCATAAGGTCTTGGTAGGGGGCTTAGCGGGCAGTGTCCTTAGTAAATTGAAACAAGTACTGTTCTACTGATTTTTGTTACATGATGAGTCATGTAACAAAAATCCTGTTAAGAATAATGATGAGGACAAGGAATAGAATCAAAAGAGAAATAGCAGAAGAACAGTGTGGATTTGTGGAGGGGAAAAGAACTATTAATGCCATATACATCCTAAGAACTACCATAGAGAGGTCAGTTGAGATGAATAAGGATTTGTATTTATGCTTTGTTGCACTAAGCTCAATACCTATGGTCCACGAGCCTTCTCTGTTTCTGGTCCACTCTCCTGGAACAAACTTCCTCTCTCAGTCCGTCAGCAACCTACTTTTGTCTCCTTCAAGTCCGCTCTCAAAACTCACCTTTTCTCCTCCACATAAAATCCTAACCTCACTCAACCCCCCCCCCCCCTCTGCAGCCTGTCTCCGCTCGGAGGGAATCACATGGTTATAATATATAATTGTATATGCTATGCTCTCTATAATTTTCCATTGCTTTTATTCTTGTTATTGCTTTTATTCTTTCTCCCCATTTATAGCCATGCGTGTGTGTGTGTGTGTGTGTGTGTGTGTGTGTGTGTGTGTGTGTGTGGTGCGTGCGTGGTGTGTGTGCGTGCGTGCGTGCTGCGTGCGTGCGTGCGTGTGTGTCTGCTTCAGCGCTTAGATTTGATTTTATCAAGATTTTGCGCTATATAAATATTGTAATTATTATTATATACCAAGGATTTTGATCGGGTAGGCATGAAGAATTGATCAACCAACTGGAGAGACTCAATGTCGATGGAAAAGATCTACGAATAATCAGGAATATGTACTGGGAACAAACAGCTGCAATGAGAATAGAAAACAATATAAGCTCTTTTCAAAACATCAAAAGAGGAGTCAGACAGGGTTGTGTTTTGTCACCAGATCTGTTTTCACTATATAGGAAAACATCATGAGAAACCTAGAAGAAGACCCTGGATTAAAGGTTGGAGAGAAAATGATAAACAACATTCGGTACGCAGATGACACCGTGCTAATTGCAGAAAATGAAAGGGACCTACAAAACCTTGTGAATATACTAGAAACAGAAAGCAAAGGTAAGGGGTTGGAACTAAACAGCAGGAAGACTGAAGTCATGGTGATCAGTAAAAAACATGAAATCCCCTCCTGCAAAATAACAGCAAATGGCACAATCTTGACACAGGTTAATAAGTTCAAATACCTGGGAACGGTCATTTCATCAGACGGCAGATGCACATCGGAAATAGCTGGCAGAATCGGCCAAGCCAAAACAGCATTCAAGAAGATGACAAGCATTCTTACCAACAAATGCCTATCAATTAACATCAGAAAGAGAGTCCTTGAGTGTTATATAAAACCAATACTGTTGTACGGATGCGAGGCGTGGACAGTCAGCAAGCAAAGCCAGAGCAGGATTGAGGCAGCCGAGATGTGGTTTCTCAGAAGAATGTTGAGAGTATCATGGACAGCAAAGAAAACAAACGAGACAGTCTTGATGGAGGCAGACACAAGTCGATCACTGATAAGGAAGATTAGGAAAGACAAGCAACATTTATAGGCCATTTTATGAGGAAGAGGGATTTGGAGCACTTTGGTCACAACGGGAAAGCTGGAGGGAAAGAGAGCACCGGGTAGACCCAGGGAGAGAATGCTGGACGGACTTGCAGAGTGGCTGGGGATGAAGAGGGTGGGGGAGATGCTGGGTGCAACGAGAGATAGAGATGGTTGGAAGTCCATGGTCGCCAACGCCATGCGGCAGGGCACCTGATGATGATGATGATGACTGTTCTACTGTTCCCCGACTGACCGCATAAGGTCTTGGTAGGGGGCTTAGCGGGCAGTGTCCTTAGTAAATTGAAACAAGTACTGTTCTACTGTTCCCCGACTGACCGCATAAGGTCTTGGTAGGGGGCTTAGTAGACAGTGTCCTTAGTAAGTTGGATAAAAACAAGTATTGCTCCTCGATTGAACAGACAGGGGTCTTGGTAGGGGGCTTAGTAGGCAGTGTCCTTAGTAAGTTGGATCGAAACAAATACTGTTGAACGCCGTTGAAGTCACCCAACAGGAGTGCAGGGTCTTCTGTGGTGGTTGGCCACAAGGCGGTTTGATATCGCTGGATCTTATGGCGCTTCCTGACGTTAGGATTTCGACTGTTCTTGATATTGTTTAAATCCTAGCCGACTGCGTAGAGCCATATCACGGCTATAACCGCTTTAAAGTGAACAAAACCTCACCAGGAAAAAAAAAAAAAGAAACGAGAATAAAGACACATATCAATGCATTCGCGCACATTATCTAAGGACATGCCCTTGGCGTTGACCACTCCGTCCAATTTATCGCACACCTGAATACAAATTTAAGTATTCCTTAGGGCACCAAAACATACATAAAAACGGGCCTAAATTACCTAAAATTGCTTGCACATATCTCACCTCCCTAAAAATGCACTTAATATATTTACCCAATTATCATCCAAAGAAAAGTACGTAAGACTTTATCGAACACATACAGGTGAATGGACCAGCAAGACAGAAAATGATAGGAAGAAATGACAGAAAGCAAAGGAACAAGGCAGAAAAAAAAGAGTGACAGGAAAGAGGAAATTTCTAGCACAGAATTTCCAGAAGGTGGGGATACCATTCATACTGAAAGAGTCCTCGGCATCCCCACTGGGGTAGGATTTCGACTGAATGATCTTGGGAGCAGTGGGTTGTTGTGAAGCCGGAATGAGCGAAAGTGGGATCATCAGCACTTAAGCGGCGCATAAGTCGCGACATGACAAAAACCCGATTTTGATCACGTTTTCTTATGTTTGCTTGACTAATGTTCTTCTCTCTCTCTCTCTCTCTCCTCTTCTCTCTCTTTTTCTCCCTCATTCTCTCTCTTTATCTCTCTCCATTTCCTCTCTTTCTCTCCCCTTCTCTCTCTCCTCTTTTCCCCCCTCTCTCTCATTCTCTCTCCCTCCTCCCTCTTTCTCTCTCTTCCTCTCTCTCTCTCCCATCTCTCTCATTCTCCTCTCTCTTTCCTCCCTCTTTTCATTCTCTCTCCCCCTATCTCTCATTCTCTCTACCCCTCTCCTCTCTTTCTCTCTCCCCCCTCTCTCTCTCTCCATTCTCTCTTCTCCCCCCCTCCTCTCTCATTCTCTCTCTCCCCCCTCTCTTTCATCCCCCCCCCCCCTTCTCTCTCTCGACGATATAATCATGTTGGATGTGGTTGCCGTAAAACGCAGAGCATTCCTCTTCCAATCTGTCTGCACGAATCTGCACGGGTGCAAATCACAGAACATACCTATGACTACAGCCTCCAGTCCATTCAACTGCCAGTCCACTTCGGGTTAAATAAGAAAGGCAAAGCAGCGAGAGAGAGAGGTGTAGAAAATTAGCCCTCCTCCCCCACCCGATTTGGGCATATGGGACAATCGTTACCCTTGACTTTCCATGTTGGTATGATTTTGTCCAAATTCATGGATTCGAGAAAAAAACAGATTGTGCAGTATTAAGGGGGTGGTGTGCGGGGTGGGGGGGGGGGGGTAGAGAAGAAAAGGAATAAGGAAAATACTGCAATAGGCTTACAGGAAAAATAGTGGTAAAGTAATCTATAGTATCGTTTCGTGTGTCAACAGTGCATGAGGAAAATGGATTCGACCATCGGTTCACAGAAACACTGTTTTACCGTTTACTCCCTTCCCTATCCCATCTGCGTGCATGCGCACACACACACGCAAACACACACACATACCCATGCACACAGAATACTCGCACACACAGAGTACACGCAAGCACCACACACACACACACACACACTCTCTCTCTCTCTCCCTCGTTCTCCCTCACACACAAATATGCACACAGACAATGCAACACACACAGACACACACGGACAGATACACACACGCGTGCATGCGCATATAAACAAAAACGCGCGCGTGCGAGCGCGCGCGCGCGCGCACACACACACACACACAGAGACATAAACACGTCCATAGACAAACACACGCACTCGCGTGTGCGCAGAAAAGAAGAAAGGAGAGAGAGAGAGAGAGACAGAGACAGACAGACAGACAGAGAGAGAGGGGGGGGATAGAAAGAAAGAGAGAAATAGAGAGAGAGACAGAGAGAAAGAGACAGAAAGAGACACTGAGAGAGAGACAGAGAGACAGCGAGAGAGGGAGAGAGAGAGACAGACAGACAGACAGACAGACAGAGAGAGGGGACAGAGACGGAGAGATAGAAAGAGAGAAATAGAGAGAGAGAGAAAGAGACAGAGAGAGCAATGGAGAGAGAGAGAGAGAGAGAGGAGAGAGAGAGAGAGAGAGTCAGACAGACAGAGAGAGACACACACACGCACAGAAACAGACAGAAAGAGAAAGAGAGAGAGGGGAGACAGAGAGAAAGAGAGACGAAGAGAGAGAGACAGACAGACAGACAGACAGAAACATGTTGTACAGTAATTACGGAACTTATATAAAGGAATACAGAGAGCAAGGCATGGGAGGAAAACGGGGGCAATAACCAGATCTTGAATCAAGGAAGAAAAAGGGTTTAGTTTTAACAATAAGAGAAATACTATCTCATCTTCACCCATCCTCATGTACACACACACACACACACACACACACACACACACACACACACACACACACACACACACACACACACACACACACGTACACTGACACATGTGTGTCAAATATCACTCATAGTGAAAAGACATTGAATCAAACACACACACACACACACACACACACACACACACACACACACCACACATACACACACGTACACGTACACATGCTTGTCAAATATCACTCATAGTGAAAAGACATTGAATCAAAGACACACACACACACACACACACACACACAAAGGCAGGGACAAGATGTATGTTTGTGTTTGTGTGTGTTTGTGTGTGTTTGTGTGTGTGTATGTGTGTGTGTGTGTGTGTGTGTGTGTGTGTGTGTGTGTGTGTGTGGTGTGTGTGCGCATGTGTGTGTGCGTCCCCTCATGCAAAATAACAGCAAATGGCACAACTTTGAGACAGGTTGATATATTTAAATATCTGGGAACGGTCATCTCACCAGACGGTAGATGCACATCAGAAATAGCCAGCAGAGTCGGCTAAGTCAAAACAGCATTCAAGAAAATGAAAAGCGTTCTTACCAACAAATGCCTATCAAGCAACATCAGGAAGAGAGTTCTTGAATGTTATATAGAACCAATACTGTTATACGGTTGTGAGACTTGGACACTCAACACGCAACGTCAGAACAAAATTGAGGCAACCGAAATGTGGTTTCTGAGAAGAATGTTGAGAGTTCCATAGACAGCAAAGAAAACAAACGAGACAGTCTTGAAGGAGGCAGACATAAGAAGATCATTAATATAAGGAAAGAGAAATCAGAATACCTGGTCACAACAGGAAAGCTGGATGGAAAGATAAAAGCAGGTAGACCCAGGGAGAAAATACTGGACGGACTTGCAGGGTGGCTGAGGACAGAGAGGGTGGGAGATGTACTTGCAGCGACAAGTGATAGATTCGTGTGTAGGGCCATGATCGCCAACGCCATGCAGCAGGGCACATGATGATGATCAGGGGTTCCCGTTTCCTGCCGTGCTCTCATTTTCTTACAAGACTCTTGTTATTTTTGTTTTCCGAATCATTCACCTATATTTCTACCAAATTTCCTCCCTTTGCTCCCCCAAAACAGTGTATATGGTGTCTTCTAAGCAGGGATAAAGAACGGTAATACACGCAAAAATCCTCTCTCTCTCTCTGTTGGGTATGTAGGTTTGTATGAACGTTTCTGCTTAGACAGGGTTGCTCGCTGGAGTTCTAGTCTGTGTAAGAAGCAGAACAAGCAGATTACCATGTATCCATCAGCTTCCTACATGCCCTCCTTTGTACTTCCAGGTCACTCGCTCCAGTCACTTGTTTTATTTAATGAGAGGTCTCATATCACATGCATGTGAAACTGTTGTTTTGCTTTCTTCTCCTATGTCATGTCATGCTTACATCATTGGTTTATTGTTGACTTACGCATAGAAGTGTGTGTGTGTGTGTGTGTGTGTGTGTTGTTTGTGTGTGTGTGTGTGTGTGTGTGTGTGTGTGTGTGTGTGTGTGTGTGTGTGTGTGTGTGTGTGTGTGTGTGTGTGTGTGTGCGCGCGTGCTTAGGATTTTGCTTCCCGAAATGTTGCGATATGTGAATTCTCTATTTTTATTCTATTATCATCATCATTCTCATTATGATAAAATATTATTATTACTATCATCGCCATCATCCTCATTATAAGTATCATATTACTATTATTATCACTATTATCATTATTATTACTATTAATGCAACTACTTCCACTGTTATTACTGAATGAGAGAAATACAGGATTGAATGGCAATGTTCATTCTGTGCAATGAATATGACACACATCCGCACAATCAGAGCCAGCTGATGGACAGGATGAGGGCCTGGAAGGGTCAAAACTGCAGTGATTATTCTGCACGATGAATTTTGCACATGACCACGTGGTCAGCACGAAGAGCATGATGGGCATAGGGGGTGGAGATGGCAGCTGATAATTGGACAACCCGGAGAACTCGGCGCTAAGAGGTATACTCAGCTCATGACTTCCCTTCCCCTCACTGTAGTGACCCCTCGTGAACTTGGCCTGCACCAGGACGGAGTACGTCTGGCCTGGCGTCAGCCCGGACATCAGAAAGGTTTTGGCTGCAGTTTGACCGGTCACTTTCACTGAGCAGTCAGTCTGGCTGTCAGCCGGGCAGAAGGTGATCTTGTACTGCAGGCTCTCCCAGCCTGTAGACATGTTCAGCTGAGCCGTGGTGGTGTTCACAGCCTCCAACGTCTGCAGACTGACGGGGGCGGGCTGGACGTTGTCTTCGACATACAAGTTTTCGGAGAAGGTGATTGAATCTTCATAACGTCTCCTTATGGAGAAACGACCAGGACTGTCAGGACGGCTGACTGATCTCTGAAGGCGTCGATCCAGCAGGCTGTGTCGCTTGCCCTATTACAGTCTTGAAAGGTGATGCATCTACTCACCCTGCATCATGAGACCCGTACCGCCACGACCCATTTGTCGTGCATGTTCTTGTACTTTACATTGCCGAAGCGCAATTGGATCAGCAACTTTCTTTTGTCTATCCACTTCATCTGAAAATCGCTGGCGTTGGTAGGCCGGTAATCTGTGTAGAGGGGCTGTAGGTGGCAATAAGCCTGGGGTCTCCTTCATCACTGCACGTAGGCCCTATAGGTCGCTTTAGCGGGGTCTCCGTCTGTCACGAGCTTGTTCAAGACTGCGTAAGAGTTGTTGACTCGCCTACAATATTGGTCACTGATGCTGACGTTACCTCGCGAGAACTGCATGTTGCCCACAAAGTCTGTGTTCATCCTGCAGTACATGGAGATGTTTTCGCCCACGTAATACAGTCTGTATCGAGAAATCAGCCATCCCCATTGAAAACTACCCCCACGGTACTGATCAAGCAGCAGTAGCAGAAACAGAAACAACCCAACCTGACCCCAGTCCATTTTAGTAGTTTGCCAGTCTCGTCTTCTTCGTCAAAACTGCCGACAATAAATCAGACAACATGGAAGAAACAAAAACAAAACCTCCGCTTCGCACTAGGCTGCCTTTGATGAACATTCAATTATGAGACATCCAGGGAACGTTGCATGTGACGTCTTTCTGTTTGTCCCTAATCATGACGACACACACGTCAGACGTGAAGCAAATGAATATTGACGTCATGTTCTCAACTATCATTATCGTAAAAAGACAGTAAATAGAAGACCGACACAAAACTGATCCTAAGTTTATGTACAGAAATACAGAAACATTGAAGAGATTAATTACCCACAGGAAAAAGGCATGCACATCAACTGGTATGATTATTATGGAAAAAGAAAAAAAACATAAAAACGGACCGAGTACATTTAAGACCTTTTTTTATGACGACAAAAAGAAAGAACACACCATAAGAAAGAACGTCTCAGGACCACCAATAACGAAAAATAAAGTTTTCTAGAACAGTGTTGAAAAAAATGAAACCGGGAAAAGCTCCACGACCAGACAATATTACTAAAGAAATTATTGAGGATCCAGGTGAATTTCGTATTGAAAAAAAATAACAGTCCTCCTGAATGTAACTTATGACACCGAAAAAAAAACTAAAAACATGTCAAAATAATTTTCATTGCACTTCCAAAGAAAGTACGGGCTATAGAATGCGAACTCTATCGTACAATCAGCTTCACTTTCAATTTCAGTTTCTCCAGATGACGTCTCCGGGCTCGGAATGAATTCCATATGCACTAACATCACAGGTGCCATGTGATGGTGATCATGGCACATGCCTCAAGACAGATTCTATGGAAGGCTATGATCGCCAATGCCGTGCGCCAGGGCACATGGTGATGATGATGACGATTAAGATGATTCACAGTAATCACTAGTAGTTGTGATGATATCATTATCATAGTCCTCATCTTTCGTAAGTTTGGGTTGTTTTCGAAGTTTTTTGCATTTGCTCGGTACAGGTCACACATCTTCTATGTCAAAATCTGTAAACTTTTCTGAGTTATTCAAGGCAAGTTTAAATGTGGTAGGTATCAGATTCCACAGGTTAAAGAACATGGTTTGTAAACGCAATTTTTATCAGTTTTAGTATCACGTAAGCTCCCCCTTTGTGTCTGTGGACATATTTTTCCTTGTGTGGTGGATTTAACCCTTCGACTCCCGTACCTTATCCACCGACAGCAAAAACAAAAAAACAAAAAAATCAATCCTTTGACTCCTTCACCCTATCCATCAGCTGCCTGCAAGATTGAAGGAGCCAAAGGGTTAAAAGTTTGCTTTGCTAGCATGGTTGACAATGTAAGATGTTGGTGGACAGGGTGCGGGAGTCAAAGGGTTAATATCCCATTACCGGTCAAAATGACTGTACTATGGTTATTCTAACTGGGAATATTGACAGTATCTTATTCAAACTGTCAACAATACAATACTTTGCTTGTTTTTAACACTGCCAGTGAGCAGACCTCTAAAAGTTAAGCGAGGTGCATACTTCCCGTCACAATGCAGTGCGCTATACTAGCAGCGAGGTCTCCAGCAGCTGCGAGCGATCTGCATCCTTCACGTCATCTAGTCAAAAAGAACATCTACTTCTGTATTTGCACAGACAATTGCCAACATTGTGTCCACATCTCCAGCTAGAGATTTAGGTTAAAATTACGTTTGTACGTTACGTGATGATGCAACTCGATTCTCGTGTCTCAACACATATCACTCAACCCTGTCAAGAAATTCACCATATAACAGAGTTTCATCGCACTCAGGGAGGTTACCTGTGTGCTTACCTCCCCCCCCCCCCCACCCTGTCCCATTTTCTACGCCACCTCAGTGGCCACAGAAGTTGGCACAGTTTTTACAATACCATGATGATGACGTCGATGAGGATGATAATCATGATGCTGTGGAGTTCCATCTAGAACTGAGATTGCTTGACAGGGCTGTACTCTACGCTTACTATCATAATATATCCTGGCGTCAATCAGGCCCGAGACATACAGACACCTGCGGTGCTGGTCAGAAGATTTGAGCACACCCTAATAGACGCATTCGTGAAGTAAATGAGACTCGACTGTGTGGTCTGTCTTCCCAATGAGCCCATTGCACGCCCACTCTGGATAGGAGCCGGTTAGAGCTGAAAAATCCCACAATGACTTTTGAAGGGATTGACGGGGATTCGAACCCACAACCTTCCAATCGGTAGTCCGTTGCGCTAACCACTACACCAAAGCGACGGTACCACTATGTAAGAGTTATCTGCTCATACCTAACCACGCAGCCAAAACATTAAAATTACGCAATTCTCTCTCTTCTTCTGGCTTCCCACAGTATTTCTCAGCAAAATACGAAAAGTTCACAATTCTGATGCAAGACTGATTTTGCAGGCTAACAAATATGGTCACGTCAGCCCCCTTCGATACGAACATCACTGGCTTCCAGTCCTAGCCTGGGTAATAAATAATAATAATAATAATAATAATAATAATAATAATAATAATAATAATAAACAATAACATTAATAATAATAATAAATCACTTTTATATAACGCTATTCTCCTACACATAGGTAAAGACACGTTGATTAGTTCATTCTTCCCAATCAGCCCTCTGCCTAGTGGTCAATTATACTAACTCCCACTCCTAGACCCTCCCCTCCAACACACACTAGCACATCTGTTGCAAGCAAGTACTAATATATACATTACTAAATCAGAAAGATAAAAAATCATGTTTCATTATTGGTAGTATTTATCAAAAAGATGAGTTTTGAGGCCCGCTTTGAAAGAAGAGAGAGATGATGAACAGCGGAGAGAGAAAGGCAGATCGTTCCAGACAAGCGGGGCCTGGCAACGGAAGGCTCGGTGTCGTATGGTTTTGTAATTTGATTTTGATTTTGCCAGAAGCCTCTGGTTGCTTGACCTGAGACTGCGTTCAGGTATGTATGTTTTAAGCACAGAAGAGAAGTAGTTAGGCAAGGTACCATCAAAATGCCGATAAGCTAGAGTAGCCTTTAAGGGTAGACTTTAAGCTCCCGACTTTGTTACAACCCTTTCTCCGAAATCACCCCTGCCTATACCTTTTTTTCCTGAAATCCTCGCCTTCACACTCGTTCTCGACGGTTCTGGTCATAATCAGATAACTTCCTTCTGAGCATTCCTCGTGTAAAGACAAGACTCAAACTTTCAGGGGGCGTCTCATTCTCTTTCTGTGACCACAACAAAGGAAATCCCTTCCCTCAGATATTCATCATTTGCAGTCTTTTATCCTCTTCTAAGAGAGCTTTAAAAACTTATATCCTCAAGCAATCATCATCATCATGTGCTTGCTGCATGGCGTTTGGCGATCATATCCTCTATACGAATCTATCTTTTGTCGCTGAAAGTACACCTCCTACCCTTTCTGTCTTCATCCATTCCGCAAATCCGTCCAACATTTTCTCCCTGGGTCTACCTGGTGCTCTTTGTTCCTCCAGCTTTCCTCTTGTGACTAGGTGTTCAAATTTCTCTTGCCTCATAATGTCCTATAAATCTTGCTTGTCTTTTCCTGATTTTCTTTACTGTTCTTTTCGTGTTTGCCTCTTTCAGGACTTGTCTCGTTTCTTTTCTTTGCTTTCTATAGAACGCTTCACATTCTCCTTAGAAACCACATTTCAGCTGCCTCAATCTTGTTATGACTTTGCGTGTTGATTGTGATGCTCTGCATCCGTACAACTGTATTGTTTCTATGTAGAATACTCAAGAACTCTCTTCATGATGTTAATTGATAGGCATTTATTGGTAAGAACGCTTTTCTTTTTCTCGAATACTGTTTTAGCTTGGCCAATTCTGCACGATATTTCTAATGTGCGTCTGCTGTCTGGTGAGATGACTGTTCCCAGATATTTAAACTTAACAACTTGTATCAGTGTTGTGCCATTTCCTGTTGTTGTTTTTTTAAAATTTTTTCACATGAGGTGATTTCCTGATTTTTACTGATTACCCTTACTTTAGTTATTTGTTTGTTTTGTTTTGTTGTTTGGGAGTGCTTTTTTGTTTGATTGTTTGTTTTTTAGTTCTAGCCCTTTATTTCTGCTTTCTGTTTCTAATACATTTGCAAGATTTCGTCGGTCTTTTTCATTTTCATCACGTTTCAAGCAATGCTATTACTTATATTAATCTCTCCTCTTTCTACTCTCTGTCCCACTTTACGTATTGCAACGGTATGATTGGTTGTGTGCGTGTCCGTGTGTATGTGCTGTGGTATATGCGTATGCGCACAACAACACACACACACACATGTACACACACACACACACACACACACACATACACACGCACACGTACACACACACACACATGCGTGCGCACGCACACACACTCGTGAATATATGAACACAGTATGCCTCTTTATTCATATGAAAAGTCTGTTATATTTCTTCATTACATAAGTCAATGTTTAAACTTTAATATTCTGTGGTTTCTTATGTCTTCTTACTTGTATAGCTTTAATGTTTGTTGTTTTCTCATTGTGCACGTAATTGTGAACATTTTTTATCACCATTTGCTTTTTTCTTTTTTTCGAAATGTAAAGCGCTGGTGGGCATGTTTTTATATGGAATATGCGCTATACAAATAAGCATTATTATTATTACATTATTATTATTATCATTCATACGGAAGTGTCACTACGCTATACTACACTACACCCACACACACGACACAACACGACATGACACGATCACACAACACACACACTACACATCATATCACATCACGCCACACCACATCACACCATTATCTGTGTATGGTTCAACGATCTAATTCAGTTTCAGTCAGTGTAAGCGAGTCTGCAGGCATGAGTATCTGTGGGGTTATTTGTCTGTATACGTGAGTGCGTACGTGCCTGTGTATCTCTGTGCCTGTCTGTGTGTATGTGTTGTGGTGTGTGCGTATGCGTTCATATGGAAGTGTCAAACGCGTATGACACTGTTGTGTTCTTTTATTGTTCTATGTCATGTCATCCTTATGTCATTGATTTATTGTTAACATGTCTTTATCAGACTATGTGGAATATTTTCTGTAGAGTGCTGAGTGTATAGAAGATTACTTCCGGGAGTGTTCGCTGTGTAACCTTCAACTGTTATTATTTATCATTACACTGCACTGCACTGCACTGCACTGCACTGCACTACACTGCACTGCACTACACTGCACTGCACTACACTGCACTGCACTACACTGCACTGCACTACACTGCACTGTAGTGTCTATGTACACTACACTACACTACACTGCACTGCACTACACTGCACTAGACTACACTGCACTGCGCTACGCTGCACTACACTACACTACACTACACAACACTACAGTACACTACACTACACTACACCACACTACACCACACTACACTAGACTACACTACACTACATTACACTACACTACAGTACATTACACTACACTACACCACACTACATTACACTACATTACACAACACTACACCACACTACACTACATTACACTACATTACACTACATTACACAACACTACACCACACTACACTACACTACATTACACTACACTACACTACAACACACTACAACACACCACAACACACACACTCACACACGACATGACGCAACACAACTCGACACTACGCTACACTACATCATACCACACAAACACGACACGACATGACACGATGACACAACACACTCACTACTCGTACACACCACACCACACCACACTACACACCATATTACATTACTACACACCACACCGCACCACACCACACCACATCACTACACACCACACCACACCACGCCACACACAACACTCCGCAATACACAAATATGCACACTTACCGAGCCACCAGTCGACGATCGTTTCCGTAAACGCATTCTTAGCCCATCGGATGCCATCGTGTGTGTGTTGTCATACAGCTTTGGCGGCCCCACTGTTTTGTGTCAGCAGCAGTTGGAAGATAGGCTTTAGTCTGTTTTGTGTCAGCAGCAGTTGGAAGATAGGCTTTAGTCTGTTTTGTGTCAGCAGCAGTTGGAAGATAGGCTTTAGTCTGTTTTGTGTCAGCAGCAGTTGGAAGATAGGCTTTAGTCTGTTTTGTGTCAGCAGCAGTTGGAAGATAGGCTTTAGTCTGTTTTGTGTCAGCAGCAGTTGGAAGATAGGCTTTAGTCTGTTTTGTGTCAGCAGCAGTTGGAAGATAGGCTTTAGTCTGTTTTATGTCAGCAGCAGTTGGAAGATAGGCTTTAGTCTGTTTTGTGTCGGCAGTAGTTGGAAGATAGGCTTTAGTCTGTTTTGTGTCGGCAGTAGTTGGAAGATAGGCTTTAGTCTGTTTTGTGTCAGCAGCAGATGGAAGATAGGCTTTAGTCTGTTTTGTGTCAGCAGTAGTTGGAAGATAGGCTGTGGTCTATGTAAGTGTCGGCAGTAGATGGAAGATAGGCTGTGGTCTATGTAAGTGTCGGCAGTAGATGGAAGGTAGGCTGTGGTCTATGTAAGTGTCGGCAGTAGATGGAAGGTAGGCGCTGGTCTATGTAAGTGTCAGCAGTAGATGGAAGACAGGCTCTGGTCTATGTAAGTGTCGGCAGTAGATGGAAGATAGGCTGTGGTCTATGTAAGTGTCGGCAGTAGATGGAAGACAGGCTCTGGTCTATGTAAGTGTCGGCAGTAGATGGAAGACAGGCTCTGGTCTATGTAAGTGTCGGCAGTAGATGGAAGACAGGCTCTGGTCTATGTAAGTGTCGGCAGTAGTTGGAAGACAGGCTTGGTCTGTGTACATGTAAGTGTCGGCAGTAGTTGGAAGATAGGCTCTGGTCTATGTAAGTGTCGGCAGTAGATGGAAGACAGGCTCTGGTCTATGTAAGTGTCGGCAGTAGATGGAAGACAGGCTCTGGTCTATGTAAATGTCGGCAGTAGATGGAAGACAGGCTCTGGTCTATGTAAGTGTCGGCAGTAGATGGAAGACAGGCTGTGGTCTATGTAAGTGTCGGCAGTAGATGGAAGACAGGTTCTGGTCTATGTAAGTGTCGGCAGTAGATGGAAGACAGGCTCTGGTCTATGTAAGTGTCGGCAGTAGATGGAAGACAGGCTCTGGTCTATGTAAATGTCGGCAGTAGATGGAAGACAGGCTCTGGTCTATGTAAGTGTCGGCAGTAGTTGGAAGACAGGCTGTGGTCTATGTAAGTGTCGGCAGTAGATGGAAGACAGGCTCTGGTCTATGTAAGTGTCGGCAGTAGATGGAAGACAGGCTGTGGTCTATGTAAGTGTCGGCAGTAGATGGAAGACAGGCTCTGGTCTATGTAAGTGTCGGCAGTAGTTGGAAGACAGGCTTTGGTCTATGTAAGTGTCGGCAGTAGTTGGAAGATAGGCTCTGGTCTATGTAAGTGTCGGCAGTAGATGGAAGACAGGCTCTGGTCTATGTAAGTGTTGGCAGTAGATGGAAGATAGGCTGTGGTCTATGTAAGTGTCGGCAGTAGATGGAAGACAGGCTCTGGTCTATGTAAGTGTCGGCAGTAGATGGAAGACAGGCTGTGGTCTATGTAAGTGTCGGCAGTAGATGGAAGATAGGCTGTGGTCTATGTAAGTGTCGGCAGTAGATGGAAGACAGGCTGTGGTCTATGTAAGTGTCGGCAGTAGATGGAAGACAGGCTCTGGTCTATGTAAGTGTCGGCAGTAAATGGAAGGTAGGCTGTGGTCTATGTAAGTGTCGGCAGTAGATGGAAGATAGGCTCTGGTCTATGTGTCAGCAGTAGTTGGAAGATAGGCTCTGGTCTATGCGTCAGTAGTAGTTGGAAGATAGGCTCTGGTCTATGTGTCAGCAGTAGATGGAAGATAGGCTCTGGTCTATGTATGTGTCAGTAGTAGTTGGAAGATAGGCTCTGGTCTATGTACGTGTCGGCAGTAGTTGGAAGATAGGCTCTGGTCTATGTACGTGTCGGCAGTAGTTGGAAGACAGGCTGTGGTCTATGTAAGTGTCGGCAGTAAATGGAAGGTAGGCTGTGGTCTATGTAAGTGTCGGCAGTAGATGGAAGATAGGCTCTGGTCTATGTGTCAGCAGTAGTTGGAAGATAGGCTCTGGTCTATGCGTCAGTAGTAGTTGGAAGATAGGCTCTGGTCTATGTGTCAGCAGTAGATGGCAGATAGACTCTGGTCTATGTATGTGTCAGTAGTAGTTGGAAGATAGGTTCTGGTCTATGTACGTGTCGGCAGTAGTTGGAAGATAGGCTCTGGTCTATGTACGTGTCGGCAGTAGTTGGAAGATAGGCTCTGGTCTACGTACGTGTCGGCAGTAGTTGACTCGCTTGTAGCACTTTGTGGTAACAGCACAGCTGTCAAACTGGCTTGATGATAGTCCCTAGTTTGTGCAACATCCACTGAAACTGAACAGAAAAGATCAGTTTTAGAATCAACCAACAAATCACTCACTCACTCGACCAATCACTCACTCACTCACTCACTCACTCAATCAGTCAGTCAATCAAATCAATCAATCAGTCATTCACTCACTCACTGACTAACTCACTCTTTCACTCACTCACTCAATCAATCAATCAGTCTTTCAATCCGTTACTCACTCACTCACTCACTCAGTCAATCAATCAATCAATCAATCAATCAATCAATCTTTTCTCCAGTCACACAGTCAAAGGAAAGCTGTTTACCGACGTCGTTTCCCGGTAAACCTGCGGACTCCGAAAGACAGTAAACTTCTTTCAAATAACTTGCAAGAGTTAGAACTTTTCCTCCTCTGCTTTTCGCCCCTCCCTTTAACCAAAAAAAGACCAGAACGATTTCCTATTTCCTTCGCCGACAACTTTTGTCATTCACATAGAAATGATAACTGGCCCCGAAAGCTAAGCACCTCCCTGGCCGGGCAAGAAGGATGTGTGTGTGTTGGGGCGGAAAAACCCGGAAAGTCAAGTGGATTATATCACTTCCTTGGCGAGACCAGTCGAATCGCAAGTTTTCCCCGGGATTTGCGGTAGGGCTTGTTGTAGGCTACTGGGCGAGTGTCAGTTTCGGTTGTTCCTTCTTCTTGTCTTCAAACATAGTCAAGCCCTCAACACAACCAGTCGCCGTGGTGTATATGGTAAGCGCAACAGACTACCCCTATCAGTCACCCTTCAAAAATCGTTGTGACAAATTTTCTGCACCTACCGGCTCATATTCAGACTGGGACCACACAGGCGAGTCTCGTCCACTTCACGGATCTGTCACGGGAAGCATATCCACCATCTGTAACGGACAGAATTTTTGGGTGATGTTCTGGAATGTGGGGGATGATTGTGTGGAATTACCTTTCTATATAGAAATCACACACAACAAGAAGGAAGGAGAGAGACGAGTAGAAACGCACTAAGCACACTAGCAATGGCTTTCAAAAGCAGTCCACACGTTAAGTCAATATAGTTTCTTTAATGGAGCATGTTCAACTTACAGCATAATCATTCATCCTCTTATTCTTATTTGCCTACGTCCTAAAGCAATCCTACTTCTTTGCCCATCAGCCCTAAAACTCTACATCGGAATAAGAATATCAACGTACCTTCACTTCATGTTTCTGGCAAAGGCTCAGCACCTCTGCCACGTTGAGTGGCCCATCTCCAAGCACAACTGTGACTGACTGACCTCTCTGTGTCCGTATCGTCTCTCCCAGTGAGTTATTTTCCCTTTTCGTTTATAGAGGGTGGATCAGAACACGCTGGGGCTCTGACCCCACCTGTCTTATGACCACTTTCGAGAATGTTCTTCTACTTGTAAATGCATGAAGGAGGGGTTGACGTGGACAAGCACAGACCAGAACCTGTCCACTGAGACCATGGACCTCTCCCTTTCACCGGGGCGATCCTCGAAAACATCCCAACAGGGCTGCATGTTCACCTGGCTCTATTGTTTAATTGTCTCGTTTACAGTCTAACATAAGTGTGATCAGATGTACTGCTAGATGTTGGTTAATCCTAAGCCGTCAGTTGATAAGCTAGTTTGTCTGGCTTGCCAGACATTGTCAACATCTTGTCTCAGACTGAAGACAGTGAAGTACAGGTATAGGCCTGTTTCTACCCGAGATGTTTCTGTGATAGATCTGTCAGTGAGGGTGTTGCTCAAATCATCTGACCAAGACTGCAGGTGTCTTTATCTCTCATGCCTGGTTGACACCAGGATCTGTTATGATGGAAATCTCAGAGTACAATCCTGTAAGGCAGTCTTAATCTTAGAAGGAACTCCATAGCATCATGATCATCATCGTCCTCGTCATCATCATCAGGGCATTGTAAAAATGTGCCAGCTTATTGTGGCCATTAAGATGGCATAGACAATGGAGCACACACCACACACACAAATAAATAAGTGAATAAAAAATAAAACAAATAAACAAACAACAAAAAACAAAACAAAACAAAAAGTGAGCATGAAGAAAATCTCCGTAAATTTGATAATACTAAATAAAAAAAATTCTTAAAAAAACAAAACAAAAAAAAATATAATATATATATATATATATATAGTGTGTGTGTGTGTGTGTGTGTGTGTGTGTGTGTGTGTGTGTGTGTGTGTGTGTGTGTGTGGTGTGTGTTAAAGTCTTCAATGCAGATCTGCAATTTCCACACAGAAATGACATAGCCACAGAAGTGGAGGTAGCCTGACAGATATATCGATAGCCCAACAGATATTCAAGTAGCATGATAGATATTTTGCTAGCCCGACAGATATTCAGGTAGCCTGACAGATATTCAGGTAGTCTGACAGATCTATTCAGGTAGCCTGAGAGATCTATTCAGGTAGCCTGACAGATATTCAGGTAGCCTGACAAGTATTCAGGTAGTCTGACAGACATTCAGGTAGCCTGACAGGTATTCAGGTAGCCTGACAGGTATTCAAATAGCCTGACAGATATTCAGGTAGCCTGACAAATCTATTCAGGTAGCATGACAGAGTTTCAAGGAAGCCCGACATATGTTTATTCAGGTAGCCTGACAGATATTCAGGTAGCCTGACAGATATTCAGGTAGCCTGACAGATATTCAGGTAGCCTGACAGATCTATTCAGTTAACCCGACAGATATTCAGGTAGCCTGACAGATATTAATGTACCTGACAGATCTATTCAGTTAACCCGACATATATTCAGGTAGCCTGACAGATATTCAGGTAGCCTGAGAGATCTATTCAGTTAACCCGACAGATATTCAGGTAGCCTGACAGATATTCAGGTAGCCTGACAGATATTCAGGTAGCCTGAGAGATCTATTCAGTTAACCCGACAGATATTCAGGTAGCCTGACAGATCTATTCAGGTAACCTGACAGATATTCAAGTAGCCTGACAGATATTCAGAGTCTGTGACAGATATTCAGGTAGCCTGACAGATCTATTCAGGTAGCCTGACAGATATTCAAGTAGCCTGACAGATATTCAAGTAGCCTGACATATATTCAGGTGGCCCGACAGATATTAAGGTAGCCTGACAGATATTCAGGTAGCCTGACATATATTCAAGTAGCCTGACAGATGTATTCAGGTGGCCCGACAGATATTCAGGTAGCCTGACAGATATTCAGGTGGCCCGACAGATATTAAGGTAGCCTGACAGATGTATTCAGGTATCCTGACAGGTATTCAGGTAGCTTGACAGGTATTCAGGTAGCCTGACAGATATTCAAGGAGCCTA
>JAPXFY010000021.1:18157063-18187063 GCA_030674185.1 Monoplex corrugatus | reverse complement strand
ATCTTCAACTTCCACTCTATAAAACACCATTTCTATACTGATGACACCCAACTTCAAGACAGTGACTCACCTGACAATGTACAGCGCCTCTTGACTCACACCACTGAGTGTTACTCGGACATTAAGAACTGGATGACATACAATAAACTTCAGCTTAATGACGACAAGACAGAAACTATCCTCACTGGCACCCGTCAGAAACTTTCTCAGCTGCCTCCTCTTTCTCTCCCATTATGTAACACGTCAGTCCCAATATCTGATTCAGCTAAAAACCTTGGTGTCTGCCTTGACTCTACCCTCTCCATGAACAACTTCGTTTCTCAAATTGCCAGATCTTGCTACTATCACCTCCATCGTATAAGACTGATCAGGAAGTATCTCTCTGTCGAAACAACTGCAAAACTCGTTCTCTCCTTCATAATGTCTCGCATTGACTATTGCGATTCACTCCTGTCTGGTCTTCCTGCCTCCACCATTCACATCCTACAGCGCTTTCAAAACAGCGTTGCACACCTTGTACTCAAAAAGAAAAAAAGCTGACCACATATCTCCTCTCCTGGCACAACTTCACCGGCTCCCTGATCAAAGCGCATACAGTACAAACTAGACACCATGTGCTACAAAAGCCTCAATAACGCAGCCCCCGATTACCTGTCAAGCCTACTTAAGTCTAGTCCTTTGGAAGGGGACGAAAAACCAGTCAGACCCGTTGCTTTCTGGTGTGCACGCTTGCGATCCCACAGCACTTCAAAATCGTGAAGAGCAGGCATTGCCCGGCTGCTTTGGTATAAAGCATTGGAGAGATAGGTTCATTTCCCAGGTCCCTCTCCTTGAAGACCAATTAACTTTCTTGCCTTTCCGAAGTCTCGGTGAAAAAAAAAAGTGAAAATGAATTTGAATCGAGGGAGACGGGATGGGCGCCGCCCTCGTTGTGTTGGCCCCGGGAAAAGTTGAGGTCTCTGCCACCTCACTCCCCTACAACCCTAGGATTATTGAACTATACAGGTAGGACCTCAGGACCTGGCCAGCTCGTGGGTTTATGTACAGGCTTAAGGCTCGTGCCGTGATCATTCTGGATCTTCTCCATCACGTGGCACCTGTGACGTTAGTACATATGGAAGTCATTCGCAGCGTGGGGATGTCATCTTTACAAATGTTAACTGAAACTGAAACTGAAACTGAAACATCGTCATCATCATCATCATCATCACCATTACCTAGCGGTGGCCAACTGACTCAAGTGCCCGCCTAGGATGCCAGTAGTTTCGGTTTCGTTCCACAATTAGACAAGGAACTTGCCTTCAAGTGGTCGCCTGGATGCTAGTTTTTTTTTTCGGATGAAACTACAAATCGAGACATCGTGTGCAACAAGGCACTTAAACAACGTCAATCTATAACGTGCGCAAACGATCTAAGCCGACAAAAAGTTATCCAAGGTAAAGGTCTGTGAAACAAATTTTTTTGTAGGAAAATAGAAACACACGAAAACTGAAATAGAGAAAAAGAAAACATGCGCGGCGCTGTACAGTGGCGATGAACTCTCGCCAAGAGACGACCCCGATCTTCACGCATTGTAATGAAAATCATGAAATAAGTGAATTCACTGATTTATTCATTATTTATATATACAATAGAACGAAATAACAAAATAAAAACAAAAAAATGAAACAAAATAAAGGGCGTAGAACGGAAACACCATTTTATCACCCTCAACCCTCTCTCTTACAAGTACCGCAATCTCTGCGGACCACACTTGAGTTACGCGATAAACAATACACAATACAATTTTAACATGTGGCAACAAGAAAACCGTTTACCATTTCATTTCCGCCCACAGTAGTTCCCTCACGTAAATCACGTTCCAGTTTCGTCAAGAAGGTCGCCTTGACCTTCCATTCCCTCGCCCTATCTACTAGGAATGTTTGAGGGGTCAAGTGACTGTCTGTCCTTTCGGTACATCGATCTTCCTGTGTTACGTGATGGGAATGACATGTCATTGTCTGTGTACGTGCGTGCTTGTGTGTGCTGTTTGTGTGCGTGTGTTTGTCTGTGTGTGTGTATGTGTGTTTGAGAGAGAGAGAGAAAGAGAGACACAGAGAGAGTGTGTGTGTATATATATGTGTGTGTGTGTGTGAGAGAGAGAGAGAGAGAGAGGAGAGAGAGAGAGAGAGAGACAGACAGAGAGACAGAGAGACAGAGAGAATCAAAATCAAAATCAGAATCAGACATTTATTTAGTAGGGCCAAAGCCCCATTGGAAGGGGCATGAACACATTGTAAATATTATACAAACACATAATACTATACACAGTCGTCCTTGGATAATGCATATTTCAAATATTTTGAAATAATTACAATATAGGACTCACGTCAAACTTCAATTATACAATAGGAACATATACATAGGTTTAACAGACACACATCACAAAAATTTAACTTTATGATAAGGCAAACTCTCTTCTCTTAAAAGCTATATAAACATATGTTGACAAATTTCTTAGTGTACGCTCATTTTTGAGAGAGAGAGAGAGAGAGGAGAGAGAGAGAGAGAGAGGAGAGAGAGAGAGAGAGAGATTGAGAGAGAGACAGTGTGTGTGTGTGTGTGTGTGTGTGTGTGTGTAGAAAGACTTGAATAATGAAAGGCATAATGTGTAGGTCTCGGTGAGAGAGAGAGAGAGAGAGAGAGAGAGACAGACAGAGAGAGACAGACACAGAGAGACATCGAGAGACAGACAGACAGAGAGAGGATGGGTTGAGAGAGAGAGAGAGACAGACAGAGAGACAGAGAGAGAGAGAGAGAAAGAGAGACGGAGGGAGAGAGAGAGAGTGGATATGTGTGTGAACCCGCGTTTAATGTATGCACGTCAGTGCACACATATGTGTAAAAGTTGTACACGATTATTTAATACTTTTATTACTGCTTCCTCTTTCTTCTTTGATGTTGTTATTATTGCTTTGAAAAGCATTCTTACCAACAAATGTCTATCAATTAACATCAGGAAGAGAGTTCTTGAATGTCATATAGAACCGATCATGTTAAAAAGTTGTGATGCGTGGACAGTCAACAAACAAAGCCAGAATAAGATTGAGGCAGCTGTGATGTGGTTTCTAAGAAGAATGTTGAGAGTTCTATGGACAGCAAAGAAAACAAACGAGACAGTCTTGATGGAGGCAGACACAAGAAGATCATTCATAAGGAAGATTAGGTAAAGACAGGCAACATTTACAGGTCATTTTACGAGGAAAGGAAAATTAGAGCACCTGGTCACACACAGGAAAGCTGGAGAGAAAGAGAGCACCAGGTAGACCCAGGGTGGCTGAAGACAGAGAGGGTAGAAGATGTGCCCGCGGCGACAATGGATAGATACCTATTGAGGGCCATGATCACCAACGCCATGCGACAGGACACATGATGATGATATGATGATGATGTTACTGCTTCTTCTTTCGTATTTGATATTGTTATTACTGCTTCTTCTTTCTGTCTTTTCTTACAATGTCTCATTGCACCATTACTGGTGTCTCAGGGAGAAAGAGCTGATAATCAGTGGCAGGCTGGAAGACGGAAATGGAGAAATGCCGCGTAACGATTGATTTGGGTAAGTTTTACGTCGACACCCACCTCAGGTGATATGGCCGGCGGGGATAACCATCTCAGGGAAGTGGGGGAATGGGGGCTTATTTAATCCTATACCAGAACAACAATGATGTTAACATGGGACAGTGAGGAGGCCAGTTTTAATGTAGCGCACCCCGGGATTCGAACCCAAAACCATGAGCATATGAATCCGATGCTCAAACCGACTGAGCTACTGGGGCCCGCTGCCGTATGAAGGCGATCTCCTTAACTTTTATCTTGGTTTACTTTACGCTTTTCATCGAGATATTGTTTGTCATTTGCCTTCTTGTTGGATGCTTGGACATGTACAATGTGACACATAACCACTAAACAACAGACTCAATCTGACACATAACCACAAAACAACAGACTCAATATTACACATAACCACTAAACAACAGACTCAATGTGACACATAACCACTAAACAACAGACTCAATGTGACACATAACCACTAAACAACAGACTCAATGTGACACATAACCACTAAACAACAGACTCAATGTGACACATAACCACTAAACAACAGACTCGATGTGACACATAACCACTAAACAACAGACTCGATGTGACACATAACCACTAAACAACAGACTCAATGTTACACATAACCACTAAACAACAGACTCAATGTGACACATAACCACTAAACAACAGACTCAATGTGACACATAACCACTAAACAACAGACTCAATGTGACACATAACCACTAAACAACAGACTCAATGTGACACATAACCACTAAACAACAGACTCAGAGTGACACATAACCACTAAACAACAGACTCAGTGTGACACACAACCACTAAACAACAGACTCAATGTGACACACAACCACTAAACAACAGACTCAATGTGACACATAACCACTAAACAACAGACTCAGTGTGACACACAACCACTAAACAACAGACTCAATGTGACATACAACCTCTAAACAACAGACTCAATGTGACACATAACCACTAAACAACAGACTCAGAGTGACACATAACCACTAAACAACAGACTCAGTGTGACATACAACCACTAAACAAACAGACTCAATGGTACATAACAACCACTAAACATCAGACTCAGTGTGACACATAAACCACTAAACAACAGACTCAATGTGACAACATAACCACTAAACACAGACTCAGTGTGACACATAACCACTAAACAACAGACTCAATGTGACACACAACCACTAAACAACAGACTCAATGTGACAACAACCCACTAAACACAGACTCAGTGTGACACATAACCACTTAAACAACAGACTCAATGTGACACATATAACCACTAAAACAAACAGACTCAATGTGACACATAACCACTAAACAACAGACTCAATGTGACACATAACCACTAAACAACAGACTCAGTGTGACACATAACCACTAAACAACAGACCCAATTGACACATAACCACTAAACAACAGACTCAATGTTACACATAACCATAAACAACAGACCAATTGACACATAACCACTAAACAACAGATCAATGTGACACATAACCACTAAACAACAGACTCAATGTGAACATAACCACTAAACAACAGACTCAATGTGACACATAACACTAACAACAGACCCAATCTAACATAACCACTAAACAACAGACTCGATGTGATACACATAAACCCACTCATAAACAACAGACTCAATGTTGACACATAACCACTAAACAACAGATCATTACACATAACCACTAAACAACAGACTCAAGTTACACATAACCACTAAACAACAGACTCAATGTACACATAACCACTAAACAACAGACTCAATGTACACAAACCACTAAACAACAGACTCAATGTGACACATAACCACTAAACAACAGACTCAATGTTACACATAACCACTAAACACAGACCAATGACAATAACCACTAAACAACAGACTCAATGTTACACATAACCACTAAACAACAGACTCAATGTTACACATAACCACTAAACAACAGACTCAATGTTACACATAACCACTAAACAACAGACTCAATGTGACACATAACCACTAAACAACAGACTCAATGTACCATAACCACTAAACAACGACATCCATACTAAACAACAGACTCAATGTGACACATAACACTAAACAACAGACTCAATGTTACACATAACCACTAAACAACAGACTCAGTGTGACACATAACCACTAAACAACAGACTCAATGTTGACACATAACCACTAAACAACAGACTCAATGTGACAACAAACCACTAAACAACAGACTCAATTGACACATAACCACTAAACAACAGACTCAGAGTGACACATAACCACTAAACAACAGACTCAATGTGACACATAACCACTAAACAACAGACTCAATGTTACACATAAACCACTAAACACAACAGACTCAATGTGACACATAACCACTAAACAACAGACTCAATGTGACACATAACCACTAAACAACAGACTCAATGTGACACATAACCACTAAACAAACAGACTCAATGTTGACATATAACCACTAAACAACAGACTCAATGTTACACATAACCACTAAACAACAGACTCAGTGTGACACATAACCACTAAACAACAGACTCAATTTACACACAACCACTAAACAACAGACTCAAAGTGACACACAACCACTAAACAACAGACTCAATGTGACACATAACCACTAAACAACAGATCTCAGATTGACACAAACACTAAACAACAGACTCAATGTGGACACATAACCACTAAACAACAGACTCGTGATTACACATAACCACTAAACAAACAGACTCAATGTACACATAACCACTAAACAACAGACTCAATGTGACTCATAACCACTAAACAACAGACTCAATGTGACACATAACCACTAAACAACAGACTCAATTACTACACACAACCAGTTAAAAACAACAGACTCAATGTGACACATAACCACTAAACAACAGCTCAATGTGACACATAACCACTAAACAACAGCTCAGATGTGACACATAACCACTAAACAACAGACTCAGTGTGACACATAACCAGTAAACAACAGACTCAATGTGACACATAACCACTAAACAACAGACTCAATGTGACACATAACCACTAAACAACAGGACTCAATGTGACACATAACCACTAAACAACAGACTCAATGTGACACATAACCACTAAACAACAGACTCAGTGTGACACATAACCACTAAACAACAGACTCAATGTGACATACCAACTAAACAACAGACTCAATGTTACACATAACCACTAAACAACAGACTCATGTGACACATAACCACTAAACAACAGACTCAATGTGACACATAACCACTAAACAACAGACTCAGAGTGACACATAACCACTAAACAACAGACTCAGTGTGACACATAACCACTAAACAACAGACTCAATGTGACACACAACCACTAAACAACAGACTCAATGTGACACATAACCACTAAACAACAGACTCAGTGTGACACACAAACCACTAAACAACAGACTCAATGTGACATACAACCCTAAACAACAGACTCAATGTGACACATAACCACTAAACAACAGACTCAGTGTGACACATAACCACTAAACAACAGACTCAGTGTGACATACAACCACTAAACAACAGACTCAATGCGACTACAACCACTAAACATCAGACTCAAGTGTGACACATAACCACTAAACAACAGACTCAATGTGACACATAACCAATAAACAACAGACTCAGTGTGACACATAACCACTAAACAACAGACTCAATGTGACACACAACCACTAAACAACAGACTCAATGTGACATAAACCACTAAACATCAGACTCAGTGTGACACATAACCACTAAACAACAGACTCAATTGACACATAACCACTAAACAACAGACTCAGTGTGACACATAACCACTAAACAACAGACTCAATGTGACACATAACCACTAAACAACAGACTCATGTGACACACAACCATTAAACAACAGACTCAATGTGACACATAACCACTAAACAACAGACTCAATGTGACACACAACCACTAAACAACAGACTCAATGTGACACATCACCACTAAAACAACGACTCAATGTGACACATAACCACTAAACAACAGACTCAGTGTGACACATAACCACTAAACAACAGACCCAATCTGACACATAACCACTAAACAACAGACTCAATGTTACACATAACCACTAAACAACAGACCAATTACACATAACCACTAAACAACAGACTCAATGTGACACATAACCACTAAACAACAGACCAATGTACACATAACCACTAAACAACAGACTCAATGTTACACATAACCACTAAACAACAGACTCAATGTACACATAACCACTAAACAACAGTGACTCACAAAAGATTGTGACACATAACCACTAAACAACAGACTCAATGTGACACATAACCACTAAACAACAGACTCATGTGACACAAACCACTAAACAACAGACTCAATGTACACATAACCACTAAACAACAGACTCAATGTACACATAACCACTAAACAACAGACTCAATGTGACACATAACCACTAAACAACAGACTCAATGTACACAACCACTAAACAAAGACTCAATGTACACATAACACTAAACAACAGACCAATGTGACACATAACCACTAAACAACAGACTCAATGTTACACATAACCACTAAACAACAGACTCAATGTGACACATAACCACTAAACAACAGACTCAATGTTACACATAACCACTAAACAACAGACTCAATGTGCACAAACCACTAAACAACAGACTCATGTGACACATAACCACTAACAACAGACTCAGAGTGACACATAACCACTAACAACAGACTCAATGTGACACATAACCACTAAAACAGACTCAATGTACACATAACCACTAAACAACAGACTCAATGTGACACATAACCACTAAACAACAGACTCAATGTGACACATAACCACTAAACAACAGACTCAATGTGACACATAACCACTAAACAACAGACCATGTGACACAAACCACTAAACAACAGACTCAATTGACACAAACCACTAAACAACAGACTCAATGTGACACAAACCACTAAACAACAGACTCAATGTGACACATAACCACTAAACAACAGACTCAATTGACACAAACCACTAAACAACAGACTCAATGTGACACATAACCACTAAACAACAGACTCAATTGACACATAACCACTAAACAAAAGACTCAATGTTACACATAACCACTAAACAACAGACTCAATGTGATCATAACCATAAACAACAGACTCAAGTGACACATAACCACTAAACAACAGACTCAATGTGACACATAACATTAAACAACAGACCAATTTACACATAACCACTAAACAACAGACTCGATGTGACACATAACCACTAAACAACAGACTCCATGTGACACATAACCACTAAACAACAGACTCAATGTTACACATAACCACTAAAACACAGACTCATGTGACACATAACCACTAAACAACAGACTCAGTGTGACACATAACCACTAAACAACAGACTCAATGTGACACATAACCACTAAACAACAGACTCAATGTGACACATAACCACTAAACAACAGACTCAATGTACACATAACCACTAAACAACAGACTCATGTACATAACCACTAAACAACAGACTCAATGTACACATAACACTAAACAACAGACTCAATGTGACATACAACCACTAAACAACAGACTCAATGTGACACATAACCACTAAACAACAGACTCGATGTACACATAACCACTAAACAACAGACTCCATGTGACACATAACCACTAAACAACAGACTCAATGTGACACATAACCACTAAACAACAGACTCATGTGACACATAACCACTAAACAACAGACTCAATGTGACACATAACCACTAAACAACAGACTCAATGTGACACAAACCACTAAACAACAGACTCAATGTGACACATAACCACTAAAAAACAGACTCAATGTTACACATAACCACTAAACAACAGACTCAATGTGACACATAACCACTAAACAAACAGACTCAATGTGTACACATAACCACTAAACAACAGACTCAGATGTGACAACAACCACTAAACAACAGACTCAATGTGACACATAACCACTAAACAACAGACTCAGTGTGACACACAACCACTAAACAACAGACTCAATGTGACACATAACCACTAAACAACAGACTCAATGTGACATACAACCACTAAACAACAGACTCAATGTGACACATAACCACTAAACAACAGACTCAATGTGACATACAACCACTAAACAACAGACTCAATGTGACATACAACCACTAAACAACAGACTCATGTTACACATAACCACTAAACAACAGACTCAATGTGACACATAACCACTAAACAACAGACTCGATGGACACATAACCACTAAACAACAACTTCAGAAGTGTCCTAATGGAATTTTCGAATGAGTAAATAGATTTCACGAATTAGACATCGCTGAACTACCAACTAAACAACAGAATTCAGGAAAATGAAATCCTATCAATTACATCAGAGAATCGGTGTTAGTAGATCCAATAGGAGAATGATGAAGCTGTGGACACTCAACCATGTAAAGCAGATAAGATGAGGCAATGAAATGACTTTAAAAGATCGTTAAGATGCATGGACACAAATAAACAACGAGACATGTGAAAGAGGCAAACACAAAAGAACATCATGAAGAAGATTAAGAAAAGAGTATGTGACCAAGAGAAATTTGAGACCTAAGTCACAACAAGAAGCTGAGGAAAAAACGTCCTGTAGATCAGGAAAAAATTCGACAGCTTGCAATGTGATCAGGCAGAGAGGGTTGGGGGAAGTGTTTGCAGCGACAAAAGAATATTCGTTTAGAGGGCCATGATCGCCAAACCATGCGGCGGCACAGTTTGGTTCATTCAACTCAGTTTCAATTTGTAAAGATGACATCTCCGGGGAATGAATTCCATATGCACTAACGTCACAGGCGCCATGTGAGGAGAAGATCCAGAATGATCACGGCACAAGCCTTAAGCCTGCACATAAACACATGAGCAGGTCCTGAGGCCCTACCTAGATAGTTCCATAGTCGTGGGGTTATAGGGGAGTGTGGTGGCTGAGACCTCACCTTTCCCGGGGCCAGCACAACGATGGCGGCCCCCATCCCCTTCTCCCTCGTTTCAAATTCATATATCACATTTTTTTACCAAGACATCAGAAAGGCAAGAAGGCCAATTAGTCTTCAAGGGTTGGGACCCTGGGAAATCAACCTATCTGTCCAATGTTTAATACCAAGGCAATCGGGCAATGCCCTGCACTTCACGATTTTCAACTGCCGTGGGATCTTAAACGTGCACAGCCAGAAGGCACATAGGTCTGACTCGTTCTTCGGCCCCTTCCGAAGGACTAGACGTTCAGTTCGATTTTCCGGTCAAATTGAGGAGAAAAGTCGAGGCCTCTACGGGGAGCGAACCCTGGAACCTCCAGTTTAGTTATTGGCAGGCGAATGTCTGAACCATTCTGCCACTCTTCTCCCTAATAAACATCAGATATGCTTATCTCGCAAACTAGGCCGGCACTATAATCAGTAAGTCACCGCTCCAGGTGGGAGGAAGGAGTCTGCATACGGTTCATTATCTCTACTGCCTTAGCGGGCAAGACAAGCGGACCGAGTACCTGAAATGCCCGTTACCTGTTTATGTCTTGTGACGGAGCCATCGAGGTTGATAAGTCCAGATATCTGGAAACGGTCCTCTCACGAGACGGCAGATGCGCATCAGAAATAGCCAGCAGAATCGGCCAAGCCAAAACAGCATTCAAGAAGATGAAAAGCATTCGTACCAACAAATGCCTTTCAAATAACATCAGGAACATAATTCTTGAATGTTACATAGAACCAAAAATGTTATACCGTTGTGATGACAGCAGAAGGGTTTAAGTAGCGAGAAACTCTGAGGACAGCTGGACAGCAGAAGGGTTTAAGTAGCGAGAAACTCTGAGAACAGCTGGACAGCAGAAAGTCTTAAGTAGCGAGAAACTCCGGGGACAGCTGGACAGCAGAAAGTCTTAAGTAGCGAGAAACTCCGGGGACAGCTGGACAGCAGAAGGTCTTAAGTAGCGAGAAACTCTGGGGACAGCTGGACAGCAGAAGGTCTTAAGTAGCGAGAAACTCCGGGGACAGCTGGACAGCAGAAAGTCTTAAGTAGCGAGAAACTCCGGGGACAGCTGGACAGCAGAAGGTCTTAAGTAGCGAGAAACTCTGGGGACAGCTGGACAGCAGAAGGTCTTAAGTAGCGAGAAACTCTGGGGACAGCTGGACAGCAGAAGGTCTTAAGTAGCGAGAAACTCTGGGGACAGCTGGACAGCAGAAGGTCTTAAGTAGCGAGAAACTCTGGGACAGCTGGACAGCAGAAGGTCTTAAGAAGCGAGAAACTCTGGGGACAGCTGGACAGCAGAAGGTCTTAAGAAGCGAGAAACTCTGGGGACAGCTGGACAGCAGAAGGTCTTAAGTAGCGAGAAACTCTGGGGACAGCTGGACAGCAGAAGGTCTTAAGAAGCGAGAAACTCTGGGGACAGCTGGACAGCAGAAGGTCTTAAGTAGCGAGAAACTCTGGGGACAGCTGGACAGCAGGTCTTAAGAAGCGAGAAACTCTGGGACAGCTGGACAGCAGGTCTTAAGAAGCGAGAAACTCTGGGGACAGCTGGACAGCAGGTCTTAAGAAGCGAGAAACTCTGGGACAGCTGGACAGCAGAAGTTCTTAAGTAGCGAGAAACTCTGGGAGGCTGAGCTTCTCTTCTAATGATTTGCTGTCTAGCACTCCACAGTTTCTTGCTACTCATTGTTAAAAAGAACAAAAACAGGTCTGAAAGCAAAATAGGTTCAATACCGCTTGCACACGAGTTGAGTAGCTTACGTTACGGAATCACAAATGCACATAGTAACAACTCCTTTCTGATCAACTAAGCCGGTTTAGGGCTGTCACTGAGCATTCACACAATGACTTGGAATGACTAACTGTTGTTGTTACCAATGACTTGTTCTCTGACGGACTGTACTTATAAACAGGAAAGTGATGTGCACTCGCACCACACACAATCCCACGTCAATCGTACCACAACTCACACCACCACTTTACTTTGTTAATCGACAGATTGCCTCCTTGCGCCTGAGACGATTGCATCAAATGATTATTTGTTATAATGACAAAAGACGAAATGGGGATGGGGAGAGAAAGAATGAGTTTGTGGTAAGAGTTTGGACTTTGTTCAACAAGGATTCATCGCGATCTGGCAGTTCTATGTATCATTATCATCAAGTACCTTGCCACATGGCGTTGGCGATCATGGCCTTCCATCTGTTTCTATCCCTTGTTGCCTCAAGCACCTCTTCCACCCTCTTTGTCTTCAGCCACTCTGCAAGTCCGTCCAATATCTTCTCCCTGGGTCTACCTGGTGCTCTCTTTCCCTCCTCCTGTTGTGACCAGGTGTTCCAATTCCCCTTTCCTCATAAAATGGCCTATATATGTTGCCTGTCTTTTCCTAATCTTCCTTATGAATGATCTTCTTGTGTCTGCCTCCATCAAGACTGTCTCGTTTGTTTTATTTGCTGTTCATGGAACTCTCAACATTCTTCTTAGAAACCACATCTCGGCTGCCTCAATCTTGTTCTGGCTTTGCTATATATACTCCACCCAAATCTGCCAGCAAATTATGTCGCAGTCTCCTAGATCGTGTGTAAATCCCTAGGCGATGATAAAATCTTGAAATGGGGGACAAGGAAGGGGAGTAGTCGGCTAGGGGATCTCCGGGAACATTAAGCTAACACCACCAGAATGACTGTAGCATTCAACAGGCAACGAGAAGTCCAGGTTTCATATTGCCCGCTGGGATTGAACTCTAGACATCAGATCTTGAATCAAAGATTTTATCAAAAGAACCAACTTGCGGGCGTTGAAAAGGAGGGGATGGCGCCAGAGCAATGCACAAACTTTAGGCAACGAAAGGTGTTCAGTAAACCAGTACATTCGTTTGATTTGATTTGGTTCAGTTTTTTAAATCGACACCTACCTCAGGTGATATGGCCGACGGGGATAACCATCCCAGGGAAGTGGAGGAAGGGGGGCTTATTTAATCCTATAACTGACACCACCAGAACAACAATGATGTTAAGATGGGACAGTGAGAAGGCCAGTTTTAATGTAGCGCACCCCGGGAGTCGAACCCACAACCATTAGCATGTGAATCCGAAGCTCAAACCAAACTGAGCTACTGGGGCCCGCCGGTACGCTCGTATCCACACGGAAAGGCTTTGTAGCGTTAACCAGGACACAATTGTTTGAGATTTGACTGTGTATTGAATGTTATCTTCAGTGTATCATTACTGCAATGATAATGTTCGGTAGTGTGTGTGTGTGTGTGTGTGTGTGTGTGTGTGTGTGTGTGTGTGTGTGTGTGTGTGTGTGTGTGTGTGTGTGTGTGTGTTAGAGTGTGTGTGTTGGTGTGTGTGTGTGTGTATTTGTGTGTGTGCGTGCGCGCACGTGCGTGTATGTGTGTGTGTGTATTTGTGTGTGTTGTGTGTGTGTGTGTGTGTGTGTGCTTGTGTGTGTGTTGGTGTGTGTGTGTGTGTTTGTGTGTGTGTGTGTGTGTATATGTTTCTGTGTGTGTGTGTATTTGTGTGTGTTTGTGTGTGTGTTTGTATGTATATATATATATATGTATATATATATATATACATATATATATATATATATGTTGTGTGTGTGTGTGTGTGTGTGTGTTGGTGTGTGTGTGTGTGTTTGTGTGTGTGTTTGTGTATGTGTGTGTTTGTGTATGTGTGTGTTTGTGTGTGTGTGCGTGTGTGTGTGTGTGTGTGTGCGTACGTGCGTGCGTGTGTGTGTGTGGTGTGTGTGTGTGTGTGTGTGTGTGTGTGTGTGTGTGTGTGTGTGTTTCTCTTTTTCTTTATAAAACTTGGGGAGGGAACAGAACATAGTTTTAGTGAGAAAGCGGTTGATTATCATCCAATCTTCTATAAACTCACTGTCGTAATTGCACACTCTTACCATATTGTGACTATGTTGGAGAGAGAGAGAGAGAGAGAGAGGAGAGAGAGAGAGAGAGAGAGAGAGAGAGAAGAAGAGAGAGAGAAGAGAGAGAGAGAGAGCAGGTGGGGGGGGGGGGAGAAGAGGATCACTGTGAAGTTTAGTATGCTTTCTTCTTCTTGTGTCAGAACAGAAGTGAATTTTGCATTGTTTTGTTCTTCATTTCACTAAGTCACTGTTTGGAAGCCAGCTAGCTGATGCTTCGTCAGTGACAGTCTTAGTCAAGTGTTCTCAACTAGCTGATTGTAAGTGTAAGTGTCAAGCACGTTACCAGTTAGGCCTATGTCAAAGTCCTGGTGTTTGCTGTTGTTGTTGTGGTTGTTTTGTTGTTGTTGTTGTTTTCAATTCATCCGTCTCATTACTTCCTTTAACCCTTTGTCTCTCGCACCGTATCCACCATCTGCAAACAAACAAACAAACAAACAAACAAACAAACAAACAACAAACAACAATCAAACAAACAAACAATCAAACAAACAATCAATCAATCAAACAAACAAACGCTCCATTTGATTCTTCAATCATATCCACCATAAGGATATCAGGGTTATAACCGTTTCAAAACATACAATACTTCAACAGGTCAACAACAACAACAACAACAACAACAACAACAAACAAAAACAAAAGAAAAGAAAAAATAGGATGAGGAAATCAAAGGGTTGAGTATGTGCAGGAAGCTAGTGGATAGGGCGAGGGAGTCAAAGGGTTAAGTTTGTGCAGGAAGCTGATGGATAGGGCGAGGGAGTCAAAGGGTTAAGTTTGTGCAGGAAGCTGGTGGATAGGGCGAGGGAATCAAAGGGTTAAGTCTGTGCAGGAAGCTAGTGGATAGGGCCAGGGAGTCAAACGGTTATAAGTTTTCTCAGGAAGCTGGTGGATAGGGCGAGGGAGTCAAAGGGTTAAGTTTGTGCAGGAAGCTGGTGGATAGGGCGAGGGAGTCAAAGGGTTAAGTTTTTTGCAGGATGCTGATGGATAGGGCTAGGAAGTCAGAGGGTTAAGTTTCTGCTTTGCTAGCATGGTTGACAATGCAGGATGCTGGAGGACAAGGCAGGGTGCGGGGTAACAAAAGGGTTAAGAGAAGGAGTGCTGTCGTTGATGGGTAGTAGGGTCTGGTTAAAATAAACCAGGCAGGTCAGCCAGTTGAGAAAATGTCACACACTTGTGTATCAGAAGTGTGACCGTTACTGGTGTTACCTCGTTCTACAGAAGGGCGAGAGTTGCCAATAAAAGTGAAGGAAGCTCACTTGGAAAAGTCACGCGAGCCTCAGTAGCTCAGTTGGTCTGAGCTTCGGATTCACATGCTAATGACTGTGGGTTCAACTCCCGGGGTGTGCTACATTAAAACTGGCCTTCTCACTGTCCCATCTTAACATCATTGTTGTTTTGGTGGTGTCAATATAGGATTAGATAAGCCCCCCTTCCCCCACTTCCCTGGGATGGTTATCACCGTCGGCCATATCACTTGAGGTTGGTGTCGACGTAAAAACTGAACCAAATCAATCAATCCATTGGAAAAGTCGGGAGGAACCAAGCCTGCAGGCGCCTTTTCATTAACAAACCACGGTGCCATGCAATATAACGCAAATGTCTGCACGGCCATCTACATCAGACGAGAAATGGCACTCGTCCGTTGAGGTCCTTTAACCCTTGGACTCCCCGCATCCTATCCACCAACTGCAAAAACTTAATCCTTCGACTCCCTCTCCCTATCCACCAGCTTCCTGCAGAAATCTGGTGGATAGGGTGAGGGAGTCAGAGGGTTAACAGGAAGCTGGTGGATAGGGTGAGAGAGTCAAAGGGTTAATTTTGTGCAGGAAGCTGGTGGATAGGGTGAGGAAGTCAAAGGTTAATGTTGTGCAGGAAGCTGGTGGATAGGGCGAGGGAGTCAAAGAGTTAAGTTTGTGTAGGAAGCTGGTGGATAGGGTGAGCGAATCAAAGGGTTCAGTTTTTGCATGAAGCTGGTGGATAGGGTGAGAGAGTCAAAGGGTTAATCTGTGCAGGAAGCTGGTGGAAAGGGCGAGGGAGTCAAACAGTTAAGTTTGTGCAGGAAGCTGGTGGATAGGGTGAGGAAGTCAAAGGTTAAGTTTCCTCATGCTTTGCTAGCATGAAATCCAAAACAAGTGTGACTGCCCGCGTTCAAGCAAACAGGAACCAGGAAAAAAAAAAAAAACCACACACACACACACACACAAAAACAAAACACGAAAAAAATAATAAGAACGCGTATCTATTTTTGTATCTGGTGTTTGTTCGTTCGTGATCTTACGCTTGACAAAGGCCAGTTGGCCGAAAATCTGCGCCTGTCTTGTCTGGTTGTATAAAATACGCGTTCTCGTTCTTTTTTCGTGTTTTTGCTAGCATGGTTGACACTGCAGGATGCTGGCGGACAGGGTGCGGGAGTCAAAGGGTTATTGCTGGAGCTCTGCCGGGTCCTGCACCTCGACAAAATCAAGAGCAGCGATGGGACGTACGGCCCGGCCGATTACAACTTAACTCCTCTGATCACTAAGCTCTATGATGGCAACTGCAGGGAACAAACGGCCACATTCAGCGCCATAAATGGCCTGACCTGACCACGTTGAGGGTGAACTGAAGAAAAGAAAAGACCTGAATGAAAGAGCTTGTTCTTTGTACTTCTCTTTGTGAGACTCGTTAATGTCTTTGATAGCGGAGAGAGAGAGAGAGAGAGAGGGAGAGAAAGAGAGAGAGACAGAGAGAGAGACAGAGACAGAGAGAGACAGATACAGAGAGAGAGACAGAGACAGAGAGAAAGGGGTGGAGGGAGAGGAGAAAGAGAGAGAGAGAGAGAGACAGACAGACAGAGAGAGAGAGACAGAGACAGAGAAAGGGGTGGAGGGAGAGTGAGAGGGGAGGGAAAGAGAGAGCGACAGAGAGAGGAAGGGAGACAAAGAGGGAGGGAGAGAAAGAGAGAGGGGGGAGGGAGGGAGAGAAAGAGCGACAGAGAGAGAAAGGGAGGGAAGGAGAGAGAGAAAAGAGGGAGGAGGGGGAGAGAGAGAGAGAGACAGACAGACAGCCATTCAGCAATACATACATACATACATATATACATGCATACATGCATGCATGCATAGACAGACATATAGACAGACGGACAGAAAAACAGAATTCTATCACCATATTCCCCTTCAGTGTAATGCCATTTTTTTAAAAAACGATTAATTACTTAGTAACGTGACGCTCATGACGCTGAGTTAATGATTTATTGGTCGGTGCAGGTACAATTCATGGCAGAAAAAAAAACCCTGATAAGAACCACAATAAGTTCACGTCCCTACAGGCAACCTCCTGTCCACCCACCTGCCAATGACCCTGTTCAAAGCTAAAGAGGAAAAACAGCGAAGGAGCAGAGATGGCTACCGCCCTCACAATGCTAACACCAGAGGAAAGTTGAAGTCTTTACCACTTCACACTCCTCCACGATCCCTGGGATATGGAACAAATTTCCCACTGTTTCAGCTTGTCCACATACAAGTGGCCAGACGGCACAGGGAAGGAAACTGAACAGACTAGTCCGGATGTCGTCCTGTGTCAGTCAATGTTGCCATAGGAATGATTCATGTTGGTGTGTCCGACCCGACCAAGCACCAATCAATAATTATTACTACAAGCTGTTCGATATCATTCCGAATTTAGAGGTGAATCATTTCAAAGTGTACGACCTCGACCTCTCCCTTCCTCTCTCTGTCGCTCTCTCTTTCCCTCCCTCTCACTCTCCCTCCACCCCTTTCTCTGTCTCTCACTCTCCCTCCACCCTTTTTTTCCTCCCTGATTTTTGGATGGTGATGTTTATTGCCACAAGTCATTCTGCTTTCCCACACACCCCTTGCATTTTCTCTTTGTGTGTGCGAGTGCGTGCGTGATACGTGCGTGCGTGTGTGTCTGTGTGTATAGGGGAGTTTCAGTTTCTCAAGATGACGTCTCCGCGCTCGGAACGAATTCCCTGAGCACTAACGTCACAGGTGCCACGTGTATGGTGACCGTGGCACATGCATTAAGCCTGCACATAAACCCATGAGCTGGCCAGGTCCTGAGGCCCTACCTAGACTATGTTTTACTTAGTCTATATTTCATACTTGTATTATATCAGCCTATCACTGGAATAATATTGCTTACATGTAAATCACATGTGTACATGTGTATCTTACCTTCAAAAAAAGAATATATGTATAAAGTAAATAAACAAATAATTAAAGGTCTGAATCACAACACATTTAGCTATTCTGTATAAACTCGTCTCACATGGCAGAAACCCAATGTCTAAATGTTCAGCCGTCTATCAGCTAGGTGAAGACAATATTTTCTTAATCATAGATAGTTAGGTTAAGTAAGTAAGTAAGTAAGTAAGTAAGTAAGTAAGTAAGTAAGTAAGTAAGTAAGTAGGTAAGTAAGTAAGTAAGCAAGCAAGTGAGCAGACAAGCAAGAAAGTGAGTGAGTAAGTAAGTGAATAAGAAGTACGTGAATAAATAAATACAAAATAAAGGAGTATGTAGATAAATAAAGAGGTAAGAGATGATGCATTCATCCACATGCCCCCACACAGACATATACACATACATTCATACAACACACCCATATCGACACAACATGATGGCCGACAACAACAGCTACAACAACAACAACAACACCAGCAAAGAGGAGACACCCACATATACATATCATGACAAACTTACAGACAAATCGGATACCAATAAACAAATAGCTCACAAACACACACACAGATGGTCTGGCAAATTTGCTTGTTCTTCAGTTGTCTGCTTCTTTTCTTTACTTTTCCTTTATCTCTGTTCCAGGAGAAGCCCAAATACTTTCCATTCCACGCTGTAAGGGTCTGTGCAGTGCTATTTTTGAGATGACACCAGTGTTCGTCTGATTAATGATAGCTCTTGATTTTCCTTTTCATACTGGATTTCCAGCCACTTCCTCTATCTATTCCTTTTTGGGTAAGACGTTCGATGGTATGACGACTCACATTTTGTTCATGAAGATATGATTTGAAACGTCTAAGGACCTCAGACTTTCCCAGACGGAGAATTTGTTGTAGTGGAATTGCCTGCAAGTTTATCGGCCCCTTCATTTCACTTAACACCAGCGTGTCCAGGGCGGTAGATCCATGTGAGGCTTTTTAAGTTGATACTGTTCATTGCAGCAGGAAGACTGAAGTCATGGTGATCAGTAAAAAACATGAAATCCCCTCATGTAAAATAACAGCAAATGGCACAACCTTGACACAGGTTGATAAATTCAAATACCTGGGAACGATCATTTCATCAGACGGCAGATGCACATCAGAAATAGCCGGCAGAATCGGTCAAGCCAAAACAGCATTCAAGAAGATGACAAGCATTCTTACCAACAAATGCCTATCAATTAACATCAGGAAGAGAGTTCTTGAATGTTATATAGAACCAATACTGTTGTGCGGATGCAAGGAGTGGACAGTCAACAAACAAAGCCAGAACAAGATTGAGGCAGCCGACATGTGGTTTCTAAGAAGAATGTTGAGGGTTACATGGACAGCAAAGAAAACAAACGAGACATCTTGATGGAGGCAGACACAAGTAGATCACTCATAAGGAAGATTAGGAAAAGACAGGCAACATTTATAGGCCATTTTATGAGGAAGGGGGATTTGGAGCACCTGGTCATAACGGGAAAGCTGGAGGGAAAGAGAGCACCGGGTAGACCCGGAGAGAAAATGCTGGACGGACTTGCAGAGTGGCTGGGGACGAGGAGGGTGGGGGAGATGCTAGGGGCAACGAGAGATAGAGGCAGATGGAAGTCCATGATCGCCAACGCCATGCGGCAGGGCACCTGATGATGATGATGATGTTCATTGCTTTGTGCCATTGTGTGTACGAGTGCGTGCGTTTACATTTGTGTGTGCGTGTGTGTCTATATGTCTTTCTGTGTGTGTAGGGGAGGCTGGGGTGTGGTGGTGTAGATTGGTGAGCGTGCACGCGTACGTACTCACACTGCGTTGAATGTATTTGTATGTACTCGAGTTCCACTGTCTGTTCTTGTATTGTATTGTATGCACAGGTATTGCATTGTATGTTCTCGTATTGTATTGTATGTACATGTATTGTATTGTATGTTCTCGTATTGTATTGTATGTACATGCATTGCATTGTATGTTCTCGTATTGTATTGTATGTTCTCGTATTGTATTGTATGTACATGTATTGCATTGTATGTTCTCGTATTGTATTGTATGTACAATTGCATTGTTTCGTATTGTATGTAGTTCTCGTATTGTATTGTATGTTCTCGTATTGTATTGTATGTTCTCGTATTGTATTGTATGTACATGTATTGCATTGCATGTACATGTATTGCATTGTATGTTCTCGTATTGTATTGTATGTACATGTATTGCATTGTATGTTCTCGTATTGTATTGTATGTTCTCGTATTGTATTGTATGTACATGTATTGCATTGTATGTTCTCGTATTGTATTGTATGTACATGTATTGCATTGTATGTTCTCGTATTGTATTGTATGTACATGTATTGCATTGCATGTACATGTATTGCATTGTATGTTCTCGTATTGTATTGTATGTACATGTATTGCATTGTATGTTCTCGTATTGTATTGTATGTTCTCGTATTGTATTGTATGTACATGTATTGCATTGTATGTTCTCGTATTGTATTGTATGTACATGCATTGCATTGTATGTTCTCGTATTGTATTGTATGTTCTCGTATTGTATTGTATGTTCTCGTATTGTATTGTATGTTCTCGTATTGTATTGTATGTCCATGTATTGAACTGTGTGTATTTGTATTACATTGTATGCACTTGTATTGCATTGGAATGGAATGGAATCTTTATTTAATGTCTGTTCACAATAGTGATTTTAGACACACACACACACACACACACACACACACACACACACACACACACACACACACACACACACACACACACACACACACACACACACACACACACACTGGGAGAGGGGGAAAAAAAAAGAGGGTGGGGGACGGGAATGGGAAGGGGTAGTGGGAGTTTGAATGTAAGAAGGGGAACAATTACAATTAAGAATTCAGAACATTAAGTTAACAGTGTCAATTAATAACAGACAACAATTAATTAACTCTTCATAACAATCTGCCAACAGGGAATCTGAGAATCAGCTGGACTACCGAAATGATATCATTATTTTTGTTGTAAAGGATATCTCTAGAGTCAGTACATGAAAAATCGAGATTGTTATTTCTATATGTCGTAAGTAAGATAGGACATTCAAAGAGCAGATGGTGGACAGATAATGCTTTTGAACAAATACATACATTATGTGTATATTTTGTTTTGTATTGTATGTACATATATTGCATTGTATGTTCTCGTATTGTATTGAATGTACATATATTGCATTGTATATTCTCGTATTGATTGTACGTTCATGTAGTGCGCAGTATGTACTTGTACTGCTTCGTATGTTCTCGTATTTCATGTATTTGTTTTGTATTGTATGTTTTCGTACTGAATTATATGTACTTGTATTGCACAGTATGTATTTGTTTTGTATTGTACGTTTTCATACTGAATTATATGTACTTGTATTGCACAGTATTTGTTTTGGATTGTACGTTTTTGTATTGCATTACATGTACTTGTATTGCACAGTATGTATTTGTTTTGTATTGTAGTTTCATATGAATTTATTCTTGTATTGCAAGTAATTGTTTGATTGTACTTTTGTATTGCATTACATGTACTTGTATTGCAAGTATGTATTTGTTTTGTATGTATGTTTCGTATTGCATTACATGTACTGTATTGCACATATGTATTGTTGATTAATTTCGTAATGCATACACGTACTTGTATTGCACAGTATGTATTTGTTTTGTATTGTATGTTTTCGTATTGCATTACACGTACTTGTATTGCACAGTATGTATTTGTTTTGTATTATATGTTTTCGTATTGCATTACATGTACTTGTATTGCACAGTATGTATTTGTTTTGTATTGTATGTTTTCGTATTGCATTACACGTACTTGTATTGCACAGTATGTATTTGTTTTGTATTGTATGTTTTCGTATTGTATTACATGTACTTGTATTGCACAGTATGTATTTGTTTTGTATTGTATGTTTTCGTATTGCATTACATGTACTTGTATTGCACAGTATGTATTTGTTTTGTATTGTATGTTTTCGTATTGTATTACATGTACTTGTAAAAGCATTCTTACCAACAAATGCATATGAATTAACATCAGGAAGAGAGTTCTTGAATGTTATATGAACCGATAATGTTATACGGTTGTGAGGCGTGGACAGTCAACACGCAAAGCTAGAACAAGATTGAGGCAGCCGAGATGTGGTTTCTGAGAAGAATGTTGAGAGTTACATGGACAGCAAAGAAAACGAACGAGACAGTCTTGATGGAGGCAGACACAAGAAGATCATTCATAAGGAAGATTAGGAAAAGACAGGCAACATTTATAGGCCATTTTATGAGGAAAGGGGAATTGGAGCACCTGGTCACAACAGGAAAGGTGGAGGGAAAGTGAGCACTAGATGGACCCAGGGAGAAAATATTGGACGGACTTGCAGGGTGGCTGAGGACAGAGAGGGTGGAAGGTGTGCTTGCGGCAACAAAGGATAGATACATACGGAGGGCCATGATAGACAACGCCATACAGCAGAGTACTTGATGATGATGATGATGATGTACTTGTATTGCATAGTGTGTATTTGTTCGTATTGTATGTTCTCGTATTGCATTACATGTACTTGTATTGCACAGTATGTACTTGTATAACACAGTATGTACTTGTACTGCACAGTATGTACTTGTACTACACAGTATGTACTTGTACTGCACAGTATGTACTTGTATTGCACAGTATGTACTGGTACTGCACAGTATGTACTTGTACTGCACAGTATGTACTTGTACTACACAGTATGTACTTGTACTGCACAGTATGTACTTGTACTACACAGTATGTACTTGTACTGCACAGTATTTACTTGTACTACACAATATGTACTTGTATAACACAGTATGTACTTGTACTGCACAGTATGTACTTGTACTGCACAGTATGTACTTGTACTACACAGTATGTACTTGTACTGCACAGTATGTACTTGTACTGCACAGTATGTACTTGTATTGCACAGTATGTACTTGTACTACACAGTATGTACTTGTATTGCACAGTATGTACTTGTACTACACAGTATGTACTTGTACTGCACAGTATGTACTTGTACTGCACAGTATGTACTTGTACTGCACAGTATGTACTTGTACTACACAGTATGTACTTGTTCTGCACAGTATGTACTTGTTCTGCACAGTATGTACTTGTACTGCATTGTATGCGTTTGTATTGCATCATCATCATCATCATCAGGTGCCCTACCGCATGGCGTTGGCGATCATGGACCTCCATCTGTCTCTATCTCTTGTTGCCCCAAGCATCTCCTCCGCCCTCCTCGTCTTCAGCCACTCTGCAAGCCCGTCTAGCATTTTCTCCATGGGTCTACCTGGTGCTCACTTTCCCTCCAGCTTTCCCGTTGTGACCAGGTGCTCCAAATCCCCCTTCCTCATAAAATGGCCTATAAATGTTGCCTGTCTTTTCCTAATCTTCCTTATGAGTGATCTACTTGTGTCTGCCTCCATCAAGACTGTCTCGTTTGTTTTCTTTGCTGTCCATGGAACTTGTATTGCATAGCATGTATATACTTCCCCCATGGGGATGCCGGGGGCTCTTTCAATATAAATAATATCCCCACCTTATATTGCATTGTATGTATTTATGTTCCATAGTATGTACTTGCACTAATTGTACGAGTATGCATTTGTATGGCACAGTGTGTATATATACTTCCCCCATGGGGATGCCAGGGGCTCTTTCAGTACAAATAGTATCCCCGCCTTCTGGAAATTCTGTGCTAGAAATTCCCTCTTTTCTGTCAATCTCTTTGTTTCTGCCTTGTTCCTTTGAGTTCTGTCATTACATCCTGTCATTTTCTGCCATGCTGGTCCATTCACCCGTATGTGTTTGATAAAGTCTTATGTATATTTTCTCTTAGGATTGACAATTAGGTACATGTATTATGTGCATTTTTGGCTCTGCGGAAATGAGATATGCGGAAGCAATTTTAGTTAATTTAGGCCCGTTTACACACACACACACACACACACACACACACACACACACACACACACACACATATACATATATATATATATATATATATATATATATAGAGAGAGAGAGAGAGAGAGAGAGAGAGAGAGAGAGAGTGTGTCCTTAGTTATTTTTAAATTTGTTTTTAGATCTGTTTTTTAAATCCCCTGTGTGATAAATTGGACGGAGTCGTCAACGCTACGGGCATCTCCTTAGATTATGTGCGCGAATACACTGATATTTTTACTTAATTTTCTTTTTCTTTTTTTTTTTCTTTACCTGAGAAGTATTGTATGTTCTGAAACAGTTATAGCCCTGATCTGATATGGCTCTACGCAGTCGGCTGGGCTTTAAACAAAAACCAACAATAACTAACAACGTACTTGTACTGCATAGCATGTACACGTTACACATACACAAGCATTAAAAGTTTAAAGTGATTTGGTTCATATACCCACCTATAGACTGATCCAAATAACACAGAAACAGTTACCAGAAAAAACATGAAAGAAGAATAAGAACGTGTATTTAATAAAACAAGACAAGACAGGCGCAAATTTTCGGCCAACTAGCCTTTGTCAAGCGTAAGATCACAAACAAACAAACACCAGATACAAAAATTAGGAGAAAAAGACTGAAGCTTTACTGCTGCTCGGTCCAGTGTGACAAAAGGAATATAAACTCAGATACCAATAATACAAACAAATTGATAAATTCTATAGCGTTTTTAGAAAAGTAATAAACTCAACTACGAATTTATCAGCTAACCCAGTCTTTTCTTTCTGAAAGGAATATACTCAAATACGAATTTATCACAAACAAACGAACACCAGATACAAAATTGGGAGAAAAGATCACGAACAAAAGATTGAACGCGGGCAGTCACTCTTGTTTTGGATTACAGACACAGTTGTTTTTTTACAAGACACCAACATAATGGAAAGTTTGATAACTTGGAACAAATTGTTAGTTAGTTTGGCCGATCTTCCGATCGAGCCTCTGTGACGTACTCCTTCCACTTGCTCCTGTCCAACATAGCTGCCCTGATCTCATCGATGTTTTCGAGGCCAGTGTCCATTTTGAGAAGATCAATGAAGTCTGTTGTCTTCCTTCCCCTGTTCGCTCTCCCTCCAGTTGGCTGCCACAGTACAAGTTGTGAAGCAACTTCCTCTGGATGTCGCATACAGTGACCGGCTAGGCGAAGCCTACGTGTTCTTATCTTGTCACTAACTTTAGGGAGGTATCTTCGTTAGTCATGTGCTGCTTCCAAGAGACATTTAATGCCATCCTCAACATGCGAGTATACGTCCCAACAAGACTCTTCTCCATCTGCTTTGGAACAAATGCTGAAGTATTGCAGTGACATCACTGCCTTGTTCCATCGTGATATTTTCATCAGGTGATATCACTGCCTTGTTCCATCGTGATATTTTCATCAGGTGATATCACTGCCTTGTTCCATCGTGATATTTTCGTCAGGTGACATCACTGCCTTGTTCCATCGTGATATTTTCGTCAGGTGATATCACTGCCTTGTTCCATCGTGATATTTTCGTCAGGTGATATCACTGCCCCTTGTTCCATCGTGATATTTTCATCAGGTGATATCACTGCCTTGTTCCATCGTGATATTTTCATCAGGTGATATCACTGCCTTGTTCCATCGTGATATATTTTCATCAGGTGATATCACTGCCTTGTTCCATCGTGATATTTTCATCAGGTGATATCACTGCCTTGTTCCATCGTGATACTTTCATCAGGTGATATCACTGCCTTGTTCCATCGTGATATTTTCATCAGGTGATATCACTGCTTTGTTCCATCGTGATATTTTCGTCAAATGATATCACTGCCTTGTTCCATCGTGATATTTTCATCAGTGATATCACTGCCCTTGTTCCATCGTGATATTTTCATCAGGTGATATCACTGCCTTGTTCCATCGTGATATTTTCATTATAGATTACTGCGTTTAAAAAAGGCTATAGAATTTATCGATTCGTTCGTATTATTCGTATCATCGACCGACTGACTGACTGACTGATCGATTGACTGATTGATTGATTGATGATGGATGGATGGATGGATGGATGGATGGACGGATGGACGGATGGATGATGGATGGATGGATGGATGAATGGATGGATGGATGGAGTTATGGACTGATTGATTGTTGTTGTTTTTTAACCATTAGATGACTGATTTGTCAGCTGGCTGATTTGATTAATCAGTTGATGGATGGGTTGATTAAAAATGGATTGATTCAATGAATGAGTGATTTTTGTTGACTGATTTGGTAATTGGTCATTCGGATAATTGACGAGCTAACTGATCGATTGATCAGTTGAGTCGTTGACTGATTGAATTTGACAAACGGTTCGAGTTGATGATAATTTGGTTGGTGAGACTGGATTAGCTGATAAATTGGCTAGTTGGCTGATTGAATGGTTGCCGTATATTTTGATTGGATACATGCATAGTGGTTGGTCAGCTGGTTGACCTGTAGATGCACAGATGATTGGATCAATTGAATGGGTCATAAAATGTTTTTTTTTATGAATGACGAGTGACAATTGTTCATTAATTTGTTAGTCTGTAGAACGAATGATCATCATCATAATGTGCCCTGCCATGGCGTTGACGATCATGGCCCTCCTCTATCCTTTGTCGCCGCAAGCACATCACCCTCTCTGTCCTCAGCCACCCTGCAAGTCCGTCCAATATTTTCTCCCTGGATCTACCTAATGCTCTCTTTCCCTCCACCTTTCCTGTTGTGACAAGCTGTTCTAATTCCCCTTTTCTCAAAAAATGACCTATAAATGTTGCTTGTCTTTTCCTAATCTTTTTTTTATCAATGATCTTCTTGTGTTTGCCTCCTTCAAGATTGTCTCGTTTGTTTTCTTTGCTGTCCATGGAACTCTCAATATTTCTCTTAGAAACCACATCTCGGCTGCCTCAATCTCGTACACTAGCTTTGCGTGTTGACTGTCCACACCTCACAACCGTATAAAATTATGGGTTCTATAAATATTCAAGAACTCTCTTCCTGATGTTAATTTATAGGCATTTGTTGGTAAGAACGCTTTTCGTTTGTTTTCTTTGCTATCAGACCAGGTTTTTGCTGATAAATTGGTGCAAGCCATTTGATACAACGATAATCACATAAAGGAATGTAATCTAATGACGGGTACCTCAAATTGCTTGACCATTGACTGGACAAAAAATGTAAAGTTAAATGGGAATTATAATTCTTATTGTTATTGTTACTTAAAGCCCAGCCGACTGCGTACAGTCATATCAGGGCTATAACCATTTCAATACACACAATACTTCAACAGGAAAAAAAAGAACAGAAAATTAAGTACACATGTCAATGCATTCGTGCACATAATCTAAGGAGATGCCCCAGGCGTTGACCACTCCGTCTAATGTATCACACAGGGGATTTGAAAAAACACACATAGTACAAATTTAAAAATAACTAAGGACACTAAAACATATACAAAAACGGGCCTGAATTGCCTAAAAATTACTTCCGCGTATCTCATTTCCCCCAGAGCCAAAAATACACTTACTGTATTTTCCCAATTATAAATCCTAAGAGAAAATATGCAAGACTTTATTGAACACATACAGATCAATGGACCAGCATGGCAGAAAATGACAGGAAGAAATGACAGAAAGAAAAGGAGCAAGGCAGAAACAAAGAGAGTGACAGAAAAGAGGAAGTTTCTGGCACAGAATTTCCAGGCAGGGAGGCAGGGATACTGTTTATACTGAAAGAGCCCCGCATCCCCACGGGATGGAGTGGAGTGGGGTGGGGGGTTATGATTACACTGAACGGGAAATTATGATAACAGTGATGTAGCTTTTAGTAGAAAGTGGGAATATCATTATGATTAAGCGATTACATAACAGTACAAGTAATGCTTCCACGCTGTGACCATGTCGTTAGGGAATGTGCATTGAATCACCCCCCCCCCCACCCCCACCTCCAAATGTCATTGCTTGTATTGTGTCATCAGGCCGATGTAGGGCCTACGTTAAACTTTCTGACTTTTGGACTTCAGCGATCTGCGCTCTCTCTCTCTCTCTCTCTCTCTCTCTCTCTCTCTCTCTCTCTCTCTCTCACTCTCTCTCTCTCTCTCTCTCTCTTTCTGCCTCTCTGTCTCTGTCCTCTCTCCCTATGGAGTGCGCAGCGTCTAAAATAGGTTGCGCACACATACATGTACACACATTCACTCAGTCACTTTCTCTTCCCCCCCCCACCTCTCTCTCTCTCTCTCACGCACACACACACACTCACACACACACTTACTCTTTCACACACAGAGACACAGACACAGACACAGACACACACACACACACACACACATACACAACCACTCTACCTGTCCTTTTCTCTCTCTCTCTCCCTCTCCATCCTCTCTCTCTCCCCTCTCCCCTCTCAATGACACACACACACACACACACACGCACACACCACACACACACACACATGCACAAACACACATACACACACACACACACGCACACAAGGTTTGGTCACTTAGTTTAAACAAAGGCAACATGGGTTCTTTATCACGTTCCTGGACTAAACACTGGTGCTGTCAATAAGACCGTGTAATCAAAGTTGTTAACACTTTGACTTCCGAACCCTATCCACCAACTCCAAAAACTTAACATCATAGAGTGAGGGATTCAAAGGGATAAGTTTTTGCTTTGCTAGCATCGTTGACAATGCAGGAAGCTGGTAAACAGGGTACAAGAGTCAAAGGATTAATGATAAATCACAAACTGCAGCTGTTACTGAACCCTACGGTTTTATTTCTTTGGTCAAACGGATACGAAATGCGTATAGCATATCAACAAAATCACCTGTCAGCACCCTGTTTTACTGGCCGGCCGATTCCGGCCTGACTGTGCTCCATATGGCAGTATGACTCACAGGATCTCTGACTGTGCTCCCTATCGCAGTATGACTCACAGGATCTCTGACTGTGCTCCATATGGCAGTATGACCCACAGGATCTCTGACTGTGCTCCATATGGCAGTATGACTCACAGGATCTCTGACTGTGCTCCATATGGCAGTATGACCCACAGGATCTCTGACTGTGCTCCATATGGCAGTATGACTCACAGGATCTCT
>JAPXFY010000021.1:18124563-18142063 GCA_030674185.1 Monoplex corrugatus | reverse complement strand
TTCTGTGTCTTTCAGATACAAGTATAGTGATTCTGATGTGAACGAAATTTGGGTATTTGGTTTAAAGCATTCCGCGTCGTTCAAACCAGGAAAACCAGTGCACATGCTTGTAGTTCTATGGAGGAATGTAGGTGAACCTACAGCAGTCCTGATAAGTTTCTCTGACTCCAACGTTCATCCCCCGTATCCATAGCATGGGCATAAGAACTTGCAGCAGATTCACATTCATAGATAATAACAAGGCATACAGATAGAAAGCAATACACAGACGGATGGTTGACTGATACATTGATAGAATTTAATCAAGTGGAAGATGGACATAAGACAATGTTGAAAGCAGGTGTAGAAATATACGTTGATGGACAGGCAGATAGAAGATCGATCAATAGAATTTATTTAGGTAGATAAAGTAAGATACCAGACCGTTAATGATACAAGCACATGTAGGTAGAAATGATAAGACCGTATGATACAGCAAGTGGATATAAACAGATAGCATACAGTGTTCCAAGCAATTCTTGATAAAATAAGATAGATAGCAGATACATAATGTTCCTATCAATTATAGATAGATAGATAGAGGGAGAGAGAGAAAGAGAGAGAGAGAGTGTGTGAGTGAGTGAGAGAGAGAGAGAGAGAGAGAGAGAGAGAGAGAGAGAGAGAGGACGAAGACAAACGGACAGTTAGACAGACATGGAGACAGGATCAGAAAAATACAGATACAAAATGTTAACCTACACTGTTGACGAGATCAGGACACGAGTTCATGATGTTTGTTCAGCAAGTGTGAAGTTTTTCATACATTTGTCGGCGACTGTTATCAATAGTTAAAGAGTCTGAAGTTTGGAGTTTATTCAACACAGATTCATTCCTCTCAAATAATTCCAAATGCACACAACATAATCTGTCATCTGCGATCTTGCAAACTCCTTAAGCCTGCGCAAAATCTCACGCGCTGGCAAGATCGTGAAAAAAAATAAAAGACTACAGATCTAGTAATACGGGAAAATATATCTAAACAGCACAAAAAGAAGCGAGAATGAAGTTACGGTTTTGTTGTTGTTGTTGTTGTTGTGGACATTACCGTTTAACACCCACACCATGTACATTATTATAATAAGGTCATAGTTTCACGTTCCTCATTTCTAATGCTTTGGGTTTTTTTTGTCTATTTGTGTCTTTTTCGTTGTGTGTGTGTGTGTGTGTGAGTGTGTGGGGTGTGTGTGTGTGTGTGTGTGTGTGTGTGTGTGTGTGTGTGTGTGTGTGTGTGTGTGTGTGTGTGTGTGTGCGTGCGTGTGTGTGTTTCTTCCGTTTCTACTCAGCATTGGTGTGTATTTTCTCATGAACTGGTGTCCTGATTGTCGTGTTCCTGTTGGTTCTTCCTGTTCTCAACACATATGTTACTGTTGCTGTTGTTTTATAACTTTTGCCTCTTACTTATTGCTAACATTTACCTCTGACGTCCATGCAACAACAATCTACCGACTCACCAAACCAGTACACCCATACACGTACCAACCTGTCTGTCTGTCTGTCTGTCTGTCTGTTGTCTTCTGTCTTCTCTTCACACACACACATACACACACACATACACACGAACAGAGAGAGAGAGAGACAGAGACAGACAGGCAGAGAGAGACAGACAGAGACAGGAGTGAGAGAGAGAGAGAAAGAGACAGAGAGACGGACAGACAGACAGAGAGACATAGACAGAGAGACAGAGTGAGAGAATCAGGGACAGAGACAGACAGACAGATGGGGAGGGAGAGAGAGAGAGAGGAACGAGAAGGAAGACAGACAGAGAAACAGAGAGAGAGACAGAGAGAGGGACAGAGAGACAGACAGACAGAGAGAGAGAGAGAGGGAGAAGGAGACAGACAAACGGACAGACAGACAGAGCCCGCTGTTTGATTTTGGTCGCATTGCTTTGTGTATTTAGGCCTCGTCAAACACACACATCTGACCTCACACTATTCATATATTCACCGAATTTCTAGAAGGAAAGTATCTTGAAACCAGTATGTCCATTAACCAAGCACTTGCTTATAATCTGCAGGAGCCACCCCAGTCTCCCGTGAGTACTTCAGATCCCCGGATGTTCAGAAAGCCCAAGGAACCATATCAGAGCTTCCGGCTTGAGTCCGTCCCTTTTAAAGGTAAGATTCTTGGTTTGTTACAGTCTTTAAATACTTGATCGATAGGTAGATAAGACTCATTCACTCGTTCATCTGTTTTTCACTTATTCATTCATTCACTCCTTCATTCATTTACTCAACCAATTAAGGGACTGTTTATTTTCTTTCTTTTACATTTTATTCACTCGCTCGCTCGCTCGTTCGTTCGATCGTTCGTTCGTTCGTTCATTCATTCATTCATTCATTAATGTATTCATCCATCCGTTCGTTCATTTTCATTCATTCATTCATTCATCATTCATTCATCATTCAATTATTTTGTTGTTGTTGTTGCTGCTGTGACTGTTGATGTATATGTGGGTGCGCTAGTGCGTACCTGCATTTATTCGTTTGCGCACGCGTAAAATGTTTGTGTGCGTGTGCATATGTGTGCGTGTGCGTGTGTGTGTGTGTGTGTGTGTGTGTGTGTGTGTGTGTGTGTGTGTGTGTGTGATACCAAAAAAAGTGACTGTCGTTTCTTGATTTGGGATTAATCGACAAACAGATGGTTTACCGGTTGAGTGACTAACCTTGCAATTTTTAGATAAATGGATGTTTAGCTGTCAACCAACCGATTGACAGAATACTGATTGATCGATTGACTGATTGATTTTGATTGACTGACATTGAAAGACTGACTGATTAATTTAGATCGATTGACTGATTGATTGATCGACTAATCACTGTTCTCTGATTGATTGGTTTATTTAATTTACTGATCGCCGACTGACTGATTGATTGATTAACGATTGATAAAATGACAACTGATGGATTGATTAAAATAATTGACCGATGACAAATTAATCAACTTTCATTCTGTTTATTTCACGCAGACTGTAGCATCACCTACAACAATGCAGGGGATGTCAATCTCACCAAGAGGGGTTCGGCTTTCACGGAAAGGAACGGAAATCCATCCCACGAAATCGACAGTTTGAAGCCGTTACGCGCTTTGAGTGCAGCCCACCACGAAGGAATTCCGCCTACGATCGTCGCAGAATATGCCCACCACAGAAATTAAGACTTTCGCCCTCTCCACTGAAATTGAGATTTTTTTCCTCCTCTCCACGGGAAATTTAAGACGTTTTCTCCTCTCCACTGAAATTAAGACTTTTTCTTTCTCCACTGAAATTGAGATTTTTTCCCTCCTCGCCATTGACATTAAGACTTTTTCTCCTCTCCACTGAAATTACGAGTTTAGCATCCTCAAGGGCGAATACTCGGCGATTACCCTGAATCATACCATCAGGATTTGATTCCCCTTTGAGGATTCCACAGAAATCATTTATTGAAGATTACGCTGAACCCAAACAATCCCGTTACAGTATCGAGACAGATGAGAGTTTATTCCAAGAATTCGTGGCACTCGGACACACAGTTCCATATGCGCTCCACGCAATTTGCCGCCCGACAGACTCCTTGAGCCTGCGGTAAAACCTTACACACGTCAGCAAGGTCTTGAAATGAAGGGTGGGTGGGTAGGAAGGGGGACGGAGAGAAGGTACAGAGCCTATGAAACTTTAAACTGACACTATCAGAATGATGGAAACGGCGAGGCTGGCAGCGAACAGGTATGGTTTTATGTTGCGAGGTTAGGATTGAACTCGAGGTATGAGGTATTGAGTCCACCACTCTGTTACAAAATTCAGCCGCTACCCGCCATTGGATATCAGCAGACCCGACTATGGAGCAATCCCTCGTACGACGTCTGTATATAAACAGCATGGAGTTCTTACCTGCGGTGTTAACCCTCTGACTCCCGCACCCAGTCCACCAGCATCTTGCACTGTTTACAATGCAAAAAACTTAACCCGTTGACTCCCTCACCCTGTCCATTAGCTTCCTGCAGGAAGTTGGTGGATAGGGTTAGGTTGTCAAACGGTTACTTTCTGCAGTTGGTGGATAGATTGCGGTAGTCAATGGGTTAACGGATAACACTTCATTAACCCATTCACACTGGCTGGTTCTTTTTGACAGAGTCGTGAATTCAAGAACTGTTGTCTTGAGTTCGATCCCAGCCCGCCACATTAAAAAAACTGGCCTGTTACGTGCCCAATCTGAATGTTTCCATCATTCTGGTGGTGTCAGCTTTGTGTTTCATAGATCCTTTTACCCCTGTTCCGCATTTCAAGATCTTGTCGGTGCACAGAGTTTTGCGTAGGCTCAGGGAGTCCATCACATTACTGCTGGCAAGATTTGTGCGGAATGCGTATAAAATCCTTTGAAATCTTTTTGAAGGGAAACCACAAGCTCCAAATAAGTTAACCCCTTCAGGGTTACGCTGGATTAATCCATTTAAAATACACTGAATTGCTGGATTAAACCATTTTAAAATACACTGGATTGCTGGATTAGTCCATTTAAAATACACTGTATTGCTGGATTAGTCCATTTAAAATACACTGATTGCTGGATTAAACCATTTAAAATACACTGGATTGCTGGATTAAACCATTTAAAATACACTGTATTCCTGGATTAAACCATTTAAAATACACTGGATTGCTGGATTAACCATTTAAAATACACTGTATTCCTGGATTAAACCATTTAAAATACACTGTATTGCTGGATTAATCCATTTAAAATACACTGTATTGCTGGATTAACCATTTAAAATACACTGTATTGCTGGATTAAACCATTTAAAATACACTGTATTGCTGGATTAGTCCATTTAAAATACACTGTATTGCTGGATTAAACCATTTAAAATACACTGTATTGCTGGATTAACCATTTAAAATACACTGTATTGCTGGATTATCCATTTAAAATACACTGTATTGCTGGATTAGTCCATTTAAAATACACTGTATTGCTGGATTAGTCCATTTAAAATACACTGTATTGCTGGATTAAACCATTTAAAATACACTGTATTGCTGGATTAGTCCATTTAAAATACACTGTATTGCTGGATTAGTCCATTTAAAATACACTGTATTGCTGGATTAAACCATTTAAAATACACTGTATTGCTGGATTAGTCCATTTAAAATACACTGTATTGCTGGATTAAACCATTTAAAATACACTGTATTGCTGGATTAGTCCATTTAAAATACACGTATTGCTGGATTAGTCCATTTAAAATACACTGTATTGCTGGATTAAACCATTTAAAATACACTATTGCTGGATTAGTCCATTTAAAATACACTGTTATTGCTGGATTAAACCATTTAAATACCACTGATTGTGGATTAAACATTTTAAAATACACTGGATTAATTCCTTGACGTTTAACCCTAATTATGCTATCTGAAAGGAAACTCATCTAAACTCTGTGAGAATGTAGACTTCCGTTTTTAAATGGTAATGTGGTAATGCTGACATGTACATTATCTGGAATTTTTTAAATATAATGTAACTTTGCATTTGATGTACATTATTGATTTTGTACTTAAATTATACATGTGATTTGACTTTGCATCTAAACTGTACATTAATCCACCCGCCTTTGAGTAGTTCTCTGGTTAATCCTAGAGATTATGTAGGTTCATATTTAGCACGATACTGCTCTCACGTGTTTATAGGCAGTAGGTAACCAAATCTATGCTAGCCGATTTCCTCTCTTTTTTTAAAAATGTTTTTCGGATTTCGTCTTCTCTAAGTTTGCTTAGACCCAAACTTAATTACGTTTGTAATCTGAGATCGATTGTGCAACCGTTGCCTACTTCTAACACATAGTATTGCGTATCAGTTTAGAAAAAAATGCAGAGATTTATCCCACTGTGTGGACAAAACCGTGACTTTGGGCACTGACTACACTGTCGTACCTGCTATGCAGGATAATTATTCTTCTGAATAAAAACTAATAAACAAGAAGACAAAAGTTTGTTTGGGCATTGTTGTCGGAAGTTGTGTGTGTAAAGTGGAATGCTCGGTGAATGTATGGCTGTTGTTGTTGGTGTTTAATTCATTCATTTGAGTTTATCGTTGTTATCGTTGTTGTTGTTGTTGATGATGTTGTTGTTGATGTCGTGGTCGTTGTTGTTATTGTTGAGCCCTCCCACAAGTTGCTTAGATTTTGAGCAATCCAAGTCAAACAACTTCAATTCAAATCAATAACTATGGACACCTACCCACTCCATCCATCCTCCTTCCCCAAAAACAAACAAACAAACAGAAAACCTCATATAACAACCTATATTTTTTCTCAGCTGATATTCTCAACAATACTAATTAATCTAAACAACACACACACACACACACACACACACACACACACACACACACACACACACACACACATACACACACACACTCAGGCGCGCACGTGCACACATACACATCCAATCAATAACACACACACACAGAAATACACACAAGAACACACACATACACACACACACAGACACATGTACGCACACACGCACGAACGCGCGCGCGCGCACACACACACACAAACACACACACATGCAGAGAGAGAGAGAGAGAGAGAGAGACTCGGGTACACACACACACACACACACACACACACACACACATAGACACACAAACACACACATAGACACACACACACACACATAAGCACACACACACACACACACACATGCAGAGAGAGAGAGAGAGAGAGAGAGAGAGACTCGGGTACACACACACACACACACATAGACACACACACACACACACAAACACACACACACACACACAAACACACACACACACACAAACACACACACGCACACACATAGACACACACATAGACACACACAAACACACACACACATATACACACACACACACACACACATAAACATACACACACACACACAAAACACACACACACACACACACACACACACACACACACACACACACACACACACACACTAATCTGGGTGCAAATTGTAGGCAGCTATTTCCAGTGATTACTAGTTCCCTCTTACAGATTTAGCGTCACATTGTACAGGACTGACGGTCTCCTATGCTTGGAAATTATCATTGAAATGCTTGGTGATATTATGTGCACATATGCTAACCAGTATACGTACGATAACATTCGTGTGATTGTACGTTTTGTATATAGCACGTGTGTATGCTACATATTGGACAGTGTCCTTTGGGCAACTTTGTCGCATTACTGGAGACAACAATCTGAGATGAAACAAATAAACAAATTAAATGAATTCGTAAACTGTTTACTATACGACTGACATTATTGTACACTTTGTAAAACACGACGGGAAATTGGCTGTAAATGCAGTGAAAACAGAACTGATTTCTGTCATTGACATAAATACATAGCAACATGACATCTCTCCTTCCACACAACTGATGTCTGTCATTTACAATAAAGACATAGCAACATGACAACTCTCCTTCCACAGAACTGATTTCTGTTATTTACATAGAGACACAGTAACATGACAACTCTCCTTCCACACAACTGATTTCTGTCATTGACATAAATACATAGCAACATGACAACTCCTTCCACACAACTGATTTCTGTTATTTACATAGAGACATAGTAACATGACAACTCTCCTTCCACACAACTGATTTCTGTCATTGACATAAATACATAGCAACATGACAACTCCTTCCACACAACTGATTTCTGTTATTTACATAGAGACATAGTAACATGACAACTCTCCTTCCACACAACTGATTTCTGTCATTGACATAAATACATAGCAACATGACAACTCTCCTTCCACACAACTCATTTCTGTTATTTACATAGAGACATAGCAACATGACAACTCTCCTTCCACACAACTGATTTCTGTTATTTACATAGAGACACAGTAACATGACAACTCTCCTTCCACACAACTGATTTCTGTCCTTGATATAAATACATAGCAACATGACAACTCTCCTTCCACAAAACTGATTTCTGTTATTTGCATAGAGACACAGTAACATGACAACTCTCCTTCCACACAACTGATTTCTCTCATTTGCAGAGAGACACAGTAACATGACAACTCTCCTTCCACACAAATGATTTCTGTCATTTACATACAGACACAGCAACATGACAACTCTCCTTCCACAAAACTGATTTCTGTCATTTACATACAGACACAGTAACATGACAACTCTCCTTCCACACAACTGATTTCTGTCATTTACATACAGACATAGCAACATGACAACTCTCCTTCCACACAACTGATTTCTGTCATTTACATAGAGACACAGTAACATGACAACTCTCCTTCCACACAATTCATTTCTGTCATTTACATACACACATCAACATGACAACTCTCCTTCCACACAATTCATTTCTGTCATTTACATACAGACACAGCAACATAACAACTCTCCTTCCACACAACTGATTTCTGTCATTTACATACAGACATAGCAACATGACAACTCTCCTTCCACACAACTGATTTCTGTCATTTACATACAGACACAGTAACATGACAACTCTCCTTCCACACAATTCATTTCTGTCATTTACATAGAGACACAGCAACATGACAACTCTCCTTCCACACAACTGATTTCTGTCATTTACATACAGACACAGCAACATGACAACTCTCCTTCCACACAACTCATTTCTGTCATTTTCATAGAGACACAGCAACATGACAACTCTCCTTCCACACAACTGATTTCTGTCATTTACATACAGACACAGCAACATGACAACTCTCCTTCCACACAACTCATTTATGTCATTTACATAGACACACATCAACATGACAACTCTCCTTCCACAGAACTGACTTCTGTCATTTACATACAGACACAGCAACATGACAACTCTCCTTCCACACAACTCATTTCTATCATTTACAATAGAGACACATCAACATGACAACTCTCCTTCCACAAAATTGATTTCTGTCATTTACATAGAGACATAGCAACATGACAACTCTCCTTCCACAGAGCTGATTTCTGTCATTTACATACAGACACAGTAACATGACAACTCTCCTTCCAAAGAACTGATTTCTGTCATTTACATAGAGACATAGCAACATGACATCTCTTCTTCCACAGAACTGATTTCTGTCATTTACATAGAGACACAGCAACATGACAACTCTCCTTCCACAGAACTGATTTCTGTCATTTACATAGAGACACAGCAATATGACAACTCTCCTTCCACACAACTGATTTCTGTCATTTACATACAGACACAGCAACATGACAACTCTCCTTCCACAGAACTGATTTCTGTCATTTACATAGAGACACAGCAACATGACAACTCTCCTTCCACACAACTGATTTCTGTCATTTACATAGAGACACAGCAATATGACAACTCTCCTTCCACGCAACTGATTTCTGTCATTTACATAGAGACACAGCAACATGACAACTCTCCTTCCACACAACTGATTTCGGTTATTTACATAGACACAGCAACATGACAACTCTCCTTCCACACAACTGATTTCTGTCATTTACATAGAGACACAGCAACATGACAACTCTCCTTCCACAGAACTGATTTCTGTCATTTACATAGAGACACAGCAACATGACAACTCTCCTTCCACACAACTGATTTCTGTTATTTACAATAGAGACACCGCAACATGACAACTCTCCTTCCACACAAGTGATTTCTGTTATTTACATAGTGTCTGCATTGACTCTACCCTCTCCATGAACAACTTTGTTTCTCAAACTGCCAGATCTTGCTACTTTCACCTCCATCGTATAAGCTTGATCAGGAAGTATCTCTCTGTGGAAACAACTGCAAAACTCGTTCTCTCCTTCATAATGTCTCGCATTGACTATTGCAATTCACTCCTGTCTGGTCTTCCTGCCTCCACCATTCACATCCTACAGCGCATTCAAAACAATGCTGTACGCCTTGTACTCAAAAGGAAAAAAGCTGACCACATATCTCCTCTCCTGGCACAACTTCACTGGCTCCCTGTATCAAAGCGCATACAGTACAAACTAGACACCATGTGCTACAAAAGCCTCAATAACGCAGCCCCCCATTACCTGTCAAGCCTACTTGAGATCTATGTTCCCTCACGTACCCTCCGCTCTGCCTCCGATCCTCTGACTTTTCGCTTTCCACGCACCAAGCTCAATACCTATGGTCCACGAGCCTTCTCTGTTTCTGGTCCACTTTCCTGGAACAAACTTCCTCTCTCTGTCCGTCAGCAACCTACTTTTGTCTCCTTCAAGTCCGCTCTCAAAACTCACCTTTTCTCCTCTGCATAAAATCCTGACCTCACTCATCCCCCTCTGTAGCCTGTCTCCACTCGGAGGGGAATCACATTGTAATATATATTTGTATATAATATGCTCTCTATAATTTTCCATTGCTTTTATTCTTTTTCCCCATTTATAGCCATATGTAAGTGTGTGTGTGCGCGCGTAAGTGTATGTTCAGCGCTTAGATTTGATTTTTATCGAGATTTTGCGCTATATAAATATTGTAATTATTATTATTATTATTATAGACACAGCAACATGACAACTCTCCTTCCACACAACTGATTTCTGTCATTTACATAGAGACACAGTAACATAACAACTCTCCTTACACAGAACTGATTTCTGCAATTTACATACAGACACAGCAACATGACAACTCTCCTTCCACACAACTGATTTCTGTCATTTACATAGAGACACAGTAACATAACAACTCTCCTTACACAGAACTGATTTCTGCAATTTACATACAGACACAGCAACATGACAACTCTCCTTCCACACAACTCATTTCTGTCATTTACATAAAGACACAGCAACATAACAACTCTACTTCCACACAACTCATTTCTGTCATTTACATACAGACACAGCAACATAACAACTCTACTTCCACCCAACTCATTTCTGTCATTTACATAAAGACACAGCAACATGACAACTCTACTTCCACAAAACTGATTTCTATTATTTACATACAGACATAGCAACATGACAACTCTCCTTCCACACAACTGCTTTCTGTCATTTACATAGAGACATAGCAACATAACAACTCTCCTTCCACAGAACTGATTTCTGTCATTGACATAGAGACAGTAACACGACAACTCTCCTTTCACAGAACTGATTTCTGTCATTTACATAGAGACACAGCAACATGACAACTCTCCTTCCACACAACTGATTTCTGTTACTTACATAGAGACATAGCAACATGACAACTCTCCTTCCACACAACTGATTTCTGTATTTACATACAGACACAGCAACATGTCAACTCTCCTTCCACACAACTGATTTCTGTTATTTACATACAGACAGCATCATGACAACTCTCCTTCCACAAACTCATTTCTGTCATTTACAATAGAGACATAGCAACATGACAACTCTCCTTCCACAGAACTGATTTCTGTCATTTACAATAGAGACATAGCAACATGACATCTCTCCTTCCACAAATGATTTCTGTATTTGCATAGAGACATAGCAACATAACAACTCTCCTTCCACAAACTGTTTCTGTCATTGACATAAGACACAGCAACATGACAACTCTCCTTCCACAGACGATCACAACTTTTCCTTCACAGAACTGATTTCTGTCATTTGCGTAGAGACAGTAACATGACAACTCTCCTTCCACACAATTGATCACAACTATTCTTCAACAGAACTGATTTCTGTCGTTTACAATAGAGACATCCCACATGACAACTCTCCTTCCACACAACTGATTTCTGTCATTTACATACAGACATAGCAACATGACAACTCTCCTTCCACACAACTGATTTCTGTCATTTACATAGAGACATAGCAACATGACAACTCTCCTTCCACAGAACTGATTTCTGTCATTTACATACAGACACAGTAACATGACAACTCTCCTTCCACAGAACTGATTTCTGTCATTTACATACAGACATAGCAACATGACAACTCTCCTTCCACACAACTGATTTCTGTCATTTACATACAGACATAGCAACATGACAACTCTTCTTCCACAGAACTGATTTCTGTCATTTACATAGAGACATAGCAACATGACAACTCTTCTTCCACACAACTGATTTCTGTCATTTATATACAGACACAGCAACATGACAACTCTCCTTCCACAGAACTGATTTCTGTCATTTACATACAGACACAGCAACATGACAACTCTCCTTCCACACAACTGATTTCTGTCATTTACATAGAGAAACAGCAACATGACAACTTCCTTCCACAAAACTGATTTCTGTTATTTACATACAGACACAGCAACATGACAACTCTCCTTCCACAAAACTGATGTCTGTTATTTACATACAGACATAGCAACATGACAACTCTCCTTCCACAGAATGATTTCTGTCATTTACATAGAGACAGTAACATGACAACTCTCCTTCACAGAACTGATTTCTGTTGTTTACATAGAGACACATCAACATGACAACTCTCCTTCCACACAACTGATTTCTGTCAATTTACATAGAGACACAGCACATGACATCTCTTCTTCCACAGAACTGATTTCTGTCATTTACATACAGACATATCAACATGAGAACTCTCCTTCCACACAACTGATTTCTGTCAATTTACATAGAGACATAGCAACATGACAATTCTCCTTCCACAGAACTGATTTCTGTCAATTTACAGACATATCAACATGACAACTCTCCTTCCACAAAACTGATTTCTGTCATTTACATACAGACATAGCACATGACAACTCTCCTTCCACACAACTGATTTCTGTCATTTACATAGAGACACAGCAACATGACAACTCTCCTTCCACAGAACTGATTTCTGTCATTTACATACAGACACAGCAACATGACAACTCTCCTTCCACAGAACTGATTTCTGTCATTTAGATACAGACACAGCAACATGACAACTCTCCTTCCACAGAACTGATTTCTGTTATTTACATAGAGACACAGCGACATGACAACTCTCCTTCCACAGAACTGATTTCTGTCATTTACGTAGAGACACAGCAACATGACAACTCTCCTTCCACACAACTGATTTCTGTCATTTAGATACAGACACAGCAACATGACAACTCTCCTTCCACACAACTGATTTCTGTCATTTACATACAGACACAGCAACATGACAACTCTCCTTCCACAGAACTGATTTCTGTCATTTACATACAGACACAGCAACATGACAACTCTCCTTCCACACAATTCATTTCTGTCATTTACATAGAGACACAGCAACATAACAACTCTCCTTCCACACAACTCATTTCTGTCATTTACATACAGACACAGCAACATGACAACTCTCCTTCCACACAACTCATTTCTGTCATTTACATAGACACACATCAACATGACAACTCTCCTTCCACAGAACTGACTTCTGTCATTTACATACAGACACAGCAACATGACAACTCTCCTTCCACACAACTCATTTCTATCATTTACAATAGAGACACATCAACATGACAACTCTCCTTCCACAAAATTGATTTCTGTCATTTACATAGAGACATAGCAACATGACAACTCTCCTTCCACAGAACTGCTTTCTGTCATTTACATACAGACACAGTAACATGACAACTCTCCTTCCAAAGAACTGATTCCTGTCATTTACATAGAGACATAGCAACATGACATCTCTTCTTCCACAGAACTGATTTCTGTCATTTACATACAGACACAGCAACATGACAACTCTCCTTCCACAGAACTGATTTCTGTTATTTACATAGAGACATAACAACATGACAACTCTCCTTACACAGAACTGATTTCTGTCATTTACATACAGACATAGCAACATGACAACTCTTCTTCCACAGAACTGATTTCTGTCATTTACATAGAGACAGTAACATGACAACTCTCCTTACACAGAACTGATTTCTGTCATTTAGATACAGACACAGCAACATGACAACTCTCCTTCAACAGAACTGATTTCTGTTATTTACATAGAGACAGTAACATGAGAACTCTTCTTCCACAGAACTGATTTCTGTCATTTACACACAGACAGCAGCATGACAACTCTTCTTCCACAGAACTGATTTCTGTCATTTACATAGAGACACAGCAACATGACAACTCTCCTTCCACACAACTGATTTCTGTCATTTACATAGAGACAGTAACATGACAACTCTGCTTCCACAGAACTGATTTCTGTCATTTACACACAGACAGCAGCATGACAACTCTTCTTCCACAGAACTGATTTCTGTCATTTACATAGAGACACAGCAACATGACAACTCTCCTTCCACAGAACTGATTTCTGTCATTTACACACAGACAGCTACATGACAACTCTCCTTCCACAGAACTGATTTCTGTCATTTACACACAGACAGCTACATGACAACTCTCCTTCCACAGAACTGATTTCTGTCAATTTACATAGAGACATAGCAACATGACAACTCTCCTTTCACACAACTGATTTCTGTCAATTTACATAGACACATCAACATGACAACTCTCCTTCCACAGAACTGATTTCTGACATTTACATAGAGACACATCAACATGACAACTCTCCTTCCACAGAACTGATTTCTGACATTTACATAGAGACATAGCAACATGACAACTGTCCTTCCACAGAACAGATCACAACTCTCCTTCCACAGAACTTATTTCTGTCAATTTACATAGAGACACAGCAACACGACAGCTCTCATTCCTTGCACACTGACTTCTGACTGTTGTTTACGAAGAGACTCAGGAACAAGACAACCCTACAGCCAAACACACAGATTTCTGACGGTCGGCTGTTACATTCAGACTGCCTTACAGACTCTTCCATCCACAAAGAATATGCCATTCCCTTTTATGTCACAAAGTGGTATTCACAAGCAGATTGCCCTTCAGTGTTTTCCGTCCACGAACACTGTTTTATTCCTTCTATGTCGCAACATAACATCTGCTGGGCTCTAGACCAGCTGTGTAAATATTGACGATCACACGCACCACAGATGTAAATATTAAAAAAGATTGGCTAACAAGCCAAATCAAGTCCCATAATAATCTCAGTATTGATTCACTCCTGTTTTGTCGGATTTACGTATCTATACCTTGTTGTTGGTGGTGGTGGTGTTTAAAGCCCAGCCGACTGCGCAGAGCCATGTCAGGGCTACAACCAGTTTACAACACACAATACTTCAACAGGAAAAAAAAAGGAAAAGAAAATTAAGTACACATATCAATTCATTCGCGCACATAATCCTAAGAGATGCCTGTGGCTTTGACCATTCCGTCCAATTTATTGCACACAGGGATTTAAAAAACATACCTGAACACAAATCTAAATATGATTAAGGACACTTAAACATATACAAAAACCTTACCTAAAATTGCTTCGCCATATCTTATATCCCTAGAGCCAAAAAACTGACTTAACACATATACCCACTTATCAATCCTAAGGGAAAGTACGTAAGACTTTATCGAACTCATACAGATTAATGAACCAGCAGGGCAGAAAATGATAGGAAGAAATGACAGAAAGGAAAGGAACAAGGTAGAAACAAAGAGAGTGACAGAAAAGAGGAAATTTCTGGCACAGAATTTCCAGAAGGTGGGGATAGTATGCATACCGAAAGAGCCCCCGGCATCCCACAGGGGGGGGGGGGGGGGGGGGGGGGGAGGGGGAGGAGTATCTGTACCTCGAAAGAACTGTGATGATCGTGTTAAGATTACCGTTACATTGCATGGTATCTTGGTTTGTGAGAAGGCGCCTGTTACGTAGAAAAACATTGCCCGCGATGTGGACTCTGTTCAGTGAAGTAACAGGAAACATGGCCGACTGCAAGTCGTCTGACAACCAAATTCCATGGCAACCGGCAACAAGCGGGGGAGAAAAACGGTCACATTCGTCACCAGATATGGCCTGGCCTCGCAGACGGCGAACGAAAGAAAAAGGAGAAGAAAAAGGAGGAGGAGGAGAAGAAGAAGGAGGAGGAGGAGAAAAAGAAGAAGAAGGAGGAGAAAAAGGAGGAGGAGGAGGAGAAAAAGAAGAAGGAGGAGGAGAAGAAGGAGGAGGAGGAGGAGGAGGAGAAGGGAGAAGAAGAAAAAGAAGGAAGGGAAGGAGAAAAAAAAACAAGGAGGAGGAGGAAAATAAGGAGTAGGAGAAAAAGACGAAGCAGGAGGAGGAGAAGAAGGAGGGGGAGGAGAAAAAGAACAAGGAGGAGGAGGAGGAAAAGATGAAGCAGGAGGAGGAGAAAAAGGAGGTGAAGGAGAAGGAGGAGAACAAGAAGGAGGAGGAGAAAAAGAAGGAAGAGAAGGGGAAAAAGAAGGAGGAGGAGGAGAAGGAGGAGAAAAAGAAAAAGGAGGAAGAAGAGAAGGAGGAGAAAAAGAAGAAGGAGGAGAAAGAGAAAGAGGAAGAGGAGAACAAGAAAAAGGAGGAGGCAGAGAAGGAGGAGGAGGAGAAGGAGGAAGAGGAGAACAAGAAAAACGAGGAGGAAGACAAGCAGTCGGAGGAGGAGGAGAACGAGAAGAAGAAGGAGGAGGAGGAGGAAGAGGAGGAGGAGAAGAAGAAACGACGATGAGAGATGTTGAAAATGGTTGCATTATAAACAGCATTGTATATACACGGCGGTAATTTGCCCCTATTTGTATAATGCTGACCCAAATGGGAGCATGTCCTTTAAATTTGTTGGCTTGTTTGTTTGTTTGTTTGTTTGTTTGTTTGTCGTGTTCTGTTTCAGTCTTGTATATTTGTTACCGTAAACTTCTTCGACCAGACTATTTCAAAGTTGACTGATGGTGATTTTCTATGTGCCTAATAATAGAAATTTGCCACACATTTGAACTGAACAAAGTCAAATGACACGACAACGTTATGAGCTCTGTATGCCTGCACGCCCCGTAGCCTAGCGAGGAACCCCCGTGGGGATATCGGGGGCTCCTACAGTATAAATAGTATCCCCACCTTCTGGAATTTCTGTGCTAGAAAATTCTGTTGGTTTTTTTTTCTGTCACTCTCTTTGTTTCTCCCTCGCTCATTAGCTTTCTATCATCTCTCTTCCTATCATTTTCGGCCTTGCTGGTTCATTCATCTGAATGTTTGCTATAAAGGCTTATATCCTTTCGATTCTCTTAGTATTGGTAATTGGGCACATGTATTAAATGCATTTTTGGCGCTAAGAAAATGTGATGTGCAGAAACAATTTTCAGTAATTCAGGCCAGTTTTTACATATGTTTTAGTGTACTTAGTTATTTTTATATATTTGTATTCTGGTGTGCTTTTTTATCCTTCCAGCGAAAAACTGAACGGGGTGGTCAACGCCAGGGACATATCCTTAAATTTGGCGCGCAAATGCATTGATACGTGTATGCAATTTTCTTTTTCAGTTTTTTTTCTGGGTTCATCAAGTAGCTGAGATGGTTATAGCTCTGATATGGCTCTGCACAGTCAG
>JAPXFY010000021.1:18107063-18119563 GCA_030674185.1 Monoplex corrugatus | reverse complement strand
AGAAACCACATCTCGGCTGCCTCGATCCTGCTCTGGCTTTGCTTGCTGACTGTCCACGCCTCGCATCCGTACAACAGTATTGGTTCTATATAACATTCAAGGATTCTCTTTCTGATGTTAATTGATAGGCACTTGTTGGTAAGAATGCTTGTCATCTTCTTGAATGCTGTTTTGGCTTGGCCGATTCTGCCAGCTATTTCCGATGTGCATCTGCCGTCTGATGAAATGACCGTTCCCAGGTATTTGAACTTATTAACCTGTGTCAAGGTTTGCCATTTGCTGTTACTTTGCAGGAGGGGATTTCATGTTTTTTACTGATCACCATGACTTCAGTCTTCCTACTGTTTAGTTCCAACCCCTTACCTTTGCTTTCTGTTTCTAGTATATTCACAAGGTTTTGTAGGTCCCTTTCATTTTCTGCAATTAGCACGGTGTCATCTGCGTACCGAATGTTGTTTATCATTTTCCCTCCAACCTTTAATCCAGGGTCTTCTTCTAGGTTTCTCATGATGTTTTCGCTATATAGTGAAAACAGATGTGTGTGTGTGCACCAGCAAAATGTTTTTACATGACGACAAAAGTGCTCACAAAGTTTAAGGTCACTGTGACCCTCCTACACGAGCAAACCATTCAAGTTCTCCCTCACCCATCCTACAGTACTGACATGACCCCATGTGGCTTTAAGTTGTTTTCCCTACTAAAGCAAAAAAGCAGACTGGCAAGAAAGTTTTTTTTAAGAATCAGGACCCAAGCCGTCATCCTCCCTCTGTTTCAGACACACACACACACACACACACACACACACACACACACACACACACACACACACACACACACACACACACACACACAAAAGATGCTGAGCTACGGTAAACTCAAATCTGTTCGGTGAATGACCCTCAACCCAAGCTGCCATACTCTCTCTCTTCTTCTTCCTCCTTTCTCTCTGTGTGTCTCTCACGTACACACACACACACACACACTGTTCCATCCATCACTCTCTCTCTCTTTCTCTCTCTCTCTCGTTCTCTGTCTTTCTCTTTGCCAGTACACATACACCTCCACCCACACCCCCATATATATATATATATAAATATATGAGATATACATACATATACATATACATGTATACTATACATATATACATGTATATGTATATGTACATATGTATTATACATATGTATATTATATATATTATATACATACATATATGTATATATACATATACATGTATACATATATATATATGTAGACATACATACATATATATATATATATATGTATATATATATATACATATATATATATATATATATATATATATATATATATATATATATATATATATAGAGAGAGAGAGAGAGAGAGAGAGAGAGAGAGAGAGAGAACTGTTCATGTACACACACACACACACACCACACACACAAACAAACACACACACACACACATACACACACACACAAAAACAAACACACACACACACACATACACACACACACACACACACACACACACACACACACACACACACACACACACACACACACACACACACAGACTAAACCCAACTAAAACTAAGGTAGGTCGCTGTCCAATTTGCGAGGAGAGCCAACAAAGGCTTAGTTCAGCAGAGCTGACAAGACAGCAGTATCGGGATAACACTCATTCCATGCACACTGGTGTCTGACTCTGTCATTTGCATGCAGATCGCCTTAAAGCCTCTTCCAACCACGGCTCCAAGTCGATGCCATTCAAAAACAGACAGACAGACAGACAGACAGTCACACAGACAGACAGACACACAGACAAATAGATAGATAGACAGACAGACAGACAAACATTGTTACTGTTATTGTTGTTTAAAGCCCAGCCGACTGCGTAGATCCATATCAGGGCTATAACCGCTTCAAAACACGCACAATACTTCAACAGAAAAAAAAAAGAAAAGAAAATTAAGTACACATATCAATGCATTCGAGCACATTATCTAAGGACATGCCCCTGGCGTTGACCACTCCGTCGAATTAATTGCACATGAGGATTTCAAGAACACACCTGAATACAAATTTAAGCATACCTAAGGACGCCAAAACATACATAAAAACGGGCCTAGATTACTTAAAATTGCTGTCGCGTATCTCACCTCCCTAGAGCCAAAAAATGCACTTAATACACGTACCTAATTATCAATCTTAAGAAAAAGTATGTAAGACTTTATCGAACACATACAGGTGAATGGACCAGCAAGGCAGAAAATGACAGGAAGAAATGACAGAAAGCAAAGGAACAAGGCAGAAAACAGACAGACAGACAGACAGACAAACAAAACAAACAAATAAACAAACAAAAAGACCATTTCTTTATATCATAAGATTTGTTAGATTCGACCAGTCGATGGATTGGACTGGAATATTATCATTTTTAGTAATATGAAAATTTTTGAGGAGTGTTCTGAGCTTACTGTTTTTGTACTTTGTATCTGCTTCTGTGCTAGCTGAATGGGTAGCGCAAACTGTGTTAGATTTGAGAAATTCTTCCCTCTTATTTCTTTGGTATTATTTTTAGCAATGTTATTATTATGATTATCATTATTATTATTGTTGTTGTTGTCATTATCATTATTATTATTATTATTGATAATACTGTTATTTACTATATTTGGTTCGTTTTGGTCACAACAGAACTTTCCACGCGAAATACAGGTTACTCTCTCTTGGAAGAGCATGTTGCCATAGTATAGTGTTACCTTTCTTTCTGTCAATGCGTAAAGTTTTGTTTATTCACAAAATTGGACTTTTTCTACAGAATGTTGCCAGAGACAACGCTTGTGCTGCCATGGGATCTTTAACATGCACTAAGGACCTCTGTTTACTATCTCATAGTAAAGACTAGCATCCAGAACAAAATGTTGCCTGAGACGACGCATGTGTTGCTGTGAGATCTTTAACGTGCACTTCGGACCTCTGTTTTCTGCCTCATCGCAAAGACTAGCATCCAGACCATCACTCAAGTCTAGTAGATGGGGAGTGATCATCCGTGAAGAGTCAGATGGGGATTCGAACCTAGGACCTTTTGTATTTCAAGCAGGTGCTTTAACCAAACAGGCCATTACTACACACCTGATACATGAAAATGTACAAGCAGAAACATGGCTGATCCTTTGAAATCGAAACGCCTGTTGAGGCCTGTATCAATACCAAAAGTCAGTGAGAAAATATTGTGAAACTGTACTTCTCACAAAACAAGCAAGCAGCATGTAAGCATGCGCGAGCACGGACATGCGCGCGCACGAGCGCGTACACACACACACACACACACACACACACACACACACACACACATCCACAAAATGCACAATTTTCGTTCAGACAAAGTATAAGCTTACATCAATCTGCCCAAGGTGGCATTTCAACGTGCGAGTTAGTCTATACCAGCCCACATAAAATTACGGAGACGCCGCAGATGATCCAAAACAACCACGGCAGTGCGACGTACCCGATTACGGTCATAAACCTTAACACACCAGCGTAAAAGTCCAGAGATTTTCCCCCGACTCATGAGTTCTGGGCTGTAATCTGGCCGGGCATCATACACCAGTGATGACGGCTCTACCTTCTCATTTCTGGTCTCCACCGTATCCGTACATAAGACGGTAAAGCTATACTAACAATCTCCCTTTTCTTTTTATGTTGAAGACAATAATTTAACAAAACAAATAACTCGTTAACTCGCTGTTCTCATTGCAAAATTGCACATAGCTGATATACTTCTTTTTTCGGATCTTCGCAGTTGGGAAGTTTCCTTTGGGCTTTGTTTTCTTTTTTTTCTTTTCTTTCTTTCTTTCGTTCTTTCTTTCTTTCTTTCTCTCTTTTTCTTTTCTTTCTTTCTTTTTTTTTCTTTCCTTCTTTTCTTTCTTTCTTTTCTTTCTTTCATTCTTTTCTTTCTATTATTTCTGGCTTTTCTTTCTTTCTTTCCATTCTTTCTTTCTTTTTCTTTCTTTATTTCTTTTCTTTCCTTTTCCTTTCTTTCTTTCCTTCTTTTCTTTCTTTCCTTCTTTTCTTTCTTTCCTTCGTTTATCTCTGGTCCCATTTTCTACGCAGTCTTAATTGCCATGGGCGAAGGGACGAAAAGAGAAACGATAAGCAAAAAACAAACAAACAAGAATAAAACAAAAAACAAACAAACAAAAAAGAAAACAAACAAAAAACAAAAAAACAAACAAACAAAATGTGGGGGGGGACTGAAAAAAGGAAACCGATGGGAAAAACAGATAAGTGTGTAAGAAACATCGCAATAGACGAATTCAGACTGTGATTCGGTCATTGCGACAACGCATAAGTCATAACACTGATACTTTTTACATAAAACGTATGTCTTTTCCTGTTACACGAACTGTTACGATAATGGAATAAATGGAATAACGGACTAAGTTCGTTGAAATTCGAGGAAGAAAATTAGATTCAAGAGTAAGAACAAAATTTATTTTGTGAGTGCCTTATATAACTTCCCGTTCAATATTCGGCTGTATTTCCCTATTCTAAGCCTCTGGATTGTATCACTTTTTGAATTTCGGAATGACAAACCGATATGTAGTTTTGGTTTCCACCAGAAGCAATATTTTGTAGTTGTCAAGGTCACTGTAACCTTAAAAAACGTATGGTGACATAAAACTTGAAGTAAATCGAGAAGAATCCAGAAACTCCGGGGATAGCCGGACAGCAGAAGCACCTGAACGGAGAAACTCTCGTCAAGCAAGCGTTTCGGTCCTTATCTGCTGACACTCTAAGGATACTGGGCCGCATCCAGGTCATGACTCCTGGTTGCCCATCTGATGTGGCCATTAGTTTTAAACTGAAAATTGTCCTTCACTTGGATTTGAATCTGGGCATCCAAGGTGGTCGGTTGTCCCAAGACCAGACCACCCTTTTGAGGGATGTCTTAACCACTTAGCAATCGGACACTGGCAACGTATGTCGAAATTTTAAGCCTTATGAAGTTTAGTTGGGTTTTTTTCTCCTTGACCAAATCGAGCTGGGACTCCTTTCAGCTGCTTCTGCCATTGCTTTTAGAACTCTGGTGCTCTCTTTTCCCCAAATCGAGAGCTGTTTCATGAGATCATAGACTGACGTGCCTGTCACTCCTTTGTTCCAACCATTATGTCGAGGACTTCGGCTTAAAAGCCGGATTAAACAGCTGTTGAATTTGGTGTGCCCAACACTCCTAAACAACTGTTGAATTTGGTGTGCCCAGCAATCCTAAACAACTGTTGAATTTGGTGTGCCCAGCAATCCTAAACAACTGTTGAATTTGGTGTGCCCAGCAATCCTAAACAACTGTTGAATTTGGTGTGCCCAGCACTACTAAACAACTGTTGAATTTGGTGTGCCCAGCAATCCTAAACAACTGTTGAATTTGGTGTGCCCAGTAATCCTAAACAACTGTTGAATTTGGTGTGCCCAGCAATCCTAAACAACTGTTGAATTTGGTGTGCCCAGCAATCCTAAACAACTGTTGAATTTGGTGTGCCCAGCAATCCTAAACAACTGTTGAATTCGGTGTGCCCAGCAATCTTAAACTGATGAATTTGGTGTGCCCAGCAATCTTAAACTGATGAATTTGGTGTGCCCAGCAATCCTAAACAACTGTTGAATTTGGTGTGCCCAGCAATCCTAAACAATTGTTGAATTCGGTGTGCCCAGCAATCTTAAACTATGAATTTGGTGTGCCCAGCAATCTTAAACTGATGAATTTGGTGTGCCCAGCAATCTTAAACTGATGAATTTGGTGTGCCCAGCAATCTTAAACTGATGAATTTGGTGTGCCCAGCAATCTTAAACTGATGAATTTGGTGTGCCCAGCAATCCTAAACAACTGTTGAATTTGGTGTGCCCAGCAATCCTAAACAACTGTTGAATTTGGTGTGCCCAGCAATCCTAAACAACTGTTGAATTTGGTGTGCCCAGCACTCCTAAACAACTGTTGAATTTGGTGTGCCCAGCACTACTAAACAACTGTTGAATTTGGTGTGCCCAGCACTCCTAAACAGCTGTTGAATTTGGTGTGCCCAGCAATCTTAAACTGATGAATTTGGTGTGCCCAGCAATCCTAAACAACTGTTGAATTTGGTGTGCCCAGCAATCCTAAACAACTGTTGAATTTGGTGTGCCCAGCAATCCTAAACAACTGCTGAATTCGGTGTGCCCAGCAATCTTAAACTGATGAATTTGGTGTGCCCAGCACTCCTAAACAACTGTTGAATTTGGTGTGCCCAGCAATCCTAAACAACTGTTGAAGTAGCTGTGCCCAGCACTCCTAAACTGTTGAATTTGGTGTGCCCAGCACTACTAAACAACTGTTGAAGTAGCTGTGCCCAGCACTACTAAACAACTGTTGAAGTAGCTGTGCCCAGCACTACTAAACAACTGTTGAAATAAATGTGCCCAGCACTCCTAAACAACTGTTGAAATAAATGTGCCCAGCACTCCTAAACAACTGTTGAAATAAATGCGCCCAGCACTCCTAAACAACTGTTGAAATAAATGTGCCCAGCACTCCTAAACAACTGTTGAAATAAATGCGCCCAGCACTACTAAACAACTGTTGAAATAAATGTGCCCAGCACTCCTAAACAACTGTTGAAATAAATGTGCCCAGCACTCCTAAACGACTGTTGAAATAAATGTGCCCAGCACTCTTAAAACAACACCTGTTGAAATAAATGTGCCCAGCACTCCTAAACAACTGTTGAAATAAATGTGCCCAGCACTCTTAAAACAACACCTGTTGAAATAAATGTGCCCAGCACTCCTAAACAACTGTTGAAATAAATGTGCCCAGCACTCCTAAACAACTGTTGAAATAAATGTGCCCAGCACTCCTAAACAACTGTTGAATTTCATGTACCCAGCACTTCTAAACAATTGCTCAATTTGGTGTGCCCGGCACTCCTAAAAAATAGACTCAAGTTGCTGGCTAGACTAACATAGACTGTCACAACACTGAAAACAGAATTTAAATTTTGTCAGAATTTCGAACGAAAGAGCTGTTTACACAACTTCATCAAAAATGCTGATTTTTAGGCACTTTTTTTTTAAATGCGTGACCTTAACCTTACTGCCATGACTTCGAAACTCGTGCAATCAGTAGTCCTTAACATGGTCCACAACTTGAACCAAGATTTAGTAACGATCCATCCAGAAACAGCTGAGAAATAAAATTACTAGTTAGGACAAACCTAGAAGAACACCCCGAATTAAAAGTTGGAAGAAAAATGATAAACAATATTCAATACTCAGATGACACTGTGCTAATTGCAGAAAATGAAAGGGACCTACAAAACCTTGTGAATATAATAGAAATAGAAAGCAAAAGTAAAGGGGTGGAGCTAAATAGCAAGAAGACAGAAGTCATGGTAATCGTAAAAAACATGAAATTCACTCATGCAAAATAACAGCAAACGGCACAACCTTGAGACAGGTTGATAACTTTAAGTGTCTGGGAACGATCATCTCACCAGACAGCAGATGCACATCAGAAATAGCCAGCAGAATCGGCCAAGCCAAAACAGCATTCAAGAAGATGAAAAGCATTCTTACCAACAAATGCCTATCATTTCACACCAGGAAGAGAGTTCTTGAATGCTGTATAGAACTGATAATATTATACGGGTGTGAGGCGTGGATAATCAACAAGCAAAGCCAGAACAAGATTGAGGCAGCTGAGATGTGGTTTGTAAGAAGAATGTTGAGAGTTCAATGGACAGCAAAGAAACCAAATGAGACAGTCTTGACTGAGGCAGACACAATATCATTCATAAGGAAGATTAGGAAAAGACACGCAACATTTATAGGCCATTTTCTGAGGAAAGGGGAATTAGAGCACCTGGTCACAACAGGAAAGCTGGAGGGAAAGAGAGCACCAGGTAGACCGGGAGAAAATACTGGACGGACTTGCAGAGTGGCTGAGGACAGAGGGGTGGAAGAGGTGCTTGCTGCAACAAGGGACAGATGCATATGGAGGGCCATGATCGCCAACACCATGTGGCAGGGCACTTGATGATGATGATGATGATGAATTCATTTGTGTCACAAACTTACAGAGTCTGATACGTACACACAGACGCACACCTCTCTCTGATTGATATGAACTGATCTTCACCCCTTTTTTTTTATATACATGTAAAAAAGAGGAGATTGGAAAAGACATCTAAGAGCAGTAATGACGTCTGTACAGCTCCATTGCCGGTGTCCACCGTGATTAAAAGTCAGCTCTGTACGTGAGTAGGGTCTGAAGATCCCACTTCACTTTCTGCTGACGATTCGCCGGTCACTGACATTTCGGCTTCTGTCGCTTCTGAAGTGTGATGTGGTGTGGTATTGTGTTGTGTCGTGTCGTGTCGTGTCGTGTCGTGTCGTGTCGTGTCGTGTCGTTATGTTGTGTGCATTTGTGTTGTGTTGTGTGGTGTGATGTGGTGTTGTGTTGTGTGGATTTGTGTTGTGTTGTGTGATGTGGGTGTTGTGTTGTGTGGATTTGTGTTGTGTTGTGTGGATTTGTGTTGTGTTGTGTTTCGTTGTGTTGTGTTTTATTGTGTTGTGTTGTGTGGTGTTTTGTTTGTGTTGTGATGTGTTATGCTGTGCTATGATGTGTTGTGCGGTGTTGTGTGGATTTGTGTTGTGTTTTGTTGTGTTGTTTCGTGTTATGTTGTGTTGTGTTGCGTTGTATTGTGTAGTGTTATGTGGATGTGTGTTGTGTTGTGTTTTGTTGTATTGTTTCGTGTTGTGTGGTGCTGTGTGTGCGGTGTTATTTGTGTTGCATTGTGTTGATTTGTGTTGTGTGGATTTGTGTTGCGTTGCGTTGTGTTGTGTTGTTTGGTGATGAGTTGTGTTGCGTTGCGTTGCGTCGTGTGGTGTGGTGTGGTGTGGTGTGGTGTGGTGTGGTGTTATGTTGTGTGTTGTATTGTGTGTGGATTTGTGTTGTATTGTGCTGTGTTGCAATGCGTTGCGTTGCGTTGTGTTGTGTGATGTTGTGCGGTGTGTTGCTGTGTGTTGTATTGTGTTGTGTGTGGATTTGTGTTGTGTTGCATTGCGTTGCGTTGTGTTGTGAGGTGTGGTGTTGTGTGTGGATTTGTGTTGTGTTGTGTTGCGTTGTGCTGTTGTGTTGCGTTGTGTCGTGTTGATTTGTGTTGTGTCTTGTTGTGTCGTGTAATGTTTGTTCGTGTTGTGTGTGGATTTGTGTTGTGTTGTGTGAATTTGTGTTGTGTTGTGTTCCGTTGTGTTGCACTGTGTTGTGTTATGTTGACTATTGCAATTCACTCCTGTCTGGTCTTCCTGCCTCCACCATTCACATCCTACAGCGCATTCAAAACAATGCTGTACGCCTTGTACTCAAAAAGAAAAAAAGCTGACCACATATCTCCTCTCCTGGCACAACTTCACTGGCTCCCTGTATCAAAGCGCATACAGTACAAACTAGACACCATGTGCTACAAAAGCCTCAATAACGCAGCCCCCGATTACCTGTCAAGCCTACTTGAGATCTATCTTCCCTCACGTACCCTCCGCTCTGCCTCCGATCCTCTGACTTTTCGCTTTCCACGCACTAAGCTCAAATACCTATGGTCCACGAGCCTTCTCTGTTTCTGGTCCACTCTCCTGGAACAAACTTCCTCTCAGTCCGTCAGCAATCTACTTTTGTCTCCTTCAAGTCCGTTCTCAAAACTCACCTTTTTTCCTCCGCATAAAATCCTAACCTCACTCAACCCCCCCCCCCCCCTCTCTGCAGCCTGTCTCCGCTCGGAGGGGAATCACATGGTTATAATATATAATTGTATATGCTATGCTCTCTATAATTTTCCATTGCTTTTATTCTTGCTTTTATTGCTTTTATTCTTTCTCCCCATTTATAGCCATGCGTGCGTGTGTGTGTGTGTGTGTGTGTGTGTGTGTGTGTGTGTGTGTGTGTGTGTGTGTGTGTGGTGCGTGCGTGTGTGTGCGTGCGTGCGTGCGTGCGAGCGTGCGTGCGTGCGTGCGTGCGTGCGTGCGTGTGTGTCTGCTTCAGCGCTTAGATTTGATTTTATCAAGATTTTGCGCTATATAAATATTGTAATTATTATTATTATTATTGTGTTGCTGCGTTGTGTTGCGTTGTTGCATTGTGTTGTGTTTTGTTGTGTTGCGTTGTGAGATGCTGTATTGTACTGTACTGTACTGTATTGTACTGTATTATACTGTATTGTATTGTATTGTACTGTATTATACTGTATTGTATTGTACTGTATTATACTGTACTGTATTGTATTGTACTGTATTATATTGTACTGTACTGTATTGTATTGTACTGTACTGTATTGTATTGTACTGTACTTTATTGTATTGTACTGTACTGTACTGTATTGTATTGTATTGTACTTACTGTACTGTACTGTACTGTACTGTACTGTACTGTACTGTATTGTAATGCACTTCTTTGTCATCACGAACAATTCACCATGTGAAATTCGGGCTGCTCTCCCCTGGTAAGGCGCGTTGCCGCCATACAGCAGTACAGCACAACCCATTTTTTTCTCTTTTACTTCTCTGTATGCTATGCCTCTCTGCTACTAAAGCAGTCTCTCTCTCAACTTCTATATAAACAAGGACACTACAGTTGCCGCGTATGATGGTCAAGGTTTATGGCTTAGGAGCAGCGGTCATCAAAACCTAATGTGTTCTGAGCGGTCTGGCCAAACCTATCTTTTGCATTTAATACACTGTGGAGGAAGAAAACTATGGTCCAAAGTTGGCGCTCAAAATCTGTCGACGAACAGCCGATAAACTATTTTGGTGGCAATTTTATTTTCACAGACACAGACACACACAGAGACACAAACACACACACACACATACGCATACACAACACACAAACACACAGAGACACACACATACACGCATACACACGCACACACACACATACACAACACACACACGCACACACACACACACCAACACACACACGTACCCATTTACATACACGCAGGCAAACGGACAAGCATGGAAGGATGCACACCCTCCCTCTGGTCATCATGAAGAACCCTCCCTTTTATATATTTTCTTTCTAGGGACGGTGAAAAAAGGAAATGTTTTATCTTAACATTAAGGCAGTTGGAAAATGGGAACCGAGACATTTCCTTATTCTTAAGTCATGCTGAAATGATAAGCAATCAAGACAGAGAATGAGAGATAGACGATAAATAGTGGTCTGCAATGATGACTAATCAAAACAGAGAGATATGCAGAGGCAGACAACTTGTGCTCTGAAATGAAGATTAATCAAGACAGAAAGCGAGCGACAGATGTTAGTCTATTATGATGATAAGTCAGAAAAGGAGACAGACAAGCAGGTGGTCTATGTAATAGAGATAAATCAACACAAAAAGAGAGACAGGAAGTCTATAACGGTGGTAAATCAAGACAGAGAAAGATAGACGAACAGATGGTGATCTATATCGATAAATCAAGACAGAGTTAGACAGACGGTGGTCTATATCGATAAATCAAGACAGAGATATACAGACGGTGGTCTGTCTATATCAATAGATCAAGAGAGATAGACAGACGGTGGTCTATAACGATAAATCAAGACCGACAGAGATAGACAGACGGTGGTCTATATCGATAAATCAAGATAGAGATAGAGAGACGGTGGTCTATATAAATCAAGACAGGGAGAGATAGACGGTGGTGGTCTATATGGATAAATCAAGACAGAGATACACAGACGGTGGTCTTTATCGACAAATCAAGACAGACAGAGATAGACAGACAGTAATGTATATCGATAAATCGAGACAGACAGAGATAGACAAACGGTGGTCTGTATCGATAAATCGAGACAGACAGAGATAGACACACGGTGGTCTATATCGATAAATCAAGACTATAATGGCGATCTATAATGATGATCAGTCAAAACTCTGGCAGAGAAAGACAGACAATCGGGATCTATAATGATGATCCATCAAGACACTGGCAGAGAAAGATAGACAGACAAACGGTGGTCTATAATGATGATTATCAAGACACTGGCAGAGAAAGACAGACAGAGAAACGGGGGTCTATCATGATGATCATTAAGACACTGGCAGAGAAAGATAGACAGACAAACGGGGGTCTATAATGATGATCAGTCAAAACACTGGCAGAGAAAGATAGACAGACAAACGGGGGACTATAATGATGATCCATCAAAACACTGGCAGAGAAAGACAGACAGAGAAACGGGGGTCTATAATGATGATCCATCAAAACACTGGCAGAGAAAGACAGACAGAGAAACGGGGATCTATAATGATGATCCATCAAAACACTGGCAGAGAAAGACAGACAGAGAAACGGGGGTCTATAATGATGATCCATCAAAACATTGGCAGAGAAAGATAGACAGACAGAGAAACGGGGGCCTATAATGATGATCCATCAAGACACTGGCAGAGAAAGATAGACAGACAAACGGCGGTCTATAAT
>JAPXFY010000021.1:18097063-18102063 GCA_030674185.1 Monoplex corrugatus | reverse complement strand
TGAATTTATGAGCTAGAAATTTGATGCTGATAACCTACAACAGTGGCTGGGCCATTGTGGTATTGAAATGAGCGGTGTCCTATCCAATTCTTGAAATTATGTTTCTCAGACAATAGAAGTTTCAAACAGGCCTGTGATAATTAAAAAATGTGTGGACATGCAACAAAGCCAATTTTGATTTATGTGTGAGCAGGCTGTTTTTTCCATATGTATTTTACCCAATTCCAGGAACACAATTGATGTTGTTGGAAATCATACATGAACACTTATCTATGATCATATGATTTTGCAGGTACATATCCACACAGAATATTATAAGACACATCTGATTCTAAGGAACCGCCACGTTCAAACAGCGTAGAATTCAGACACATACGTGAAGAGATTGAGAATAACTGAGAAAACAACACATAGGCCAATTACCGGCCAACTGGTCTTTGTCAAGCAATAAAAAATTGACGGCAAGTTTGTTTTTTTTCATTTCACTTCCTTTCACAGCGGAACAAACCAGGGAGATCGTACGACACAATTTCTCACTCTGGCACGGTTTCTCACCCGGGTCTGAAGTAATGTTAGAAGTGGGCATATTGGCAAATGACGCGTAAAAAAAACACTCAAGTCGAGTATGGACGATGGTAATATGTTTAGGCTCATCGACACGCACGCATGTATGTACATGTACACACACACACACACACACACACATATATATATATATATATAATATATACATATATATAAATATATAGAGAGAGAGATGTGTGTACGTGTGTGTGTGTGTGGGGGGGGGGGGGGGGCGAGTGGCGCGTGTGTGTGTGCATGTGTGTGTGTGTGTGTTTGTAGTCTATGTGTGAGTGTGTGTGTGTGTGTGTGTGTGTGTGTGTGTGTGTGTGTGTGTGTGTGTGTGTGTGTGTGTGTGTGTGTAGTCTACGTGTAAATGTGTATGTTTGTGTATTTGTTTATCTGTCTGTTCCTCCAAAACGCATATGTATCTCAATATGTAACAGATCGATTGCTGTGCAAGTTTGAAAAATAAGACAACTTACAATCTTTCGTTTTTATCAGAATTCATTTCCTAGCCCAAAGTCACAGTAGTCATGCGGTCATAATCACCAAATTGCTCATTTCTCAGTGACCTGAACAGGACCGTCAATAAAACCTGACACGCAAATACACCTTGCCTTCAGCAACAACATCATATTTTTCACTGACATTCGTCAAAGGTAAATGTTGCGAGAAAAAAAACAAAAAAAAACAACAACAAAAAACAACGCAAATACACCTTGCTTTCAGCAATAACATATATTGTTTTTCACTGACAATCTTCAAAGGTAAATGTTGCGAGGAAAAAAAAATACTGTTCATTCTTTCTTTATCTATCTTATATTTATTCATTATTTTCCCTTTTCAGTTTGTTTGTTTTTTGGATGAAGTTCAAAACGTAATCAGTATAAAAGTGTTGATAATTGTAGCATACTTCTAAAGCAGACTTTATGACACACTGTTAAAAAAGAGTAGACTTAAACTAGACTTTATGGACTATATTTCGGGAATATAGATTCTAAGGAAGACACTGAGGGAGTAGACTTCAAGACAATAGACTTCATAGGCCGCCGCTGTTGAAACCAAAGTAAAGACAAGACACTCGGAATGAAACCCCACCGACAATAACCCCCATTTCCCTCCCTCCCCCCACCCAGGTGAAAACCCACAATATTCTCTCGCATTTTTGTGATAATAAATGATAATTTGATTTGTCTAATTTGTCTATTGCCCAGAGAGAGAGACAGAGAGAGAGAGAGAGAGAGAGAGAGAGAGACAGACACAGAGAGAGAGAGACAGAGACAGAGAGACAGACACAGAGAGAGAGAGAGAATGTATGTGTGTGTGTGTGTGTGTGCGTGTTAAAGACAGAGACAGAGACAGACAGACACACACACACACACACAGACAGACAGACAGACAGACAGACAGACAGACGGAGAGACCAAGAGAATGGAATACACAAAGGTCTGGGATGAGAAATAGTGCACGGGTGAGACAACATGTCACCCATGCCCATACCTGTTTTGCCCGCTTTCTCACCCAGGTGAAAATCGTACAATGGTGAGAAATCAGGTCGCAAGGACAGCAAGTTTGACACAATTTCAAACCAGGACCAGAAATTGTGTCGGGTGACAAATCGTGACGTAACGTTATAGGGAAATGACCGGATTGCTTTCTATTCTTTCGCCCTCAAGTAGGTGATCTTGTTTCTTTCTGCTTTTCATTGACGTCAGTTGCCGGCAAACGTGTGCCACTCTTGTTTCGTTAATTAGATATGCGTTTTTATGTTTCCCTTTTCTTCTGTTTCTACGTTTTGTTAAAAAAAAAACATGAAGAGAGATGCTCTTGATATGGTTTAATTATTATCTTTTGTACTTACAGGCATTGTGCGGTGGTGGTGGTTGTTGGTAGTAGTCTTCGTGGATGTCAAAAGCACCACAATGGAAGAGAGTTTCTGTAGTTTTCTTGCGTGGGCAGTGCGAAGGAGAAATCAGTTAACGTAGATCTGCAAAGGTAAAAGAAACGATGCAAAATTAAATCAAATACAGGAATAAATCTGAGAAAACTTCTTTTTTTCTGTATTGGTTTTATTCTATATCTTGGATACATATAGCTTCAAGTTAACAAGAAACACTACATGGGTGCAGGTGGGATTCGAAGCACCAATGCCCTCCCCCCCCCCCCCTTACTGAAACGAAATACCAATTACATTGACAAATGCAGCTTTAGTAGTAAAAGTATCTATTGAAGTAGTGATCGTATTATTACCAGTGAGTATTAGTATTATTGATACAACGAAGTTATCTTTGCAGTCTATAAAATTATAGTACAAAACAATCTTTGCAGTCAATTAAAATAAATACAACGAAAACATCTTTGCAGTCTAGTAAAATTATACTACAAAACCATATTTGCAATCTATAAAAATTTCACATATTTACAGTCTAAATGTTAAGAAATGAACGGGTTTCACTTTTTTCCGCACCACCTGAGCGGAATCACCCTCACGTCACTAGACAAAATTCATACGTACATTAACTCTACCGAACTTCGAACACACAGGCATTCCTCATGCAGGAACCACCAGTATCGACCTGCCATAAAGTCAACTACCAGAATAGACTCTCTACTGCTTTCAAGTTCTGCCGTGTAATTCAAGTCATATTTTGATCCGATATACCACTGTCATTACCTACTAAAACCTATTGATGACAATGATCGTTCAGTCGTGCAGACAGACAAGTGTTCCAACCCACCATCATCTCATCCATTCAACAACAGCCCACCCACCCCTTCACCCTGTCCCTGTGAAGCACCAGACATCTTCACCCTGTCCCTGTGAAGCACCAGACCCCTTCACCCTGTCCCTGTGAAGCACCAGACACCTTCGCCCTGTCCCTGTGAAGCACCAGACACCTTCACCCTGTCCCTGTGAAGCACCAGACCCCTTCACCCTGTCCCTGTGAAGCACCAGACACCTTCACCCTGTCCCTGTCAAGCACCAGACACCTTCACCCTGTCCCTGTCAAGCACCAGACACCTTCACCCTGTCCCTGTGAATCACCAGACCCCTTCACCCTGTCCCTGTGAAGCACCAGACATCTTCACCCTGTCCCTGTCAAGCACCAGACACCTTCACCCTGTCCCTGTCAAGCACCAGACACCTTCACCCTGTCCCTGTCAAGCACCAGACACCTTCACCCTGTCCCTGTGAAGCACCAGACCCCTTCACCCTGTCCCTGTCAAGCACCAGACCCCTTCACCCTGTCCCTGTCAAGCACCAGACACCTTCACCCTGTCCCTGTGAATCACCAGACCCCTTCACCCTGTCCCTGTCAAGCACCAGACACCTTCACCCTGTCCCTGTCAAGCACTAGACACCTTCACCCTGTCCCTGTGAATCACCAGACCCCTTCACCCTGTCCCTGTCAAGCACAAGACACCTTCACCCTGTCCCTGTCAAGCACTAGACACCTTCACCCTGTCCCTGTGAATCACCAGACACCTTCACCCTGTCCCTGTCAAGCACCAGACCCCTTCACCCTGTCCCTGTCAAGCACTAGACACCTTCACCCTGTCCCTGTCAAGCACTAGACACCTTCACCCTGTCCCTGTCAAGCACCAGACACCTTCACCCTGTCCCTGTCAAGCACCAGACCCCTTCACCCTGTCCCTGTGAAGCACCAGACCCTTCACCCTGTCCCTGTCAAGCACTAGACACCTTCACCCTGTCCCTGTCAAGCACCAGACCCCTTCACCCTGTCCCTGTCTAGCACCAGACCCCTTCACCCTGTCCCTGTGAATCACCAGACCCCTTCACCCTGTCCCTGTCAAGCACCAGACCCCTTCACCCTGTCCCTGCGAAGCACCGATCTCTACATGAAATTACCCCGGGCACGGAAGTGGCACAGGAAACTAAGATTGAGGCCAGCATGAGAACAGAACATGCAGACAATGGGACAATTTTCGCAATTACGAAAATGGTGATGATAACGGTGATGCTACAGGACTGACTACAGTACACAGCTGTGCTCTCCGTTTCCCATCGACGTAAAGCCTGACGTCGGTCAAGCCTGAGAGATACACACACCTGTGGTGTTATTCGGGAAATTGGAGCTGTACGCTCTGTGGCACGTCTGTCAAGTGGATTTCTTTTGACTGTGTGTGTCGGTTTTCTCAATAACTCCATACCACATTCAGCTCTCTGTAAGAGCCGGTCTGGTCTGACAATTACCACAACGATTAGGGCTGATATGGATTCGAACCCAAAATTTCCCAGTCGTGAGTTCGTCGAGTTAACCCCTTCATCTCGATGATTTGCTTAATTTTAATTTTAATGATACAGCCACAAGTACCGACGTATGTTCAAATCATATTCATCATAAACTGCAACAACAAACAGCTAGACGTTGTTGATATGTCATTCTCACGCTCTTTAACAACAGATGGGTCTG
>JAPXFY010000021.1:18089563-18092063 GCA_030674185.1 Monoplex corrugatus | reverse complement strand
ATTCATACACAAGAAACTCTTATACAATCTGTACTTAACACTTTTGGCCACAGATACATGGAACTTTGTTTGATTCATACACAAGTAACTCATATATAATCTGTACTTAACACTTTTGGCCACAGATACATGGAACTTTGTTTGATTCATACACAAGTAACTCATACACAATCTGTACTTAACACTTTTGGCCACAGATACGTACATGGAACTTTGTTTGATTCATACACAACATACTCATAAACAATCTGTACTTAACACTTTTGGCCACAGATACATGGAACTTTGTTTGATTCATACACAACACACTCATAAACAATCTGTACTTAACACTTTTGGCCACAGATACATACATGGAACTTTGATTCATACACAACATACTCATAAACAATCTGTACTTAACACTTTTGGCCACAGATACGCACCATTTCCTATCTTAACTGATAACTCGCAATATTTTTCTGGGCGTCTGATGCAAGACAAAAAGAGAATCTAGTTAACCTAGTTTTTGAATGATGTTGTTTGGTTTTAATTATCTGGTTTCCTTTTGAAAACAATCAAGTATCTAATTCAGAAAACGAAATATTTGAAGAAAATACACACCCACTAAATCAGCTAGGAATCAAAATTCAAGACACGACAGAGACAGTAAGGATTTTTGGTTATCGGCCCGCTGTCATTATTCCTTTGAGATCAAAAGTGTCTTTAAAGGGTGTCTCACTAAAATGGGAATGGATAAAGTGGTAACAGTGCCTGGGAGGTGTCTATTCTTCTGCCCCGACTTCATGATCCAGAATGTCTACTTAAATTTAGCGAGGACAACTACATAACAGTGAATTTGAAACACTAGACGAGGATGAGGATGACAGTATACAATGTTATGATAGTACACTACATCTGACTTGCCTGATAGGGTTGCATTCTCTGATATTGCACTGTGTGCGACATCTTACTGACGTTAAAATAATATTTTAATACTTATGCAGCCCAGGATCAACCAGATCCAGTGAATACCGACACATACTGTTCTAGTAAGTACTCGTAATCAGGAGAAAAACAATGTTATTCTTCTGTTATTTACGCATGTGAGTATAGCCACACTTAAAAATCATCTCAGTACCCGTTAGCTTGAATGATGAACGTGATCCTCAAAAGATCCTAATTGCTGTATATCTATATCTATCTATCTATCTATCTATCTATCTATCTATCTATCTGTCTATCTATCTATCTATCTATCTGTCTATCTATCTATCTATCTATCTATCTATCTATCTATCTATCTATGCATGTATGTATATACCAAAGCTGTAACAAACCACGTTTGTGTGCTCAAAACAGATTGGACAAACAGCGTATTCTCAGCATTCCTACATCGATGCTCTGATAAAATAAAAAAAAGGGTGACCTGGCTTTGGCTTAAAATTAATCCAGTAAACTGAAGCAAGTAAGTTTGAACCTCTGCGTCTTAGCTTGTGAACCCACCAAACTAATCAATGAACCACTGAGCCTGGTTCTTGGACAGTGTTACTAAGACGTTCTCAAAGGGATGAGCGATCCTCAGCGTGTATTGCTTCGTATAGGTCGCGACGTTGGTGAAACCTTTGATGCCATCAGACTGCTTTCATCCTCTAAAACTTTTTACCCCACGCAACGATTAAATCGGCCATCCAATTCTTTACAATCCAGCACTAGTCTGAACCAAGTTTCCGAAATGGCAAAAAATGTCCCTTCACTTCTTCAAACGACTGAAGGCAAGTTTCTTCCTCAGGCTAAACGACCATTCCGCTGCCTTTTTAATCAAAGCTGAGCCGCGACAGTCTGCCTTAATGGCAGGCTCAGTTGGTATTCTGGCGTTATAAATATGCAGTAGCCACTTGGCTTTCTCCGCATCTTAGGTACTTGCAATTGCTCACTCGGAATACCGCGCACGATCGTCTGCACTCTTATCCTCCTCTGTCTGCTAAAGACTCCATCTCCTAGTAAATCTCTGCTCAGAGCAAATTGGACTCCCTGTCTCATTAAGCGTCCAGCGCTGAGCTGCCTACCCCCTCGCCCCCCCCCCCCCCCCCCACCACCACCTTTTTTTTTTTTTTAAACTGGGGAATCTCTCAAAAACGCACTGGAGCGATTCGGGTCTACTTTGACGTAGAAAATGAACAATCTGCTTCTTTGAAGACGCGGTCGCCGCGTTTTTACACCAGCTGAACTGGCATCGATCTCCTTCTTTCAACTACTCGGTATCAATGTTTACCACAACGATTGAACGACCCTTGCAAGAATTTAGATGTCGTTGTTAAGTTCACGCAACCGTTATAGCGGTACTAAGAATACGGTTACAAACTTCTCAACTTCTGACTTGGCGTCCTGCCCCTTTAAATGGGCAAGACGCCGATATTTCGTCGTTTTCTGAAGCAGCCAAGATAAATCTGATTCGTGCCTCCAACTTGAAGCGTAGTATTTTGTGGAAGGCGAAACCACCGGTGTTGCGAGCCCCGCG
>JAPXFY010000021.1:18072063-18084563 GCA_030674185.1 Monoplex corrugatus | reverse complement strand
TCTCCGCCTTTGCAACAAAAACGCCAAGAGGATTGTAGTATTCTCTGTTGCGGGAAAATTTACGAAGAAAAGTAAGTGTGTGTGTGTGTGTGTGGATTATTGTTATGTTGTTATCAGTAGTGGTGGTGGTGGAGGAGGTTATGGTGGTAGTTTTCTTTAGTTCATCTCTGTTGGCTGTTTGCCGTAAAAATCTTGCACCTTGAGAAGTTTCGGTTTTGTATAGTCATAATAGTGGATATCGAAGTTGTTTCTGTAAACAGTTGTTAAATGTACTCAGACGGATTTTTAAAAAAAAAATCTTCTGATGCCAATTGTGCCAAACTTTAAATTTTTTTTCTCCAGATTTTTCCTCAGATTTAATTTGTTCATTTTATTTCTTTTCTCTGTGTTTATGTTAAATTTTCTGTGTTGTTAGCTTCCTTGAATTTCTTCCTTCATTCGTTTAGTTTTTTTTCTTCCTTTCTTTTCGTCTTACTTTTATTCTTTTTTGGTTCTCAATTCATCCTCGCTTTTCTGGGTTAGATATGCAAAGTGAGTAGGTAAACACAGTCGCTCGTCGAAAGCGGTTGTCTTCCAAACAACACTTTTGCTCCGTTCCTGTTTAGATTACTGTTAAAGTGTTATGTCGTCTGCTATCACTCAAATATGCTGAAGCAATTTTAGGTAATTTAGACCCGTTGTTATGCATGTTCTAATGTCATTAGTTGTGTTTTAATTTGTAATTAGGTATGTTTTCTAAATCCCCTGTGCGATAAATTGGACGGAGTGGCCAACGCCAGGGGCATTTCCTAAGATTATGAGCGCGAACGCATTGTATGTGTACTTAATTTTCTTTTCCTTTCTTTCCTGTTGAAGTATTATGCATGTTTTGAAAAAGACACAGCCCTGATAACGACATGGCTCTATGCAGTCGGCTGGGCTTTAAATTAAACAAAAATAATAATAACTTTTGCTCCGTACCTGTTTAGATTATTGTTAAGGTGTCGTGTCGTCTGCTAGCGCGCCCCACAGGAAATGTTGCCGTCTGCAATAACGAACTTGACACTTGTCACACTTGAACACGTGCGCGCCTTTCATTTCAAGATCCCGTGCGAAGCGGGCTGTCGATAAGTTGTAGGCTAATAACAATGATAGCTAATAACAATGATAGCTAACAATGATAGCTAATAACAATGATAGCTAATAACAATGATAGCTAATAACAATGATAGCTAATAACAATGATAGCTAATAACAATGATAGCTAATAACAATGATAGCTAATAACAATGATAGCTAATAACAATGATAGCTAATAACAATGATAGCTAATAACAATGATAGCTAAACAATGATAGCTAATAACAATGATAGCTAACAATGATAGCTAATAACAATGATAGCTAATAACAATGATAGCTAATAACAATGATAGCTAACAATGATAGCTAATAACAATGATAGCTAATAACAATGATAGCTAATAACAATGATAGCCAACTCAAAGAGCGCAACCTGCACTATTCTCCGCTTATGAATAGACGGGGGTGGGGGAGTTTCTTAAACGCTAACACAGTGATTTACACGACAGTCACGGTTGGTCAGTTTTCTGTTGCTAAAACCTGCCTGATGTTTAAAGCTAAAAATCAAAATGAAAAAGTAAAATCGAAAAAAAAAAATGTTTGTATTGTTTATAGATCAGCCGACTATTAAAGCCATATCAGGGCTAACACTACGTCAAAAATGACATCAGGTTAAAATAAGTGAATGAATAAATAAATAAATAAATAAACGAGGTAACAATTTAATAATAACGAAAAAGAAAGGTTCCCTACCACTGGCTTTGGGCGTTTTACAATAGGCCTATAAACCACTCCATTAGATAATAAAAACGTACACTTGTACACAATCACTGTTTACTAAACATAAACATATACAGGGGGGTGCAAAAGTATGTATACAGTAAGTATCACATCATTATTATAATGCTTCATTCCGCTCTCGATTAGAGGAGTGTGTGAATACCGACGGCAAGCAGTTTGAGTATCTGAGGGATTCAGGCTGTGCTTGTTATTACATGTATATGCAATATTCATTTGTTTGTATAATAAATGCAATGAGTATTGTACGTGTTTTCTTTTTTCATAACTGTATACCTACTTTTGCACCCCCCTGTACGTTGGAAGTACATGTGTACGAGATAATGCGCATAATCACTTCGAACTAAATACAAGCGTTTCATGTAATGATGAAAAACACATAATATACACCAACCTTTTTGTTTTTAACCAGTGTTAAATTGATAATAGGAGGGCGAATAGGAATGGAACAACGAATATAAAACAAAATAAGTAATAACAAAAACAACATCAACAGAAAATTGGAACCAAAATAAAACAAGAACAATGAAAACGATGATTGCAATAAAAATGATACTGATAATAATAACTATGATGATGATGATGATGATGATGATGATGATATCGATGATAATGATGATAATGCTAACAATAACAGTAATTATAATGATGAGAAAGAATGTAATGGTAATCATAAAAGTATAATGATAATAATAGTAATAATATAGATAATTAAAGTAATGATAATGATAATAATGATTATGATGATACTGACAATGATAACAATAAGAAAGCAGTAATAATAATAATAAGAAGAAGGAGAACAGTTATAATAATAATGATGATGATGACAGCGACGACATGATGATGATGATGATGGTGGTGATGATGATAATGATGATTATGGTGATGACTACTTTACAGTGCCGTATCTCACATGTGAAGCAAGCACATGTCAACCCTTATCATAATGATGAAAACAGATGAAATGTAATAGTACAAGATTTATGAAGCAATAAAAATTAATACTAGTCAAATATCCACTACACACACACACACACACACACACACACACACACACACACACACACACACACACACACACACACACACACATACACCCCCACACGTACGCACACACCCCCACAGCCCCCCCACAGATATATATATATATATATATATATATATATATACATATATATGTATATATACATATGTATAAATATAGATGTATATATATGTATTATTCGGTCATGCTAAAAAAAAGTAGGAAAAGGAGAGAGGGAGAGAGAGAGAGAGAGAGGCACATTAAAAACAAAATAAAACAAAAGAAATCAAAAACAGTAAAGTGGCGAAATGGCTAGCGCAGAAGTTGACACTAACTGGGGGTGAAGGTTGTTTTGTTTGTTTATTTGTTTTTGTTTTGTTTTGTTTTGTTTTATTTCCCCGTCACTAGGCAAAGGTATTTCGACCTCTACAGCAGATGAATACAAGTGACATACCAGTGTTTCATCGGTATTATTTCTTCATGGTCTCAGATGCATGCAAGCAATAGAGCACGAAGTTTTACTAATTGGGGGATCGTAGACTCGAACTCCTGAAGTCAGAAACATTGTTGTGGCAACCAACCCCTTTCCGCGTGAAGCGTACTATGGTCTTGTTGGGAAGACTGGGACCACATCATCAAATCTCATCCACTTTACGGGGTTTAGGTAGGGTGCGCGTGAGTGAGGGTATGGCTCAAGTGTCTTTATCGATACCTTTTTTGTCTCTATATGTCTTAGGCAGAGTTTCAGAAGGTATATATCATGTGGCTTGGCCGCTGACTTAGGGAATCAAGTCTGATGACCGCAGGGAAAGACCTGCTGGCGGCTTGGAAAGATGGCATACTTGGGATCCCTTTTTGGGGCGTGTCAGACCTTGCTGAGCAGCAAAATGGGCTGTGTCTAGAGCATCATGCCTGGCCACTTTTGCGGACTAGTCATGAAATTTTGAATTACACTTTATTTAACAGGGATCCATTGTACATATGCGCTCCACCCAAATTTGGTTGTAATGATCAGAGAATGCTTTATGAGTCTTGGGAAAAGCTAACGCGCGCTTGTTTAGAAGCGCGCCCGCGCGCCCGCGCACCCACTCACACACACACACACACACACACACACACACACACACACACACACACACATACACACACACACACACACACACTAACTACACACACACACTAACTCACCCATTCATTTACTCACTCATTCATACACATCTGTTACATCAAAGATTCTGCACTACATGTACACAGCAGCTTTGGTCTTTCAGCATTCCCATTAATTTTGTTAGTTCCGTAGTAATAGTGGGGTCAACGACTGGATCATGGTTGATACGCAGGCGAACATCTGACTGCAGTAGTATTAGTAGTAGTAGTAGTAGTAGTGGTAGTAGTAGTTGCAGTGGTACTATTAGCAGCAGCAACAACAGCAGCACGAGTAGCAGTGGTAGTAGTAGTAGTAGCAGCAACAACAGCAGCAGGAGTAGTAGCAGCAGCAACAGCAGCAGGAGTAGCTGTGGTAGTAGTAGTAGTAGCAGCAACAGCAGCAAGAGTAGTAGCAGTAGTAGTAGCAGCAACAGCACCAGCAGCAGGAGTAGTCACAGCAACAGCAGCAGGAGTAGTAGTGGTAGTAATAGACTGTAATAGTAGTAGCAGCAGCAGGAGTAGTAGCGGTAGCACTAGTAGTAGTATGTTACTAATAATAGTAATAGTAGTAGTCATTGCACTTCCAAAGAAGACAGGGGCTATAGAATGCGAACTCCATCGCACAATCAGTTTGATGAGTCATGTAACCAAGATCCTATTAAGAATAATCATGATGAGGACAAGGAATAAAATCAAAACAGAAATAGCAGATGAACAGTGTGGATTTGTGGAAGGGAAAGGAACTGTTAATGCCGTATACATCCTAAGAACTATCATAGAGAGGTCAATCGAGATGAACAAGGATTTATATTATGCTTTGTTGATTATACCAAGGGTTTCGATCGGGTAAGACATGAAGAATTGATCAACCAACTAGAAAGACTCAATATTGATGGAAAAGATCTACGAATAATCAGGAATATGTATTGGGAACAAACAGCTTCAATGAGAATAAAAAAAACAAAAAACGATATAAGCTCTTTCCAAAACATCAAAAGAGGAGTCAGACAGGGTTGTGTTTTGTCACCAGATCTGTTTTCACTTTACAGCGAAAACATTATGAGAAACCTAGAGGAAGATCCTGGATTAAAGGTTGGAGGAAAAATGATAAACAACGTTCGATACGCAGATGACACCGTGCTAATTGCAGAAAGTGAAAGGGACCTACAAAACCTTGTGAATATACTAGAAATAGAAAGCAAAGGTAAGGGGTTGGAATTAAACAGCAGGAAGACTGAAGTCATTGTGATCAGTAAAAAACTTGAAATCCCCTCATGCAAAATAATAGCAAACGGCACAACCTTGAGACAGGTTCATAAGTTTAAATACCTAGGAACGATCATTTCACCAGAATGCAGATGCACATCAGAAATAGCCAGCAGAATCGGCCAAGCCAAAACAGCATTCAAGAAGATGAAAAGCATTCTTACTAACAAATGCCTATCAATTAACATCAGGAAGAGAGTTCTTGAATGTTATATAGAACCAATACTGTTGTACGGTTGCGAGGCGTGGACAGCCAACAAGCAAAGCCAGAACAAGATTGAGGCAGCCGAGATGTGGTTTCTAAGAAGAATGTTGAGAGTTCCATGGATAGCAAAGAAAACAAACGAGACTGTCTTGATGGAGGCAGACACACGTAGATCATTCATAAGAAAGATTAGGAAAAGACAGGCAACATTTATAGGTCATTTATGAGAAAAGGGGAATTGGAGCACCTGGTCACAACGGGAAAGCTGGATGGAAAGAGAGTACCGGGTAGACCCAGGGAGAAGATACTAGACAGACTTGCAGAGTGGCTGAGGACAAGGAGGGTGGAAGAGATGCTTGGGGCCACAAGTGATAGAGACAGATGGAAGTCCATAATTGCCAACGCCAGCGGCAAGGCACCTGATAATGATGATGAAGTAGACGTTCATATTCTGTTTTTGTGTGTTTCTGGTTTAGATTGCCTATCCTTAACAACGTCAGGTACTTATTTCACAGCTGGATAGACTAGAGGCTTCAAGCACACAAATTGTGATGTGCCAGACTCAAATTCTGCAGGCAGATTTGAAGGCAAAAGCTCCGTCCCTTCAGCAGTCCGCCCTCTCCCTTCAAATACGAAAGGGTGTCATGCATTGACTCTGGATTGCATTCAGACAGAAATATATTGAAAACAAAAGGTGTTCAAGAGAGGCGAACGTCTTACACCTGTTTCAAACTTCACGTCCTTGAATTATGACAAAGAGACATATTTCAAACACTCTGAACTTTGCAACCCATTTTCAAAGTCACAGTTGCCTCCCCTGACAGCCTTAACAAGATTGATTTTTTTGTCACTGAAAACCATAATCTTATGAAGTATGTACAATCGCTATTTTTTTTCCTGTTTTATTGTATCAACGCACGTGTTGTACAAGTGTCACTGAAAAGGTTTGTGCAGCGTTACCTCGTTCTTGTTCTCTAATAATCTACCTGCATGTTAAAAAGAAGATTAACTAACATCGAACCGATGGATGTGTGTATGGGTGTGTAGGTGTGGGTACGCGTGCACGTGCGCGTGCGTGCAGGTGCACCCACGTGAGTGGGAGTCACTAATGCCTAAAATATACGTGACATGATCTAGACTTTGATGGGCATTAGAAGTCACAAAAGCGTAAGCGTAAATGGCATGACCCAGGCTTCAACAGTCTTTAGATATGACAACTGCTTGAGTGTATATGACACGATGTAGGCTTCATTTTGGAAAGTGGTGTTACTAAGGTTAAAAACAGGTCACAAATGCTGCAGTCTAAATCATGTGATTTACACTTCATTTTGGAGTCAGTGTTATCCTGAAGACTGAAAGCACACCTCTATCAGTTTCCAGACCGCTTTTGTACATTATTTAACAATATTGGAATCAATTTGACCTTCATTGCTATTAAAGTAAAATCGGATGTGGATACAAGGATCCGAAAAGCTAAAAAAAATCTCAGAAAGATGTGTCATCCGTATAGTGCTCAGTCAGTCCCATGTTCGTCTGTTATAGAAAGAAAACGACTGCCAATGGTTGCATAATTAAATGATATAAATTCGTGTGTGTACTTTTTAGCCTCCCCCCCCCCCCTTCCACCCCGTGGGGATGCCGGGGGCTCTTTCAGTATAAATAGTATCCCCTCCTTCTGGAAATTCTGTTCTAGAAATTTTCTCTTTTCTGTCACTCTGTTTATTTCATCTTCCTTTGCTTTATGTCATTTCTTCCTATTATTTTCTGCCTTGCTGGTCCATTCACCTGTATGTGTGTAAGTGCTTTCTCTTAGGATTGATAATTGGGTACATGTGTCAAGTGCGTTTTTGGTTCTTGGGAAATGAGATATGCGGAAGCATTTTTAGGTAACTTAGGCCCGTTTTTATGTTTTGGTTTCCTTTGTTATCTTTAAATTTGTATTCAGGTATGTTTTTAGATCCCCTTTGCGATAAACTAGACGGAGTGGTTAACGCCAAGAGCATCTCTTTAGCTTATGTGCGCAAATGCATTGATATGTGTACTTAAACTTATTTTCCTTTTTTTAACTTGTTGAAATATTATGTATGTTTTGAAACGGTTATAGTCCTGATGTGGCTCTACGCAGTCGGCTGGGCTTTAAACAACAATGACAATGACAATTTTAGCCCAAAGAGAGGGAAAAGTAAAATTGTCCCCTTTGCAACGGTAGGAACAAACAAGGAACACGGACCTTTTTACCTGACAGAATTAACTGTCTGGCCTGAAAGAGCGCAGACGAAACAGAGACCTTTGATGAAGACGACGCTCTTAAAAGTACATGCTTGGGGGTCAGAGAGCAAGAAAGGTCAAAGGTGACCAGTGATCTGTCAGTAGTCAAGTCCTTCACAAGGACGGTCCTTATGCTTCTGAAGAAGGTGACGATCGTTGCGTTCTGCGTAGAGTTCGTCAGATCGCACTGCCCGGGATAGACTTTTCCTCTTTCTAGGGCTGCAACGATATAACATTTTGTATGTTTGTTGGTTTGTTTGTTTGTTCAAGGATGTAACAAGAAACGCTCAGAGTTGTTTCTAAGGGTCCCATCCACCCCCCCCCCCCCCCGGGGGGTTTGTTGTTTTTAACATACCCGCATTTAACATGTTTGTTTCTATGTTGAAAGACATGATCTTTAACAGATTAAGGAGCTCTTTCACTGTAGTTCTTGAACACCCTGTGTCTTTTATCAGGGCTTAAAACGTTCCGCGTCTGGGCGGAATTCCGCGATTTCGGTTTGTCCAAAACAACAACAACAACAAAAAACAACGAAAGGAGCAAGGCATCCGTGATCGGCTTGCAAGCGTTCATAGCAACGGCGCGCAAGTTATGGCCCCTGATTTTTCTTGGAAGAAGTTTTTGGTCGGACTTCTTGGAAAAAACAAAATGGCGGAGCGCGCAGACATTGTTCAAGCAGGTCAGACTTTTGACGACTCTTTAATTAAAAACACTCAAGTTAAAGAGTGAGTGTTCATTTTATTATTATGTTTTTAACCCCTTCTCCCCTTTTCCCAAATATATCTTCTTGTAATAATTATGAGTTTACAGCAATTTTTATGCACTAAATATCTCTTGAAATTATGTCCAGAAAGCGCGAAATGGCATAGATTTACACTTGGTTTTTTAAAAAATTTTCCAGGGGGAGCATGCCCCCGGACCCCCCTAGTTTCAGTGGTTTCTTCCTCCTCCCGTTTTAAGCCCTGTTTTATCTTAACCGGGTTGTCGTTTTTGACGTGCTGTTTAGCCGTGAGATCGCTCTATTAGTCGGCTGGGCTATAAACAATATGAACTTGTGTTTGAACACCCTGTTACTTAATCACAGACCACAGAGACAGATGAAATGAAGACGGGTCACACCGAATTCTTCAGCTGTTTATTACGAGCAAATCTAGAGAAGACTTGGTACAGAGATGCAACACTCTCTATTGTGTTGTGTCTCTGTACTAACTCTTATTGGTACAGAGATACAGCACAACACAACACAACACAACACAACACAACACAACACAACACAACACAACACAACGCAACGCAACGCAACGCAACGCAACGCAACACAACACAACACAACACAACGCAACGCAATGCAACGCAACACATAGCCTATCGTTAAATCTGATTAGGCATGGACTATTTCTTAGGTCTCGAATTTTATTCGGCGGTCATAAAAGAATAAAGAGATTGTCTGTATGGCGTGACCACGTGCGTATTTAATAAAACGTTATTGAAAACAGATCAAACGGGGCAAAAAGTTGTGTCGATGACAGGGGGCAGATGGTGGGCGAGATCAGGGAGAAAGGCCATTCGATACAAAGTCCAGGGAGGATATAAAAAAAAAAAGATTGCATTTGGAATATGTTCCAGAGCGATTCATCTTGCTTAGACAGTTCCATCCAATTTTGCCAGGAATCATTTGGGAAGACTCTTTTGAGTCTAGTGCTTTGGGCGAGACTTTGAGATGAACGGGGGAGGTCAAGACCTTTGTTTTCCATCAAACGCCAAGCCGACGCCACCAGAACGAAGGCGCATTAAGACTTTAACCCTTAGACTCCCGCACCCTTATCCATCAGCATCCTGCATTGTTAACCACCTAGCAAAACAAAAACTTAACCCTTTGATTCCCCTCACCCTATCCACCAGCTTCCTGCAAGGAAGCTGGTGGATAGGGTGAGGGGAATCAAAGGGTTAAGTTTTTTGGCAGTCGATGGATGGAGTGCGGGAGTCAAAGGGTTAAGACAGCGAGCCATTTTTTTTTCTTTTTTACATCACGGGGTTAGAATCAAACTTGATACCTTAGATCTTAAACCCACGGCCCAATCAATTAAGACAGCTAGCCTGACAAGAAAAGAGACATGATCCGGGCAAACTCTTTGGAGATACTGCATATATATGACAGAAGGAGAAACTTTTAATTCGCTTTGCCTCTAACTTTTTTTTTTTTTTTTTTTTTTTTTTTTGGCGTGGGGTTGGGGAGGGGGTTGTTTTGTTTACGTCAGTGTCAGTAAGTGGTTGAAGACACACGACACTAATTGGTCCACGAAACGGCTACAAAACAACGGCTTGAAGGGAATACTATTAGGTCACGTTGATGAGAAACCTCACCGACGTTGTAGAGTTTATTAGTAGGGTTATGGTGTCGGCTCTACTTATTTGGAACGTTCTATCACAGAGTAGATGAGGTGTGTAATGCATATGGAAATTACCCCCAGGAAGACTAGAACTGAAACGATGCTTCTTTGAAGATGTGTATTTCGTTATCATGATATTTCCTTACGCATGATAGTATATTATTTTCTTGAGATAGTTGTGCATTGTGTGCTATGATCATACTTAACTGGAGATGTGTGTTGCGTCATTTTCACGTTTACGTACACGTGGTTGTGTACTGCGTCGTAATTACGCATCCTTGAGATGGTTCTGCTTTCGTCATGATTACGTTTCCTTGATATAATTGTGCATGGGTCTTGATTACGGGTCATCCGAGATGTGTGTCAGATCATAATTACGTTTCTTTTCCTATATTGCGTCATACTCGCACTTTCCTGAACATTGACTTGCATCGGAATATGAAAAGCTTCTCTGCACCAAGTGGACAATTTCATCATAAGTACATTTCCTATACGTGCTAATGATGTGTTTCTCGATATCTACACTTTCATGAATTCTGTATTCCGTACTGAGTCCTAGATACGCTTCTCTTAACGTTCTGATTTACCCAAACAGCCAGGTACTAGCCAGCTAGACCAGGTAGGTGAACGTTGCGAAACAACAACAGTGCAATGAAAAACAAAGAAAGAGAAGAAGAAGAAGAGAAAAACATAAATAACGTCAAAAACAAAACAAAACGAACAATGGCAGGATGAAAGCAAACAGGCAAACAAACAAGCCACAACTCACACCACCCTTACTGACGTCACCGCACTGATTGACGTCATTGTAACGTATCCGGCTGCCTCGTGGAATGTGTGTAGACTTGCCAGAAGTTCACGGCCTGGCAAAAACCGCGAAACAGACTCTAAGAGAAGTTCATGCCATGTCTATATCCCACTTTTTACCCCTTTATTTATACCGGGTATTGAGACTCTCTGGCTTCTAGCCTGACATACACATCCTGACGACATATACATCCTAATGACACATACATCCTAATGGCAGACATCCTAATGACATATACGTCCTAATGACATATACATCCTGATGACGTATACATCCTAATGACATATACATCCTAATGGCAGATATCCTAATAATATATATACATCCTAATGACATGTGTACATCCTGATGACATTTATCCTAATGACATATACGTCCTAATGACATACGTCCTAATGACATATACATCCTGATGACATATACATCCTATGACATACATCCAAATGGCATATACATCCTAATGATATATACATCCTAATGACATATACATCCTGATGACATTTATCCTGAAGACACAAACATCCTGGTGACATATACATCCTAATGACATACATCCTGATGACATATACATCCTGATGACATTTATCCTGATGACATAAACATCCTGGTGACATACATCCTAATGACATACATCTTGAGGACATACACATCCTGAGGAAATATACATTCTAATGACATATACATCATAAGAATTCTCATAGAAAGATAAGTTGAGTTGAAGAAGGATTTACATGTATATTTTGTTGATTCTACTGAGTCGTTTGATCGGGTAAGACACAAAAAATTGATCAACCAGTTGAAAAGACTCAATGTTGATAGAAATATCTAAGAATAATAAGGAATATGTATTGAGAACAAACAGCAACAATGAGAGAAGAAAATGATACAAGTTCTTTCCAAAATATCAAAAGAGGGGTTAGACTGGTACGTGTTCTGTCACCGCGTTTGTTTTCAGTTTACAGGGAAATCATCAGAGAAACCTAGAAAAATGCCCTGGAATAAAGATTGGAGGAAAAATGATAAACAATCTTTGTTATTCAGATGACACCGTTCAAATTACACAAATGAAAAAGACCTACAAATTCTTGTAATTAGAAATAGAAAACTGAAATAAAGGGCTGGAGATAATAGCGAGAAGACCGAATAACAGTAACCAGTAAGAAATATGAAATCCCCTCATGTGAAAATAACAACAAATGGCACAACATTGAGATAAGTTGATAAGCGTAAATATCTGGAAACGGTCGTCTCAACAGACGGCAGGTGCACATTAGAAACATCCAGCAAAATTGGTCAAGCTAAAACAGCATTCAAGAAAATGAAAAGTGTTTTTACCAACAAACGCCTATCAATTAACATGGAGAAGAGATTTCTTCAGTTTTACATAGAATTAGTATTGTTGTATCGCTGCGGAGCGTGGATAGTCAACACGCAAAGTCGGAACAAGATTGAGGCAGCTGAAATGTGGTTTCTAGGAAGAATGTTAATAGTTCCTTGGACAGCAAAGAAAACAAAAGAGACAGTCTTGAAA
>JAPXFY010000021.1:18052063-18062063 GCA_030674185.1 Monoplex corrugatus | reverse complement strand
CATAAAACATACAATTTATGCACAGTAAACTATACAGATCATATGAAACATACAATTTATGCACAGTAAACGATATAAATCACATAAAAGCATACACTTTATGCACAATAAATAATACAAACCACTTAAAAACATGCAATTTATGCACAGTAAATAGTATAAATCACATGAAAACATACAATTTATGCACAGTTAATAACATGAAAATATACAATTTATGCACAGTAGACAATTATAACTCACATAAAAACATACTATTTATACACAGTAAACATTATAGATCACATAAAAACATACAGTTTGTGCACAGTCTTTATACAATCATAGAACAGGTTCTGTTGATTTACAAGCAACATAGATATCTGAGTTCATGGGTACCGTATATTTAGAATACTCCATAATCATGTGGAGGACAGATTGTACTCATTTTGAATCATCGTTACCTTTTATTGACGAACTTCATACAGTCTTTACATCGATTGCAGTTTTTTCGGTAATTGAGACCAACCTGAATTTTGTAGAAAAGCCAGGTTGACATTCATGGTTGAATTAGAGAACACACCGGAGTGGTATGATTGGAGGCATGCATCAGGGGAACTTTAACAAACACTATCATTATCAAAACAAAACAAAAAGTTTGCTGCAACACAAAACAAAAGTTCCTTTTTAAATTGTTGGAAATTTGATTCGGAAATTGCGTTTGAAACTGCAATCACAGGAGGTGTTTTGTGTGCGCCAGTTTTATGCTGGGAAACAAGGGCACAAATTGGATGATAACTTGCGTTTGACATCGTCGACGTTTATGAACAAAACAAAGAGAGAGAGACAGAGACAGACAGACAGACAGAGAGTGGGAGAGAGAGAAAGGGACATAGAGAGAGGGGGGAAAGAGAAAGACAGAGACAGACAGAGGGACAGAGAGAGACAGACAGAGGGACAGAGAGAAGGACAGAGAGAGAGAGGGACACAGAGAAGGACAGAGAGACAGGGACAGAGAGAGAGAGAGCGATTGACAGAGAGAGAGGGACAGAGAGGGGGGACAGAGAGAGAGAGGAAGGGAGAGAGATAGGGACAGAGAGAGAGAGGGACAGACAGAGAGAGTGGGACAGAGAGAGAGGGACAGAGAGACAGACAGAGAGAGAGAGGGTGAGAGAGAGAGAGAGAGGACAGAGAGAAAGGAACAGAGAGAGGGGAGGGAGAGAGAGAGAGGGACAGATGGAGGGAGAGAGGAACAGAAAGAGAGAGGACAGGGAGAAAGGGCAGACAGAGAGAGGGGGGGGAGAACAGAGAGAGAGGAACAGAGAGAGAGAGAGGAACAGAGAGAGAGACACAGAGAGAAAGAAAGACAGAGAGGGACAGAGAGAGAGAATGACGAGAGAGAACAGGAGAGAAGACAGAGAAAGAGTAGGAGACAGAGGAGAAAACAAAAGAGAGAGAGGAGGAGGGAGGAACAGAGAGAGAGAGAGGACAGGAAAGAGAGACACAACAGCAGTCAAGAAAGACAGCAGCAGCGAAGCTGCAGCAAGCGGGCAAGGGAATCTGTGCGCGCTGGTCCACAAAAGTCAGAGGTGACAAGCTGTGGTGCCCCCCATGACCACACCCCAACACCCCCCTCCAGCTCCTCAGCGCAAGTCGTTCGTCAGTGTCGGAACGGAATCAGGTGATCAACGACCTTATAAATCAGCACTCCCTTTCTCTTTTCTCAGCACTCACGCATTTTTACAAGAACGGAACAAAGGTTAACGCGTTCCCTGTGGACTGGGGTGAGGGAAGATGAAGTACTTAAAGGAGGTGGAGGGTGGAGGGGAGAGAGGGGGGGAGAGAGAGAGAGAGGAGTGAGAAGAGAGCAATGGAAGAAAATATATGCAATTTTAAGGTAACACAAAATTCTTCTTTTTTTTTTTTTAATATCTGGCCCCTGCATTGGCAGTGGTTATAATATCAACCGATTGAATAAGTATTTAATAATAATCAGCACATATTTAACATATCATTTAGAATGAGAGGAAGAGAAACGAGAAAACAGAGAGAGTGAGGGGGAGGGGGAAATGAGGGAGGGGAAGAGAGAGAATTTTTAGCTGCATCATCTGCCCATGTCAAAGGGGCCAGTAAAGATTAAGAGATCAGTGCAGATGTGGACTATTCAAGGACATGTCGATCTTTCAAAATGAAACTACCGCCACTATAATACGCGCAGAGAGAGAGAGTGTGAGAGAGAGAGAGAGAGAGAGAGTTCAGACTTCAGATGGTTTATTCATATAGGCCACAGCCCCTTAGAAGGGGGATACACATAATTATGCATTCTCACAATCATATAAACATTAACAAAGCAATAACCATATTTCGAATTTGAAATATTTTGTACAAAAGCATAACAAACAAGCGAAAAGAACATAAGATACAAACATTCTATTCATGTTCGAGCCTTGCATCCGTTGGGTAGAATTAATTCTAAAAAGACTCAAGAAATTGCTGTCTCTCTAAATTTAAATGCTTTGTATAGAAATAAAGCTAAATTTCGAACAACTTTTGTAGAAGTTGATGACATCAATAAAATAAATTTAAATAAGGAAGGTTGTCTATAATATTTTGAGCTTATATATTTCTCACGAATAGAATGGAGTGCTGGACAACATAATACAAAATGTACTTCATCTTCTTTTGATATTTTGCACAATGGACATAAAAGATCACGATCACTATGTGCTCTGTATCTAAAATAGTGAACTGTGATTTCTGATATACCTAACCTAAATCGTGTCAGTGTATATTTTAGATGTCTATCCATATCTATCTTTAAATAGGGTTTCAAATCATGCATACCAGAAAAAGTACTGTATATGTTATACCTCTCACTATTTTGAGTATGTTCGTTCCATTCCTGCCACCTACAATCAATTAAACGTTGACGAAAAACACGAATGAATTGATTCAGTCTGCCAACACCTTGACAAAACCATACAACACCAAAACCATATTTAAACAAGCAAATACGTACATTGGATGCCCAGTTTTGCTTACCTTTAGCATCTAAATCATATAACATATTATATGCTTTTCGTGGAATTCTATGGTCTTTCATATGCAACAATTTAAGCCAGTAGCGAACACAATTAACTGCAGAGTTTATGTATATGGGATGGCGATTTGTTTCACCATATACAAGATCATTAGGTGTTCGCATATTAATTCCTAGAATTTTTTTCAAAGCAAAAGTATGAACTGCTTCACAATGAATTGCAGCTTTACTTAATCCCCATAGCTCAGACCCATATTGTGCGATAGGTTGTACCTGAGAATCAAATGATTTAACAAACACATCGAAAGAATTAATATTAAAAAGGTACATCTTCTGCATAATGAAAAGCAAAACATTTTTAGCTCTGCTGGATAACTCTTTGCATGTTGCAACAAAGCTCAAACGAGTAGAGAACAGTATTCCAAGATACTTGTACACATTTACCACAGGCATTGCATATCCGCCATATACCCATCTTTCCCTTGTACCCAAGTACCCACCTTTTCTAAATACTATGATATTACTTTTTGACATATTGACCTTTAAATGAAGCGCAGCTGCTGCGCGTTGCAGACTGTTTAACTGTGTTTGAAGTCCAGTGACTGTTTCTGCCATCAAAACAACATCATCTGCCAGCAAAAGAATGAATAATTCAAAAGCATCACGAGATAGAACAGCACCGTGTCTTCCATTATTAATCACCTCAATCGCCAATTCGTTTATAAAAAGAGAAAATAACACTGGACTGCATGGATCACCTTGTTTCACTCCTGCAATGCATTTAAAATAGTCTGTAAGTTTAACACCACATCGAACCCTGGATTTTACCTGATCATACATGCTTCTGATACATCGATACAGTTTACCTTTTATATTGTTTTTGAGAAGAATAGGCCAAAGTATATTTCTGTTAATCGAATCAAACGCTTTTTCAAAGTCAATAAATGCCACAAATATTTTCGATTATTGGCAAACTGTTTCTGTACAAGAGCTAGCAAAGTAAACATATGGTCAACAGTTGAGTATCCCTTTTTAAAACCAGCTTGATGGTCATCTGTGATATTATTTTCTTCTATCCATTCTTGTAATCTGTTGCTGATTATTATGCTAAATAGTTTACTACTTATGTCACTAATCGAAATTCCTCTATAATTATTGGGATTATTAATTTCTCCTTTTTTAAAAAGTGGTAATATAATAGATTCAGTCCAGTTTTGGGGAAATTCACCATTATCAAATAAAGTATTGAATAACTTTAAGAAAAACTGCATTACTTGCTCACATGAATTCTTAGAAAGTTCACCTGTAATGCCGTCTGGACCAGTAGCTTTCCGGTTTTTCAATTTCCTGATTGCAAATTGTACTTCCTCTTTTGATATTGGGCGGTTCATATAGCCATCACTCTCATCAACTAGTACGTCCTCATTCTGTGTGTTATCAATGTTGATATCAGTTTCTAACAAAGCTTTGAAGTGGTGGAACCACGTATCCATCGTGATATTACTTATAGGTTGTTTTCTTCTTGAAGTCAATTTGTTAACTGTATTCCAAAATTCTTTTTGGCTTTTAACAGAGTGGACTAATTTATCAACTATCGCCTTATCAAAATGCTCTTTCTTTCTTTTTTGTAAATTTTTATATTCACGTCTAGCAATTACATATTTATTTTGATCTTCAGGTTTCTTTGAGCGGCGACTTGTTTTTAACAGTCTCCTTACATTTCTCCTTGCACGGACACATTCTTGATCAAACCAATCACCAGGTACTCTCTTACTGTTTAAGACTACACGTTTCTTCATACACTCAGCACTTTCTTTTATACAGTCATTAAACATATTCAGTGCTATATTCACGTTAAGATCTATCAAACTTATAGCATCATCAAATTTTCTACGGTTTTCATCTTGACTTAATGCGTCACGATACAGATGTACATGTTCATCATTCCAAACGATTCTTTCGATGAGCTGTTCATGCCTTTCATCATCTATGTTTGAAGTATTTTCATCTGGAAAACAAATACGAGCTGTGACAGGCAAATGGTCTGATTCAATTCGTTCAACGATAGACAATTCACATTGGTCATACACAAACGCAAGAAGATCATTTGAAAATATAAAATAGTCAGTAACATTGTTTCCACAGTCAGAAATATATGTACTCAAGACACACAGAGAGAGAGAGAGAGAGAGAGAGAGAGAGAGAGGAGAGAGAGAGAGAGAGAGAGAGAGAGAGAGAGGGTTTTCATCGTGAACATTATCACGAGTGTTGGGAACGCGAAATAAAATCATAGCAATCAAAGACCATGTATAATGTTCATTGTATTCAGAGTTTTGCTTCAAGTTCACACCAGGTAAGATATTTCGAATCACCGTATTCCTGACAAAGTATCTCCATGTTGCCTGAAACCGGCTAATCTGTTGGCAACATTCATTTAGTAAATTCCCATTTCAATGCTGATGATGGTTCATTGCTACTGGTAATAGAATAACAAAAATGTCTGAGCACAATGCTGAATTTACCCCAGTTATTAAAAAAAAACACTTTTCATCTTCTGGTGTGTATTTAGTGCGTTCATGTGGTTTGATCTTTGTTTCTTTTTGTGGAAAATGGGCTTGGATAGGGGAAAGGATTTCAGATTCACTAATATCACCTTGTGCTCAGCTTCAGACACTTTTTCCATTCAGGTCCCAGATTTAAACTATCAAGTGTTGGCCAGCGTTCTTTTGCTGTCCCAGAACCGTCAGCCTGGAATAGACTTCCGTTCTGCCTTCGCCTAACACCTACCTTTCTGCTTTTTTAATCCAATTTAAAAACCCACCTCTTTTCCCAACAATGAATTCTACAGCCACTTCTTTCCTTTCGTTTGTGTATTAAATCTTGCAAGGTGATCTTTGTCGATTGTAAGCATCCATTGCACACGTAACGGTACTGCATTGAATTGTATGAATAAAGCATTTCAAGGTTATAAGCAAATGGACAAGCCGCAACTGTTGCGAAAGATGTCATTAAATGTTGTTGTTTTCCTAGAAACGTATTTGCAAAAATTCATCAAGTCAAAGACATCAAACTTAAATGGTTGCAGACAGAATCATTCACAGAATTATTGTTACAAATATTGTGGGAGATGTACTCGCAGCGACAGGGGATAGATTCGTGTGGAGGGCCAAGGTCGCCAAAGCTTTGCGGCAGGGCACATGGTGATGATGATGATTGTATCAAATGCATTGGATATAACAACTTCAGCAAACTATATATGTTATAACAGCACAAGGGACTGTACTGAACAGTTCCTATGGAACTGTAGTACGTCTTTAAAACATTGTAATTCTGTGGAACAATTGTTCAATAAACAGTGTGAAATCTCTTTGGTGTGACGGTATCACCAATCATTGTACATGTTAGTATAGATAGAAATGTTAAAACAGATAAAATCATTATCTCATTTCAATGCTTGCAAAATCAAATGTTTTAAACGCAAAAGTGATTAGTACTATGAGGATATACGTTTTTCAAAAGCAGTTAAACAGGAGATTCAAATTCGAACACAATTGTGAACCAATATTTAGTAGCAGAGATAAGCTGTGGTTTATTTGACATGTACGTAAATAATTGTTATAACCTTATCATTGTTCATCTTACTATGCCAAATAAATATTATGTTGTATGTGTCCCATTTGCTTTCTTTTTTCTGTCTTTTTCATGATGTTATGTTAAAATGTTAATAATTTTCATTGTACTTTTGTGATGTTCAGTGATTCAAAAATATGATGAACAAAAATTAGAAAACGAACAGGTCACAGAATCACTTGATCCATTTAAACACTTCACTAATGAGCAATATGGCTGCTGCTAGACACGTTGACTGTTTAGAAAATATAACATAGACATTGTAATGACACATTGCAACTGTCCATATTCCAATGATCAAAGGTGAGAAAAACAGCTAAGAGCGATCACTGATTAAGATGATCCGACACAAGGCCAATCACTCCTCCCATTGTGAAACATGTTATGTTTCCACTACCACAATGCCTGACAGCAGTAATGGCCAAGTAGTCGTTTGGCTATGTGACATAAGCGTAAAAAGGCCAGGTTGTATGATACTACATTGCATTGTATTACAGTGTGTTGTATTGTGGTCCTGTATTTATTGTATTCCATTGGCAAATTCCCACACCAGAATGGTTTGTGAAGGCACAAAAAATGCAAAGGCAAAAGTCAGAATTAATAAGTTGTGCTGTAGTCTTAAAACCGGTTGTGTGGTTTTGCATTGTGTTGTGTTGCATTGTGTTCATTGTATTCATTATGTCCCATTGTCAAACTCCCACACCAGAATGGTTTGTAAAGGCACAAAGAATTCAAAGGCTGAAGTCACGAATAGCAATTTGTGCTGTAATGATAAAAAACCGGTTGTATGGTTTTGCATTGCGTTGTGTTCATTGTATTCATTGTATCCCTTTGTCAAACTCCCACATCAGAATGGTTTGTAAAGGAACAAAGAATCCAAAGGCTAAAGTCACATATTGTATAATAATGTGTGCTGTAGTGTTAAAACAACAAACAGAAACGCTTACATAGTGAGGTCATGGTGTCAGTGTGGGGACTCGGCAGGAGCTCCCACCGCATACCCTTAACATATGTTTGATTGGCCACAGGGACATTTTGTTCAAAGCGTTCGGCCTTGGACACAAACTGTGGTAAACGGTACTATGACTGTTAACCGTTTCACTGTCTCACTTTGCTCACCAACTTTTACTAGCTCCCTTTTCTTTCCTCATCCTATACACCAGCTTTCACTAGGTCTTGGCCTGAGGTGTTCCTTATGAGTAGGACAAGTTTGTCAGTTGTTTTTTTTGTTTTGTTGTTGTTTTGAGGGGGTGTGTCTTATCACATTGTCAGTTTTTTGCTCATCACATTTATCACAACAGTCCCAGTGTTTATATTTAATAAAACCACGGGTTTCTCTTTAGCATGAATGAATTCCTTACAAATTCCAGGAAGCTTCTCTCTCTCTCTCCCTGTGTCTCTCTTTCTCTCTGTGTCTCTCTTTCTCTCTGTGTCTCTCTGTCTTTCTCTCTCTCTCTCTGTCTCTCTCTCTTTCTCTCTCTCTTTTTCTCTCTCTCTTTCTTTCTGTCTCTTTCTTTGGTTCTTTCTTTCTTTTCTTTACTTTTCTTTTTTAATTTCATTTCTTCTTTTTCTTCTTCTTCTTCTTCTTCTTCTTCTTCTTCTTCTTCCTGTTTTATATAGATGTAAGAATAAAAGTTGTCTGGGGCTGCCATTAATACTTAGTCAAAGTTCAGTTTCTGCAGGAAGCGGAAGATGTTGAAAACCACCACCAGAAATTCCGGATTTCGTACTTCTCAAGTTCACTGAGACCTCATGGAAACAAAACGTTGCGCAGCGAGGACAGTTGTGGACTGTCACAACTTCCGATGTGGATAAGCTGGGGGATGAAAGGGTTAAAACAGCTTGTTGAATAGGGTGAGGGACGAAAGGGTCAAACAGTTTTACTGTGCGTAGTTTTCACAGGCCGTGTGACATTCAGACTTACATGGGAAACGGTCTTCATGGCGGTGCTGCAGTGACGAGTAAATTGCCCGCTTGACTGATTTCATGTCGACGCGTAACTTTCTGTTCCTGTGACCGCCAACCCCCAAACGCCCCCCCCCCCCCCCCGTCCGTCCTCCCGTCCCTCTGTGTCTCTGTACTGTAGCAGTTACGCACACCGATAAATTTATTACGTAATTCTGTGTGTGCAGGTAGGAGTGTGGGAATGTTTATGTGTAGGGTGCGTGCGTGCCTGAGAGCATGCATGCTCGTGTAGACGTACGTGTGTGTGTTTGGTTACTACACTTGGTCACTTAGTATTGTCAGTTATGTATTGTTTAAATATTTTCTTATTCATTATGGTTAACAATCAGCATAGACAAAATGTGATAACATACAGGAAACAATAATACTATCATATGAACAGTTGATAACATTCATAAACAGTTAACAATAATACTATCATATGAACTGTTGATAACACTCATAAACAGTTAACAATAATACTATCATATGAACAGTTTATAACATTCATAAACAATTATGGCGTAAGCTAAGAATAGTTGTAGATTTATTGCAAAATGAAAACATAAATAAAATACTAAATGAAAATTGAATATATGTCACACGAATAATACATTAATTCTCAGTTGAGAAACACTGGCATGTAATTGTGCCATTTTGTGTTAATTTGGTGCAAACAGAAGTTTATCTTGCATTATATTGTTCGATTTGGAACCTCATATTTAGTTGTTTTTGAAAAACCGATATATTTGGTGAACCTTTACCATTTATACAGAAACAATTTCGCCAGCATTATTTTTTTTTAAGGATCATCGCACTCAGTAGGATACCTTTCTGCTCACTTTCTTTTTTCGTCCCATTTTCTACGCCACCTTAATGGCCACAGAAGCTGGCACCGATTTTTACAATGCGATCATGATGATGTCGATGAGGATGATAATCATGATACTATGGAGTTCCATCTAGGACTGAGACTGCGTAACAGGGCTGTCCTCTACGCTTACTGTCATGATATATCCTGGCGTCAACCAGGCCCGAGATATGCAAACACGTGCGTTGCTGGTCAGAAGATTTGAGCAACACCCTCAATGATGCATCGTTAAGTCGATGAGACTTGACTGTGTAGTCCCAGTCTTTCCAACGAGACCATAGCACGCCCAACTCTGGGTAGAAACCAGTTACTTTCGCGAGCATTATAATTAGGCCAAATATTTTGTCAGTTTTAAATTTTCATTCACATTAGGAAGTACAAGATGTTGTCAATGACATTTTAGCATTGCTAATTGAGTAAGTGGTCTACTGAATTCTGAACACATTACAGTTCCACAGAAAATGTTTTGTAGAATTCCTTGTATTGTTGTACCATGTTGCCTCTAATACACCATTTGTAGCAATGCTTCTGTGAAC
>JAPXFY010000021.1:18042063-18044563 GCA_030674185.1 Monoplex corrugatus | reverse complement strand
TCTGTCTCTGTCTCTGTCTCTCTCTCTCGACATTTGTAGTATAACTGTTAAATCTGTGTCTGTCTGTGTGTCTATCTTCATTCATGAGTAGAAATAACTGTTGAAACTCTATCAGTCTGTCTAATTTGCGTTTGTAAATGACTGTTAACGCTCTGTCTGTGTGTCTGTCTGTGTGTCTGTCTGCGTGTCTGTCTTTCTTTGTAGAAATGCTTCAGATGACACAGTCTCTTCGCGATAAATCACATACTCAACACTACAGAAATTGATATTTCGATCCCAAGAACTGAAGTTGTTGAACGCAGTGTTATGTTTTCAGGAGCTCCTCTTTGGACCAGACCACTGCAAAACCCGTGAGAGCATCTCAAGTTTTACGGAGTCTATCGAAGAAGAGGTACTTCGCAAATAGTACGAATTGATTAGGTCTCGTACTGTCTGACTATATTATCAATCATAGACATTATCATAGCGCTTATATTGCTTGGTGTTCTAAGTTAACCCTTTGACTCCCGCGCCCTGCTCACCAGCATCCTGCATTGTCAATCATGTATGTTTTGAAAGCAAAAAATTAACCCTTTGACTCCGGCACCCTGCCCACCAGCATCCTGCATTGTCAATCATGTATGTTTTCAAAGCAAAAACTTAACCCTTTGTCTCCGGCACCCTGCCCACCAGCATCCTGCATTGTCAGTCATGTATGTTATCAAAGCAAAAACTTAACCCTTTGACTCCGTCGCCCCATCCACCAGCTTCCTGCAGGAAACTGGTTGATAGACTGAGGGAGTCAAAGAGTTAAGTTTTTACAGTTGGTAGATAAGATGCAAGAGTCAGAGGGTCAAACGTTTTGAATTTTATTTCATCTAACTGATGTTCCAGGTTGTTGTTGTTGTTTTGTTTGCATCGTATTCGAATTATTGATTTACTGATTTGTTGTTTGTGTAATGTGCACTCTGCTTGGGCGAGAAACTCAGTGTGAAAACATATCTTGACCTGTGTCATACTTTTGTAAGTAAAATTTGTTCCAGTTCTTTGCTCTCTGTCTCTCTGTCTCTCTCTGTCTCTGTCTCTCTGTGTGTGTGTCTCTCTCTTTCTCACTCTCTCTCTGTCTCTCTCTGTGTGTGTCTCTCTCTTTCTCTCACTCTCTCTCTCTCTCTCCTCTCTGGCTCTCTGTCTGTCTCTGTCTTGTCTCTCTCTCTTTCTGTCTCTCTGATTTGGTCTCTCTGTCTCTCTCCTGTCTATCTCTCCCTCTTTCTCTCTCTCTCATTCTCTCTCCCTGTCACATTCACTCTCTCTGTGTCTGATTCTGTATCTTTGTGTCTGTCTCTGTCTCTCTCTCTTTGTCTGTCTCTCTCTGTCTCTCTCTCTCTCTGCCTCTCTCTCTGTCTCTCTCTCTCTGTCTCCCTCTGTGTCTATCACACATTACACACATGCAGGCACGCATACCTTCCTTAAAACCCCAAAGGCACGCAGAATTGTCAGTTGTGACTTTGGGAATAAATTGAAAAGTTGAGCTCTTTCGTGCTGCGATAATAATTCAGAAATTTAAAGTTGGAACAGTGCAAATAAGACATTCAACATTTCAGACAGACCGTCCTTCGCTTAACCGCGAAGGCCAGCCAGCAGATTTCCGGTTGTGTAATTTGGAAATCCATCAAGCTTGACAGGCCCCTGTTTCTGTTTATAAAAGGAGACCCGCAAAACTAAATCCAATTGAAATTAGCCCGCCCTTTCTTTTCTTTCAGTTTTTGAATATTTGATTTCGGAATTTGATGTCTGAAATGATATTAGTTTTGTTGTTGTTGTTTGTTGTTGTTTGTTTCGTTTGTTTGCGTGTTTGATTTTAGTTGCATGTCATTTATTGGTTTGTTTCTTGTTTTCTTGTGTGATCAAAATTGGGGAAAGGCAGAGAACCTTTTTATTATTTTTATTACTTTATTTTTCTTCTTTTTTTTTCATTTTCATATAAAGCTATGTAAAATGTTTGCTTCTGGGTAAACTTTTCAACGATTTTTTTTCATTCCGTTGTAAAGTTTACTGCGAAAAATAAGCGTGAAATGTCTGTTGCTTTGCGTGTGGAGGTGGAGGATAAAATCGGGTCTTCCCAAGTCACGTGGCTCAGGGAAACTTCTTGGAAGTTCACCACGCGCATTCAAAACCAAATGTAGGGGCACGAGGTCCTATTTTGCATCAAGCATGCACCACGTGCATTCAGAACCAAATGTAGAGGCACAAGGGTCCCAACTTTGCACTAAGTATTCAGTCGCCGAGTGATGAAAATGAGCTAAATCAGCAGCTGGAAACATGAATGTTTCATTGAACACTTCTTTCTTTTTCCTCTTTCCTTCCTTTATTTCAATCCCTTGTATAATCAGTAATACATCAATCGATGCTACACTACACTACACTACACTACACTACACTACACTACACTACACTACACTACACTACAGTACACTACACTACACTACACTACAGTACACTACAGTACACTACACTACACTAC
>JAPXFY010000021.1:18009563-18039563 GCA_030674185.1 Monoplex corrugatus | reverse complement strand
AAGTATCTCTCTGTCGAAACAACTGCAAAACTCGTTTTCTCCTTCATAATGTCTCGCATTGACTATTGCAATTCACTCCTGTCTGGTCTTCCTGCCTCCACCATTCACATCCTACAGCGCATTCAAAACAATGCTGTATGCCTTGTACTCAAAAAGAAAAAAGCTGACCACATATCTCCTCTCCTGGCACAACTTCACTGGCTCCCTGTATCAAAGCGCATACAGTACAAACTAGACACCATGTGCTACAAAAGCCTCAATAACGCAGCCCCCGATTACCTGTCAAGCCTACTTGAGATCTATGTTCCCTCACGTACCCTCGCTCTGCCTCCGATCCTCTGACTTTTCGCTTTCCACGCACTAAGCTCAATACCTATGGTCCACGAGCCTTCTCTGTTTCTGGTCCACTCTCCTGGAACAAACTTCCTCTCTCAGTCCGTCAGCAACCTACTTTTGTCTCCTTCAAGTCCGCTCTCAAAACTCACCTTTTCTCCTCCGCATAAAATCCTAACCTCACTCAACCCCCCCCCCCCCCCCCCTCTGCAGCCTGTCTCCGCTCGGAGGGAATCACATGGTTATAATATATAATTGTATATGCTATGCTCTCTATACTTTTCCATTGCTTTTATTCTTGCTTTTATTGGTTTTATTCTTTCTCCCCATTTATAGCCATGCGTGTGTGTGTGTGTGTGTATGTATGTGTGTGTGTGTGTGTGTGCGTGCGTGTGTGTGCGTGCGTGTGTGTGCGTGCGTGCGTGCTTGCGTGTGTGTCTGCTTCAGCGCTTAGATTTGATTTTATCAAGATTTTGCGCTATATAAATATTGTAATTAATTAATTAAAAATCCCCCTTCCTCATAAAATGGCCTATAAATGTTGCTTGTCTTTTCCTAATCTTCCTTATGAGTGATCTATTTGTGTCTGCCTCCATCAAGACTGTCTCGTTTGTTTTCTTTGCTGTCCATGGAACTACATTCTTCTGAGAAACCACATTTCGGCTGCCTCGATCCTGCTCTGGCTTTGGTTGCTGACTGTCCACGCCTCGCATCCATACGACAGTATTGGGTCTATATAACATTCAAGGACTCTCTTTCTGATGTTAATTGATAGGCATCCGGAACATACATGCATTCACGCATGCATACATACATATATACATACATACATACATACATGCATGCATACATGAATGTATATGTGTATATATAGATTCACATACATGGACGTGTGTATGTGTGTGTGTGTGTGTGTATGTGCGCGTGTGTTTGTCTAAGATCCGAAATGTGCGGTTTTGAGTTGATGATTAATTGCACTGCATTCGCTTCGAGGAGGGAGGCAGAAGAAATCATTTAATATAAGGACCTGTAATCGTACTATTTGCAAACTGTAATAAAAGATTACACACACACACACACACACACACACACACACACACACACACACACACACACACACACACACACACACACACACACACACACACACACACACACACATATATATATATATATATATATATATACTTACACACACACATAGACACACACACACACACACATAGACACACATACATAGACACATACACACACACATAGACACACATACACACACACACACACACACACACATAGTCACACACACACAATCACACACATTCTCTCTCTCTCTCTCTCTCTCTCTCTTTCTCTGTTCTAACATATTCTTTTTCTCTTTGGCATTTTCTTTTTTTTAACCAAGGCTTCAGAAAGTCAAGAAGACTAGGCTAATTGGGCTTCAAGGGGAGGGACCTGGGAAGTAAACCTACCTCTTCACCATTTTTATGCGAGGACTGCTGGGCAAAAGCTGTGTGTCTCACGATTTTCAATTGCCAGGGGATATTTTCGCGTGCGCAGGCCAAGAAAGCATACGGGTCCGACTTGTTTTGTTTTGTTTTGTTTCGTTTTGTTTTGTTTTGTTTTTCGTTTCCTTCCGAAAGGCTAGAAGTTCAGTTCGATTTTCCGGTTGAACTGAGAAGAAAAATCGAAGCCTCAAAGGTAAACGAATCATGGAACCTCCAATTTAGTTATTATCAAGCGAACGTCTAAATCATTCTGCCTTCTTCCGCCTCAGTAGCAATTCTCCTGTTTGTATTTTAGGTAAAGAAGTTTTATCATTGATTCATATTTATCATCAACACAGACATCATCCATCATGATTATTATTACGATCACGCAGAAGCAATTTTACGTAATTTAAACCCGTTTTTTGTGTGTGTCTGTTTTGGTGTCCTTAGTTATGTTTCAGTTTCATTCAGGTGTGTTTTTTAAACCCCTGTGTGATAAATTGGACGGAGTGGTCAACGCCAGGGGCATCTTCTTAGATTATGTGTGCGAATGCATTGATGTGTGTACATAATTTTCTTTTCCTTTTTTTTTTCCTGTTGAAACTTTGTACATGTTTTGAAACGGTTATAACCCTGATATGGCTCTACGCAGTCGGCTGGGCTTTAAACAAAATAGCAATGAACAATGAAAAGTATCATCATCATCGTCGTCGTCGTCGTCATAATCGTCGTCATCGTCGTCGTCGTCGTCATCATCATCATCATCATCATCATCATCATCATCAATATTATATTATTATTATTATTATTATCATTGTTATTGTTGTTGTTATTTTCGTAACTGTTACCATTAATGTTGTTGCTGCTGTTGTTGCTAATATTGTTAGAAGTAGTTGTAATATGACCGTTGTCGTCGTCGTCATCATTATCATTATCACCACTATCATCATCATTGTTTATTATTGTTATTATTATTATTATTATTATTATCGGTAATAGTAGTATTGTTGTTATTACATACAGGATCATTATCACCATTATTACGATTGTTATTATCATAATTGTTATTACTATTATTATGATTACCATTATTATTAGTAGTAGTAGTATCATTATCATTATTATTATTGTTGTTGCAGTTCACTGAAAACCTAACGAACGAAGGAAAGATCAAAAAAACATGTTTATGGACAACGTTAATGTTATGTTTATATCATCGCTCTACATGTTCATATACATCATATGTTATAGGCGGTACAACAGTGTTCACGATACCGGTAAGACCTGTGGGAAACAACAGGCCAGAAGCGCGAGTTTCACCGGATCATTAGATCATTTCAAAAGGAGAAAAGCAGGCTTGAACAGTTCAGCAAGTTTACATGTTGTTAGGGTTTTGTAGGAAATCTGTCGTTTAAAAAATTGTTATATGTTCCATGAACGGTATATGTTATTCTGTGTTGACGTCAAATCTCGTTTTGAACACTGTCTGAGATTTTTCATTTCTTCATACTTGGATTTATAAATGTACAATATTATGTAGATTTTGATTGGTCTGAAATTAAAGTGCATATCCCAACAATATACATGTAATTGATAAGTGATAGGAACCAGGAAAAAAAAAACCACGAAAGAAGAATAAGAACTCGTATTTAATACAAGAAGACAAGACAGGCGCAAATATTTGGTCAACTGGCCTTTGTCAAGCGTAAGATTACAAACAAACAAACATCAGATATAAAAATTAGGAGGAAAAGACTGAAACTTCCCTGCTGCTTGGTCCAGTGTGAGAAAAAAGCGATATACACATTCTCAACAATCTCCTCCTTGCAACTGATACTGGTAAAGTCTCTCTCCTCACACTCCTTGATCTGTCTGCAGCCTTTGATACCATTGATCATGGTATTCTCCTTTCTAGACTTCATCATACTTTTGGCATCTCTGACATTGCTCTGTCTTGGTTCACTTCATACCTATCAAACAGAAAACAAACCGTTCTCATCAATGGCACTTACTCTCAACCTGCATACCTGACCTGTGGTGTTCCACAAGGATCTGTCCTTGGCCCTGTTCTTTTCACTCTTTACACCTCCCCCTGTCCACCATCACCAACTCCCATTCTATAAAACACCACTTCTATGCTGATGACACCCAACTTCAAGACAGTGACTCACCTGATAATATACAGCGCCTGTTGACTCGCACCACTGAGTGTTACTCGGACATTAAGAACTGGATGACACACAATAGACTTCAGCTTAATGACGACAAAACAGAAGCTATCCTCATTGGCACCCGTCAGAAACTTTCTCAGCTGCCTCCTCTTTCTCTCCCATTATGTAACACATCAGTCCCAATTTCTGATTCAGCTAAAAACCTTGGTGTCTGCATTGACTCTACCCTCTCCATGAACAACTTTGTTTCTCAAACTGCCAGATCCTGCTACTATCATCTCCATCGTATTAAGCTGATCAGGAAGTATCTCTCTGTCGAAACAACTGCAAAACTCGTTCTCTCCTTCATAATGTCTCGCATTGACTATTGCAATTCACTCCTGTCTGGTCTTCCTGCCTCCACCATTCACATCCTACAGCGCATTCAAAACAATGCTGCACGCCTTGTACTCAAAAAGAAAAAAGCTGACCACATATCTCCTCTCCTGGCACAACTTCACTGGCTCCCTGTATCAAAGCGCATACAGTACAAACTAGACACCATGTGCTACAAAAGCCTCAATAACGCAGCCCCCGATTACCTGTCAACCTACTTGAGATCTATGTTCCCTCACGTACCCTCCGCTCTGCCTCTGATCCTCTGACTCTTCGCTTTCCACGCACTAAGCTCAATACCTATGGTCCACGAGCCTTCTCTGTTTCTGGTCCACTCTCCTGGAACAAACTTCCTCTCTCAGTCCGTCAGCAACCTACTTTTGTCTCCTTCAAGTCCGCTCTCAAAACTCACCTTTTCTCTCCTGCATAAAATCCTAACCTCACTCAACCCTCCCCTCTGCAGCCTGTCTCCGCTCGGAGGGAATCACATGGTTATAATATATAATTGTATGCTATGCTCTCTATAATTTTCCATTGCTTTTATTCTTGCTTTTATTGCTTTTATTCTTTCTCCCCATTTATAGCCATGCGTGTGTGTGGGTGTGTGTGTGTGTGTGTGTGTGTGTGTGTGTGTCTGTATGTGTGCGTGCGTGTGTGTGCGAGCGTGCGTGCCTGCGTGTGTGTCTGCTTCAGCGCTTAGATTTGATTTTATCAAGATTTTGCGCTATATAAATATTGTAATTATTATTATTATTATTATTATATTCATATAAAGATTGCGGGATGGGGTCCAGAGCAAAATGCCTTACCACCAGCTGGACAATCACCCCTAAGCCCCCAAGGCACACGGTAGCCGACTCGCCGAGCAAATAGGGGAACTCCATGCGCTGCATGACCCCATTAGGACCCAGTCATCAGATACCTTGTTTACAAGCCGAATGGCAAGATGGGGAAACGACAAACCCTTGGACACAGTCACAGAACGGCTGCCAACCAGGTCCGGCCCTGCTACCGGACCAGGAGAGAAACACAGGCTACGGACGATCGCAAAAGCGGCCAGACATGATGTTCCATTCATAACATACTTTGTTTTTCAGCAGCATCTGACATGCCCCTAAAGGGATCTCAGATTTGCTGTCTTTCCGAGCTGTTATCAGGACAGTCCATGCAGTCATCAGATCGGCTGATTCCCTGTGAATCAGTAGCCAAGCCGCATTCCAAAGTTAACAAGAAACGCCCGAGGGTGCCGGATGGGACCCAGAGCAACAATGCCTCAACACAAATATTATTTGGAGTTGTGAATTGTTTTCAGTTTCTCAAAATAACGTCTCCGCGCTTAGAATAAATCCCATATGTACTGACGTCACCGATGTCATGTAATGGAAAAGATCCAGCCAAAAATTATCTTTGGCATAAGTCATAAGCCTAAACATAATTTCTAATTTCTGTTTGTAACGTCTTTGACATAGGCCCTTTATACGTAGGCAAGGTCTTGAAGTCATACTTAGCGTGTGGGTTTTATGTCTTACTTATACATCAATCTGGCCTTGGCACAACTGTACACATGAATGTATGCATTGTTTTTAAAAAAAACGCACACGCTCAAATCAGAAACACAAAACAGACAAACAAACACAAAACAGACAAACAAACACAAAACAGACAAACAAACAAACAGGGAAGTGGACGAAAACACAACCAGTTGGCCAGTATAAACTGACCTCTTCAACGTTCTGTGAGCCGTGTACAACCATATCACAGAAACCATCCCTTGAACTCTGTGGTCCAAAGACACGCAGCACTCGTTTCAAGTCAAGCTGATGTCTGTCTGCAGGCTGCTATCTCGTCATGTGGTTGTCAGCGTCCCTGGTGGTGTGTCTCACTCTGATGGTGGTGGGGGTGATGGAGGCCAGGAGGTATCGTGGCCCTATTGAAAACCTGCCGGAGTGCACACGTGCCCCCGTAGTTCGCCAGGTGAGGTGTTTTTTTCCTTCTGTTTTTCTTTTTTCTTTTTCTTTTTTAAATCCAAAACAAGTGTGACTGCCTGCAATCAAGCAAACAGGAACCAGAAGAGAAAAAAACACGAAAAAAGAATAAGAACGCTTATTTAATACAACAAGACAAGACAGGCGCCTGTTTTGTCTTGTATTAAATACGTGTTTTTTGTGTGTTTTGTTTTGATGTTGTTGAATTAGAGCCACCTGGTCACGACAGGAAAGCTGGAGGGAAAGAGAATACCAGGTAGACCCAGGAAGAAAATATTGGACGGACTTGCAGGTGGCTGAGGACAGAGATGGTGGAAGATGAGCTTGCGGCGACAAGAGATAGATGCATATGGAGGGCCATGATCGCCAACACCATGTGGCAGGGCACATGATGATGATGATGATGTTGTTGATCCGTGTGGCTGGTTACTGATTGAACTAGTTTTTGTTTGTGTGTTTGGCTTTGAATGTTTTTTTGTTGTTGTTTTTTTTTAGGGGGCTGATTTTGATTGGCTTTTGTTTTGTAGGTTTGGTTTTTATTGGTTGGTTGGCATGGATTAATCAGTTTTGGTGAAAGTTGCTTGGTTTGGGAATTTTAATGGTTGGTTGATTTTAGTTGGTTGGTTTCATTGTGATAAAAGTTGATTGGTTTGGGAATTATAATGGTTGGTTGATTTTAGTTGGTTGGTTTCATTGTGATAAAAGTTGATTGGTTTGGGAATTATAATGGTTGGTTGATTTTAGTTGGTTGGTTTCATTGTGATAAAAGTTGATTGGTTTGGGAATTATAATGGTTGGTTGATTTTAGTTGGTTGGTTTCATTGTGATAAAAGTTGATTGGTTTGGGAATTATAATGGTTGGTTGATTTTAGTTGGTTGGTTTCATTGTGATAAAAGTTGATTGGTTTGGGAATTATAATGGTTGGTTGATTTTAATAGTTAGTTTTAGTTTCTTGCTTAGGTTTGGTTAGGTCCATACAGTGTATAGCGCTGTACACAACTTGAAGGTCCATACGGTGTACACAATTATACACAACTTTAAACCCATACAGCGCATACACCTGTACACAGTTTTAAATTCCATACAGTGTACTGACGTATACAGCTCAAAGTCCTTAGTGTGTACACTGTATAAAAATACAGCTTAAAAGTCCATACAGTGTACAGTTGTGCACAGCTGAAAGAGCAATACAGTGTACATCTGAACACAAACTTAAAAATCCCATATAATCTACAGCTTTCACAGCACAAACATCCATACAATGTACAACTATACACAGATTAAAAGTCATACAGTGTACAGCTGTACGCAGTTTTAAAGCCCAACGGCTCAAGCACAAAACAACAATATAAAGTCTGATACACAGTTGTGTGTCTGTCTGTCTGTCCCTCAAGCCATAGTAAACACACTGTTCTAACATGTGTTGTGACCCCAAACTTCATCTTATGACCTCACCTGTTTTCTAGACGTATATACCATTGCTAACAGACTGGCCTTTAGCACTGACCACCAAACCTGGATTTATTCACCGTCTTTTTCATTTGTTTAAATCCATTTGTTGATCCCCCCCCCCCCCCCCCGCCTCCCTGCTTTATTGTATAAACTAACAGGTCTGCATTAATTCGTAACATGACAACTAACACCATGCAGTTATCTTCTCCTTCAACCTGTGCTGCTGTTGTTGGTGTAGGAGCCAGACGATAAGGTAAAGACACCCTCACTGCATGCTACTTGTCTCCATAGTGGAACTTGCAAGGAGGACATCACTGTGACATATTTGACCTCCCACCACGAAATCAGGTTTAACTAGCATTTTGGGCATTTTGAGATATACATATCACTGGAAAGTGTACATTCTGCTGATTATTTTGGTACTTGAATAAAGCTTGTACTCAAAAAAATGTAGAAGTTATGTATGTTTAAAGTCACTAAGTTGTATGATGGCCATTTTGAGAAAACGGCCTCTAAAGTTTTTGTGTGCTCTCCTACACATTTTCCTTAAATTTCTTTATTTGGTGGCTTTGACCCAGTTTGTTTCTAATTTTCGCTCTTATTATCTGAAAGGTGCACCAAAGAGCTTTCCATCAGTATATTACATGTGCGGGTACTGTACAGGTTACGGTTCATAATAAGAGATAAAAATAGGTACTTTGGTAGGAAACTGCGTTCTTTCTGCTGCGATCAGTGCATTAAAATACCGATTTAAATTGATTGATAATATTTTTTCAAGAAAAATATTTCTTTGGGGATAGATTATAGTCTACAGAAATCAATTTTGAGAAAAAGTCAAAACACCCCAGATAGACCCTCAGTCACCTTTTCAGCTCCCAGTGCTGTTTGACTGACTGCAAGTTAAGACTGATTTCATGGTGGAAGGTCACATTTTTCCTCTGTAGTGGTAGTAGTCTGCTTCGAGAGTTCCAGAATACATTTTGAAAGACGCGGACAGTTTATATAAAAACATGATGTAAGCTTAATTGTCTGCTTTGGAGCAACCGTGGTTTTCAGTTGTTTGACGATGTCAGATTTTTAACGAAATTTGTTGTCATCACGATTAAACAATGATTGTTTGATTGATAGATTTAATCAATTGATTAAAATTGCTTGCTTGATCTATTTGTGAATCGATTGATTCGTTGCTCGATTCATAATCTTGAACTTTTTAATTTAGATTGGTTGATTGATTTATCCATTGATTGGTTGATTTGTTAATCTGGAACTCTCTGATTTAGATAGTTGTTGTGGTTTATGTGTTGTTGTGCTGATGGTGGTGGAGTTTGTTTCGTGTATGATGCAAAGTGTCTGACAAGAACGAAACACAGTGATAAACAGAGCAGATCAATGAACACACAGGGAAAATGCAAAATATACTCATCACATAAATCCAACAAACAAACAAATGCATGAGCGTATTATTGCATATATTGCATATATACCCAGGGAGAGAATGCTGGACGGACTTGCAGAGTGGCTGGGGATGAGGAGGGTGGGGGAGATGCTAGGGGCAACGAGAGATAGAGATGGTTGGAAGTCCATGGTCGCCAACGCCACGCGGCAGGGCACCTGATGATGATGATGATGTATCTTTACGAAAACTTCACTTTTGATCACATAGGGTCCTGTATTATGCGATTTTGGAGCACTTGAATGTGATTCATTCTAAGGTCAAAGGTTCGTGTCTCAACCAGCTGCCTGGTGCAGTGTTTAGCACAATAGCACAATGGATTGAAGATTTGAGAAATAGTGTATTTGAATCGTCTCAGCACTGTCAAAATTATTACGTTCTTTTTTCCCCTCCAGTGGATTCGTTCAGAAGACTGGGACAACACAGTCGAGTTGTATCACGTTTACAGATGCGTCATTGAGAGTGTTGTTCAGATCCCTTGCCAACCCCGCAAGGTGTCTGTATCTACATTTTTTGTTGACACCAGGGTATATAAAGTGAGCTTTTTTCATTCCAGAATAGAACTCCATAGCGTCAGCATTATTATTCCCGTTCTCTCGTGTTGTCATACCGCTGTAAACAGATCTCCCAGACTGTGCTGCCCACGAAGTGGTGTAAAAGATGGAAAGAAAACAGTCGTGTTTGTAACTTAGGCAATTGGTTGTATCCGATCTCTACTAGCACGTAACCATTTGTTTACAGTGTAAAGTCATCGCCAGCCCCCTGAAGTTTATACACATATTTACGTTATATGACATAACTATTTTTCTACTGCATGGCATTTGTGGCATATTGTATATGGAATCGTCCGCACGCTGTGATGCCTTCTCTGTTCTCTTCTTTCTTTTTATCTCATAAATATTGTGTGGTCAATGAGGGGACTCACGGAACACAACAGCGCACTAGATTCTTCATCTCTGTTTCATGGGGGGCAGCACAAAGGAGTTCAGGTACTCTGAGACTGGTCCAGTTTGTGATACCGGCCACTGTCCAGTTCTTCTTCTGATGTCGGTGACGGCCTCCTTCCACTATGGTTTTAACTCTTTGACTCCTGCAGCCTATCCAGCAATTGCAAAAACTTAACCCTTTGACTCCCTCATCCTATCCACCAGCTTCCTGCAGGAAGCTGGTGGATAGGATGAGGGAGTCAAAGGGTTTAAGTTTTTGCTCTGCTAGTATGGTTGACAGTGCAGGATGCTGGTGGACAGGGTGCGGGAGTCAAAGGGTTTAAATGTTTGCTCTGCTAGTATGGTTGACAGTGCAGGATGCTGGTGGACAGGGTGCGAGAGTCAAAGGGTTTAAGTTTTTGCTGAGCTAGCATGATTGTTAATGCAGGATGCTGGTGGACAGGGTGCGGGAGTCAAAGGGTTTAAGTTTTTGTTCTGCTAGTATGGTTGACAGTGCAGGATGCTGGTGGACAGGGTGCGGGAGTCAAAGGGTTAAACAATGGGTCATGGAGTGTGACGTGACGGAACGAAACAAGCTCGAGTCGTTTGACGTTTGCCAGAAGCGGTTTCTGTTTCCCTTACTTAATTGTTGATCTCGTTCCATTCCTTTTCTCACACTGGACGGAGCAGCACGGAAGTTTCAGACTTTCTGTCCTAATTTTTGTGTCTGATCTTACGCTTGACAAAGGCCGGTTGGCCGAAAATTTGCGCCTGTCTTGTCTTGTTGTATTAAATACGCGTTCTTATTCTATTTTTCGTGGTTTTTTTCCTGGTTCTTGTTCCATTAGTACTCTTTAGTCTTGTATTCCAGGTAGGGTATGCGAGGCAGCTTCCTTGGCACTTGGTCTCAAAGACCTGATTTTCTTCTCTGAATCAGCAAGCAGTGGGGTCTAAGCTTCAATAGTGTGGAATGGAGACTAAGCATGACTTGCACAATCTGTTCTTGTTGGATAATTCTGATGGTGTCGCTTCTTCAGATTCCGCTCAATCTTGCCATTACTGCCATTGTTACTGTCTTCAGAAATTTGAAACTGATGGCAATAAATTTGAATGAGATTTACATTTTGAACAGCATGCGTATTCAGTTTTTGTAAGTCAGAATAAACGCTATTATACATCCTCGTCAGTAATAGATGGAAAGTTTCAACCTTTCGTAATCATAGAATTCGTACAGATGAGTCAGTAAGGAAGCTTTGGGATTTATTCATCAGTAAGACAGACTTTTCTTCTTAAACCTCTGAATTTTGTGATGATTCAATGTTTGTATTTCAATTTCTTTAAAATTTTACCTGGGATTTTTTTTGTTGGGGAAGGACATGTGCATCAAATTATATTCGAGTTAGTTTTAATATTACTTTTTGTTTCCTGTGGTAGATTTTGTTGACGTCAATCCACTGTGAATATTGAAGTGATAATTACTGCAAATGTAACAAGAAAAGAAGAAAAAGAGGAAGCAGAAGAAGAAAAACAGGAAGAATTTCTTACTTTTTTATTTTTAAATGCATACCCTGGCCTCTGTAGGAAAAATGTCTGTCTGCAATCTGTTTATATAGTCCTTCTTTTCCTTGTTACGTACCCCTTTACTTCCCTTTAGTGTTGATGTGATGATGTTGACAATTTTTTTGCATAGTGTCAATAATCTAAAGACCGTTTAGCGTTATAATATTTTTTTAGGAAAAGTAATCATCTGTTCACATGAAAGTTTATTTACGATAAAGTTTTACCCACATTTTTCTCTGCTTCAGTATTGAATCAGATTTCGCAGTGTGCAATTTTATTTTATTTTATAAAAAATCATCAAAAATCAACAAAAAACAAACAAACATACAAACATACAAACACAAGCTCTTAAAACAATGTCTTTCGGCACTTGGCAATACATTTATCGTATGGTTTAGTTGTGGCAGGGGAGAAGAAAGAACTTTCGCGCGGTATGAATATAAATGCTATTCTTCTATTCTCTCTGTCTCTCTGTCTCTGTCTGTCTGTCTTTCTCTCTCTCTGTGTCTCTCTCTGTCTCTCTCTCTCTCTCTGTCTCTCTCTGTCTCTCTCTCTATGTATGTACGACTGGAAGGTCATGGGTTCGAATCCCCATCAGTCCCTTCAAAAATATATCATTGTGGGATTTTTCGACTCTGACCGGCTCCTACCCAGAGCTGGGCGTGCTATGGGCTCATTGGAAAGACCGGGACCACACAATCGAGATTCATCCACTTCACGGACGCGTCATTGATGGTGTTGCTTAAATCTTCTGACCAGCACCGCAGGTGTCTGTATCTCTCGGGCTTGGTTGACGCCAGGGTATATTATGATAGTAAGCGTAGAGTATAGCCCTGTCACGCAGTCTCAATCCTAGATGGAAATCCCATAGCATCATGATTATCATCCTCATCGACATCATCATCATCGCATTGTAAAAAAAACAAAAAACAAAAACAAAAACAAAAAACCCTCTGTGGCCATTAAGACGGCGTAGAAAATGGGACAGGAAAAAATGTGAACGCATAGGTAACCTCCCTAAGTGCCATGATTCTTTAAAAATATTACCGTTCCGCCAGAAGTTGCTGGTGAAGTTTTAAGTGATTATGGTAGTATTGACGTATGCTTTATTATTGGTGATGGCAATATTGGTGTTGCTGTAAGTGGTGATGCTATATGCTGTTGTTGTTCTCACTGTTGAAATTTGTTTTCAGTGGTGACGCTGATTCTGTTGTGATTCTTATCAGCGATGTTGTTTAGCCATGCTGTTGTTGTTGTTGTTGTTCCCGCAGTGAGATGTTACTGATAAAGATGGAAATTGAACCTGTCCTTAAAAGCGGGAAAGTTTCGTTATTATTGTCTTACTACCTATTGACTATATCCTTTCCTTGTTTTTCTGTCGTCTGTTTCCTGGTGACTGTGATCCTGTGTTATTTGCCTGCTTTTCTTCGTTTTGTGATCATAATAATGTATGTTTTTTTGTGGTGTTTTTCTTTTTTTTTTTTAAACTTTACCCTTTTCCTTTGAATGAGGACATGTTTCAGATACTGTGTCTGCTGTCTGACTTCGTGAAGTGTGTGATTTTATCTGCATGTATTCAGTTTCAGCTGTCTTCTTTTCCAGGCATGTGAAGAGTCGTTTGTGCCCTTTTCAGCAAAACCCACTTAACTGAAGATCAGTTTTATTGCATATGTATCTGACCTAAAATTCTCTTGACGAATTCGATTTTGATTTATCTTGGTTTTTGATGAACGATTTTTATCTTGTTTTTTTTTTTCTCTGCTGTTTAAGTTTCATGAAATATTTACTTACCCTTGTCTGATTTTAAATGACAAATACTTTTTGGGGTGTCAAGGAATTCATTACATTGCAGTTATCAACATGTTAACTTGTTGTCAATTGCTTGTAATATTTTTTTTCAAATTTCGTATCTTGTTTGAAGACAATTTTTACTTTAAGGATATTCATTATTGTGATTTACATAGTTTACATATATTCGAGGAATTTTGATTATAATGGAATAAAATGTATGATCTAAATTTGGAAGTATGACCAAAGATTCTGATGTATTTACTTAATGCTGTGCTTGCAGTATCTATGTTACAGTTTTTGAGGCAACATTCCGACCGCACAGATTGAGACAAACAGCGTGCATACATTTACTCCAGAAAAAGACACGCTCAAGAAATAAACAAACAAACAAAAACAAAAATCAAAACAAACAAATAAACAAACCAAAAAATAAAACACGCATGCAACAAAAGGAATCGCCTAAGAAACAAATAAGAAAACAGAAAAATAAAACACGTATTCCAGAAAAGGAAACGCTTGAGAAACAAACAAGCAAACGAAAATATAAAACACGCCTTCCAAAAAAAGGAAACGAAAAATAAAACACGTATTCTAGAAAAGGAAACGCCTAAGAAACAAACAAGCAAAGGAAAAAATAACAAAATAAGACCTGAAAAGAACGACGAAGAGACTAACACAAAACATGAACCTGAAACTGCCAAAGCTCTGCAGTAGAATCGAAATTATCGCCCAGGTTAAACTCCAGTTTACAGATTTTGCGAGTTAGGGTGTTTTTCCTTTCTACAAATGAAGTGAACGACATAATCAGCTCTGCCGTCTGTGTGCATACAGTACCTTCACGGCAACGTCTGTAGTGTTCTTTATCTTTAGTCTATGGTGCCCCGTCGTTGGAGGGAACAGGGTAGTGGTCTTTTTACATAATGTTTTGAGTGAATGATGAGAGTGCGCACTTTGATTTGGTTCAAACAACAAGGTATAACGCCTTATTAATATTATCCTTAAGAAGTGGGGGTATGGGTATGGGTGTTGCTCACAAAAAACAAGGTAACGCCTTATTAATATTATCCTTAAGAAGTGGGGTAATGGGTGTTGCTCACTCCATTTGGCTCTGCATCTGAAAGCATGTTCTTGTCAGCAGTGGGTTTGATTACTTTGTTTTGTCATGAGTATACTGGAGCACAAGAGGCACTACCGAACTCCGCAAAAATGATTCGGCAGCTGCACAGAATATATCTGGTGGGTGGCCTGATGGCGGCTGACATTTTTAGCTTCTGTGAACTCCCTAACAGTGATAGAATGAATACAGACTCAGTGGTGTGTTGGGGAACCCATATAGCTGACTGAAAACTGATACCAATCAAATGTTAAAAAAATGTTCACAAAAAGCAAAACAGAACCAGGAACTTGTTTTCACAAATTTAGCGAGTGTAATATTTCCTCTTTCATTCCAACACTCTCTTAACACATTTTGTAATCATTACAAAATTCTTCACTTGAAAAAAAAGTTAAAGAGAAATTGAGAAGAAATGAAACGTCTGTTCAGTTCCTGAGTTGTTAGAAGAATGAAACATGCCTAACACGGTAGACAAAGATGATACACGTGAGTTGTGATCCAATTTTCCAAGCCTGCTTATTTCAATCTGAGAAACTGATGAAAACGGTGGACAGGGCAAAGGTCAGTTTAGGCCACTAACAAGTTTGTTACAGCTTTGAGAAGGGGGATTTCTGTCTTTTTTTGTTTCAGTGAACAATGATTTGAAGTGTTGTTCACCACTCTTCTTCTATAGAAGCGCGTTTTAGATTAGAGAATCTGATACAGCGTGTCTATGAGGATAACTACAGAATCCCTTATGGATGAGTTGTTGGGAGTTACAGAGAATTCTGTAACTCGCTGGTAGCGTATATCTAGGTGTCCTTAGCCCGGGTATCACACTTAAGTCATTCGTTCATACTTGGCCAGCTGATTGAGCACATTGTCTGTTGTGTCCTGCTGAACGAGAAAGGCACTTTGTTATCTTTGTTTTTACTTGTCTGTATGAGACAAGAAGTCAGCTCATTTGTTTTCCTAGAAGTCAGTTTTTAGTGTAGGAAACTTAAGTACAGCTGGAGAGACAGCGTGAACAGAACCAAGTTTATACGTTCTGTGTTGAGAAGAGGGCCGAGTCAGATACAAGAGAGAGTGGCATCATTACTCTTTGTTCTGTTGTCTGGGTCAGAATACTCGTTCTGCTCGTTGCTATAACCGAGGCTTGTTCAGCGGCTGTGTAGAGGCCTAGTTAACCACTGAAGACTGATTTGGTTTCAGCTTTCAGTCATGTGGTGTGGACAACTTGGAGCAGCCGTATGTTTCAGAGCCATTGACTTAATGGGTTACCTTCTTCTAAGTCTATCTTGCAGACCACAAAGTGATTGAGTGGCAGTGCACTTCATACAACTAATCGAGGAAGGATTTGGGCTAATGGACTTCTTGTTTAGTAGATAAGTGTACAGAGATAGAACTGCGACAGAGTCTCTTCGGAAGTGGTTGCTTGTCAAACAGTTTACATAGAGTGTGGTGTACAGAACATTTTAAATTTAATGAAATAAATCAGTTAAATTGGTTTTTAAGTTAGTATTTAGTACTAGAGGTAATTCAGAGGATTGATAAACTAATATAGAGTATTAAAAGTTATCTTTGTGTCAGCTGTTTTATTCGAAAGAATCAAACACGTTGTACGGGATACACTGTTGCACTTTCTTCCCCCCGTGGGGGTGCCGGCGGTTCTTTCAGTATAAAGAGTATCCCCACCTTCTGGAAATTCTGTGCTAGAAATTTCTTCTTTACTGTCACCCCTCTTTGTTTCTGCCTTGTTCCTTTGCTTTCTGTCATTTTTACCTATCATTTTCTGCCTTGCCGGTCCATCCACTTGTATGTGTTCGATAAAGTCTTAAATACTTTTTTCTTAGGATTGATAATTGGGTACATGTATGAAGTGCATTTCTGGCTCTAGGGAGGTGAGATATGCAGAAGCAGTTTTAGGTAATTTATGCCTGTTTATGTATATGTTTTGATGTCCTTAGGTATGCTTATATTTGTTGCCAGGCGTGTTTTTTAAATCCCCTGTGCGATAAATTAGATGGAGTGGTCAACGCTAGGGGCATGTCCTTAGATTATGTGCGCAAATGCATTGATGTGTATACTTAATTTTTTTTGTCCTGTTGAAGTTTTGTACGTTTTGAAGCAGTTATAGCCCTGATATGGCTCTGCGCAGTCGGCTGGGCTTTAAACAACAGTAACAATAACAACCACGTTTCTCGTATATAGTAGCGAGCGGAGGTGGTGATATGACAGTCTATTAGTGACACTTCCAGACCTGCATGACCACAGGCAGCCAACCAGAAGAGTGTAGGTAATATTAATCAAATGGCGATGATAGTAGTATCAAATGGATACAGCATAAAGGAAGCTGAAAATGTCATTATCAAAATGAGTAGCTAATAACAAGTCATATTATTAAGAGACGTATTTGCTGAATTTGAAGGTCAAGGTTCCAACTTCTCTTGGATGACGAAAAAAGCAGATTCTGATAATTAATGTCATATACGCTGCTCTTTTCATAGCGCTGTTTTCATGCAATACATAACAGATTCTGGCAAATAGCGTTACATATGCCGCTGTTTTCACGCAATAGATTCTTGCAAATAACGTCACATACGCTGCTGTTTTCATGCAATAGATTCTGGCAAATAACGTCACATACGCTGCTGTTTTCATGCAATAGATTCTGGCAAATAACGTCACATACGCTGCTGTTTTCACGCAATAGATTCTGGCAAATAGCATCACATACGCTGCTGTTTTCACGCACTAGATTCTGGCAAATAGCATCACATACGCTGTTGTTTTCACGCACTAGATTCTTGCAAATAACGTCACATACGCTGCTGTTTTCATGCAATAGATTCTGGCAAATAGCATCACATACGCTGCTGTTTTCATGCAATAGATTCTGGCAAATAACGTCACATACGCTGCTGTTTTCATGCAATAGATTCTGGCAAATAACGTCACATAGGGTCACATACGCTGTTGTTTTCACGCACTAGATTCTGGCAAATAGCATCACATACGCTGCTGTTTTCACGCACTAGATTCTTGCAAATAGCATCACATACGCTGTTGTTTTCACGCACTAGATTCTTGCAAATAGCATCACATACGCTGTTGTTTTCACGCACTAGATTCTTGCAAATAGCATCACATACGCTGTTGTTTTCACGCACTAGATTCTTGCAAATAGCATCACATACGCTGCTGTTTTCACGCACTAGATTCTTGCAAATGGCATCACATACGCTGTTGTTTTCACGCACTAGATTCTTGCAAATAGCATCACATACGCTGCTGTTTTCATGCAATAGATTCTTGCAAATAGCATCACATACGCTGTTGTTTTCACGCACTAGATTCTTGCAAATGGCGTCACATACGCTGCTGTTTTCATGCAATAGATTCTGGCAAATAGCATCACATACGCTGTTGTTTTCATGCAATAGATTCTGGCAAATAGCATCACATACGCTGTTGTTTTCATGCAATAGATTCTGGCAAATAGCATCACATACGCTGTTGTTTTCACGCACTAGATTCTGGCAAATAGCATCACATACGCTGTTGTTTTCACGCAACAGATTCTGGCAAATAACGTCACATGTACTGCTGTTTTCACGCAATAGATTATGGCAAATAGCATCACATACGCTGTTGTTTTCACGCACTAGATTCTTGCAAATAGCATCACATACGCTGCTGTTTTCACGCACTAGATTCTTGCAAATGGCGTCACATACGCTGTTGTTTTCATGCAATAGATTCTGGCAAATAACGTCACATAGGGTCACATACGCTGTTGTTTTCACGCACTAGATTCTTGCAAATGGCATCACATACGCTGCTGTTTTCACGCACTAGATTCTTGCAAATGGCGTCACATACGCTGTTGTTTTCACGCACTAGATTCTTGCAAATGGCGTCACATACGCTGCTGTTTTCACGCACTAGATTCTTGCAAATGGCGTCACATACGCTGCTGTTTTCATGCAACAGATTCTGGCAAATAACGTCACATGTACTGCTGTTTTCACGCAATAGATTATGGCAAATAGCATCACATACGCTGCTGATTTCACGCAATAGATTATGGCAAATAGTCACATGCGCTGCTGTTTTCACGTAATAGATTATGGCAAATAGTCATACGCTGCTGTTTTCACGTAATAGATGCTGGCAAATAGCGTCACATATATTTCTGTTCCCATGCAGTAAATAACAGATCTTGCAAATAGTGTCTCATACTTTTGGGTTTGTCATACTCTGCTGTTTTCATTCAATAGATGACACACCTGGCAAATAGTGTCACACAAGCTGCTTTTTCCATGCAGTAAATAATAGATGATATTAGAACTGTGGAAATTATTTGGAGGTGTGGATGGCGTACAAATTGTTTTTCCGTCTTAAAATTTGACTTCTTCAACACGCATGAGTTGGAGTCTTACCCAGGAAAGAAAGAAAAGAAAACATCTCTGTGACTGCAGCCTCCACGCCATCCAGCTGTGAATCAGTATCTGACCTGTTTAAGTTTTGGTGAAGATAAAGCAACGCGCTAGAGAGAGGAGGTGTGCACCGTCCTCGGAATACTGGCGTACACGATTTGAATCTGTACCGGTTACACTGAGACAGGTTGATAAATTTAAATACCCGGGAACGGTCATCTTACCAGACGGCAGATGCCCATCAGAAATAGCCATCAGAATTGGCCAAGCTAAAACAGCGTTCAAGAAAATGAAAAGCGTTCTTACAACGATATGCCTATCAATTAACACCGGGAAGAAAGTTCTTCAGTGTTATATAGAACCGATACTGTTGCATCCATACTGTTCAATCAGCCGCAACTCTTCACTCTGCTGTCCCAAATTCATTCAGACAGCCCGGTGCCAGAAAGTACACAGTAGACAGTCATGTCAAAGCCTGTCTTGGACCGCCCACTAGAGAAGAAGACTCTGCACTGTTGCAGGGTGTGTTCAAAGAATTTGCACAGTGTCTGTCGGATCAAACATATACTGCCTTCTACGCCCCTACCCCCCGTGGGGGATGCCGGGGGCTCGTTCAGTATAAATGATATCCCCACTTTCTGGAAATTCTGTGCTAGACATTTCCTCTTTTCTGTCACTGTCTTTGGTTCCTTTTTCCTCCTTTTTACTTTCTGTTATTTCTTCCTATCGTTTTCTGTCTTGCTGGTCCATTCACCTGTATTTTTTCGATAACTCCTTACGTACTATCTCTTAGGACTGATAATTGGGTACATGTTTTAAATGCACTTTTGGCTCTAGGGAGGTGAGATATGTGGAAGCAATTTTAGTAATTTAGGCCTGTTTTTGTATCTGTTTAATGTCCTTAGTTATGTTTAAATTTGTATTCAGGTGTGTTTTTTTAAATGCCCTATGCGATAGAGTGGTCAACGCCAGGGGCATCTCCTTAGATTATGTGCGGGAATGCATTTATATGTGTACTTAATTTTTTTTTTTTTTTTTTCTGTTGAAGTATTGTGTATGTTGTGAACTGGTTATAGCCCTGATATGGCTCTACACAGTCGGCTGGCCTTCAAACCAAAATAACAGTGACAATAACCAACGACAGCAGTTATTCGATCGTGGAGCCAAACTGATCGAGCGTGCCCTTAGTAAAGGGACCGACAGTTGATACCTGCCAATTTGTGGCGATATCAGAACAATCAAGCGAGCAGGCGAGAGAACTATTTTCGTGCTGATTGTTATAATGGTGTGGCTGATTTCTCTTCGTGCTAAATTTCCCCCACAGCTATGCCTGGGCTCTTTCAGTATAAGTAGTATCTGCCACCTTCTGGAAATTATGTACCAGAAGTTTCCTCTCTTCTGTCACTCGTTGTTTCTTCCTTGCTCCTTTGCTGTCTATCGTCTCTTCCCATCATTTTCTGCCTTTCTGGCCCGTTCACCTGTATGTGTTCTTAAAAGCTTTCCATACTTTCGCCTTGAATTGATAATTGAACATATCTATTAACTGCAATTTTGACTTTTAAGGAAATTTGATGTGCAGGTAATTAGGTAATTTAGGTAATTCAGGCTAGTTTTGTTTATGTGTAAGTGTACTTAGTAATGTTTGTATAGATGGATGCAGTTGGTTTTAAGCCCCCATGGTGATGGATTAGATTATGTGTTCACATGCATCGATATGTGTTCCATCTTCTCTTTCCCAAGGTTATACAGGGGGGTGCAAAAGTAGGTATACAGTAAGTATCACATCATTATTATAATGCTTAATTCCGCTCTCGATTAGAGGAGTGTGTGAATACCGACGGCAAGCAGTTTGAGTATCTGAGGGATTCAGGCTGTGCTTGTTATTACATGTATATGCAATATTCATTTGTTTCTATAATAAATGCAATGAACATTGTACGTGTTTTCTTTTTTCATAACTGTATATACCTACTTTTGCACCCCCCTGTATTTTACAGGTTCAGTGAGATGGTGAGACGGTTATAGCCCCGATAATCTCTGCGCAGTCGGCTGGGCTTCAAACTGTAATGATAACGTTAGTATAATGGCTACCTGGCTGAACCTGTCTCTCAGTGACAAAAAAGCTACTTACTGCGTAGCTTTCATCGGCGATCCGGCCGACTTCTTCAGCGCAACTGCTGGGTTGAGAACTGGCTTCAGTGCGCACCGCCGTGAGCGAACTCACGACAGTGCGACGGAATAAGTGAGGAGTACACCGATGGCAGGTTGTGTCGGCCCCGGTCACGGTTTAGGGTGGGGTTCCTTGCGGCGATGTAAACTGCCTCCTTTACTCCCCTCTGGAACCATCTTGCTTCTTTGTCGAGAACTTGCACACTGTCCTTTTCAAAGTGGTGTTGGGTGTGGGTCAGATGTTCTCCCACCGGAGAGGACTCACGTTTGTGTTCTTCTAATTCTTTTGTGCAATTTGATAACGTTAGTCATTGTAGTTGATGATTGTGTTGGTGTGCCACTTTTGCCCCAGAGACACACCCTGATTTGCCCGGAGCATGCTTACTGTGGCAGCGTGTGGAACACTGTGAGAGACTGGTACAACGGCACGGCCTGTCGGGACCGGCGCATCACCTACAACTGCATGTGTCCCGGACACTACCGCTGCCCCGTGTTCAATGACGACCACGTCATCTACATCAACACCAAGCAGAGGTCAGGCCTGTGTGTGTGTTCGTTCGTTCTTTGATTTAACGTCTTTTCACTAATAAGTGATATTAGACGGCATATAGTAGAAATGGACAACACAGACACCATTCGCCAAGCAAGAAAAGAAACTAAACAACATCCATTTACATTGCCTTCTACTGACCGTTCCATCGAACGGAAGGACATTATCCGGAGCGATGAAGTCCTGTCAAGCCTGTGTGTGTGTGTGTGTGTGTGTGTGCGCGCGCGTATGTGTGTGTGTGTGTGTGTGTGTTTTCTATCTTTCCCTCCGTCTCCCTTCCACAAGAGTTCCCTGGAGGACTGATGTAGCTAGGTCGTTGGGTTTTGTTACTGGGCCATTACATACCAACAAAGTTTTCTTTTTCCTGAGCTGAAGCACAGCAGATCTTGTATTGTTTGAAATTATCAGGTCAGTGGGCTTCCGTGTTGGCTTGATTCTTTTGTTTGTTCCTTTTTGACAGGCTGGAGAGCGTTTTGTGTTAGGCATGCATTACTTTTTTTTTCCACTGCTGATTGCACGGGGCTTCACTTACCTCCCCTTTGGTAGTGCGAAACACTACCATGGAAACTAAAATTTGTGACCTCCCACCACTATCATTTGGGGCATTTTGAGATATACATATCACTGGAAAGTGTACATTCTGCTGATTATTTTGGTACTTGAATAAAGCTTGTACTAAAAAAATATAGAAGTTATGTATGTTTAAAGTCATTAAGTTGTAGGATGGCCATTTTGAGAAATTGGCCTCAAAGTTTTTGTGTGCTCTCCTATACATTTTCTTTAAAAAAAAATTTATTTGGTGGCTTTGACCCAGTTCTTTTTCTAATTTTGGCTGTCATTATCTATTATCTGAAAGGTGCACCAAAGAGCTTTCCATCAGTATATTACTTGTGCGGGTACTGTACAGGTTACGGTTCATAATAAAGACAAAAACAGATACTTTTGGTAGGAAATTGTGTTCTTTCTGCTGCGATCAGTGCATTAAAACACCATTTCAAATTGATAAACAATATTTTTTCAAGAAAAAAATTTCTGTTGGGGATAGATTATAGTCTACAGAAATCAATTTTGAGAAAAAGTCAAAACACACCAGATAGACCTTCAGTCACCTTTTCAGCTCCTAGTGCTGTTCTACTGACTGTGAGTTAAGACTGATTTGGTGGTGGGAGGTCACATTTATCTGTCGATAACTAGGACTACGGTTTTAACATCTTGTAAGAAACGCATGTGAGATTATGTATTGACAAACACACAAAACAGATAGCAACTTTTGGGAATAGGAGAAATGAATGGGATAGTACCCGAAGGAAAATTCCGGAGTCGGAATCCCGAAGGCAGACTGACGCTGATTTTGGCGCCTTTCTGGCAACTCTTGCGACGCTGCTGTATTGACCTTTGCCATTCCTTTGGATCCATCGGCCACGTGGAGAGAGGGGAATGACGTGCTGTATGGGTAACAGTTGGTTCTCACATATCACCCTGCCCAGGCTTGTGCCCTGGAGAAGACACTCGACTCTGCCAAGAGCACCAGCAAATGACAACTAAGGCACGTCTTCCATGACTGACCCTGAACAAGGAATACCTACTTTCCATCTCTGTGCTCTACGGGAGAACTCTAATCTTAACTGTTAAGATCATTACCGTAGTTTGTACATTGTTGGCAGCATCACGAATCTTTGGTTGTCAGCATAACGTAATATAGAAATGGACAACACAGACACCATTCGCCAAGCAAGAAAAGAAACTAAACAACATCCATTTACATTGCCTTCTACTGACCGTTCCATCGAACGGAAGGACATTATCCGAAGCGATGAAGTCCTGTCATGCCTGACAAACGTTGCTGGGACTATAAGCGAATCGCTGTGGCCGGGCCACACACGTCCACTGAAAGAATGATGACTATTGCCCTGTCGATATACATTCTCTCTGGCCAGCTTGGCATTAGACCGGAGAATGGCTGCCCCCTGGGTCCCTCACTATAAAGACATCTGCAAACGAGCTGAAATACAGACAGAAAAGGAAGAAGACAATGTCAAAGTCACTGCTAGGTATTCAAATTCCATGCAGCTGTTTGTTTTATTCTTGAAGTTTTTATTCTTCCGTTACAGTATTAATCCATTTTGACTCTTTTCGCCTGTCATAGTACACATGTCTGCACCACTGATGTTATACTGTTTTCATCTACTTCTCACCCCTACCCCCTATGGGAGAACTTTAAAGTTACTGTTAAGATCACAGTTGCATGTACATTGTTGGGATTATCACTTGTCTGTGGTGTTCTGCATAACGTAATGTAAACATGGACAACACAGACAGCATGTGTTATTGTTCGTCAAACTGAGATGTTATATACATGATATTTTTCATTTTGATTATGGTTTATCTGACTGCTTGTTCTTCTCTGCTTTTTTTAAGATAGAGTCTGCGTCCTTTTGAAAAAAACCAACAACACTTTATTACCAGGTGTGTTGGAGGTTATAATACCAAATGACATTATACAATGAAAAGGAAACTGCCAAAAAGTAGCTGGAGAGAAAACAAGGATGTCTGCGAGCGTAACATGAGAGCGGTTGGTACTGGAAGGACATGGCAGACGACTGTGAGAATGGTGATCGTCCATCATAAGTTTAAAAAGGGAGAGGAGATGTTCATTTGTAAACTTCCAGTGTATAAAATAACATTATGTGTATTCTGTATGCTAAATGAAGTTCTTATCTCAACAATGTCTTTTCATAAGCGTACAACATTTTTTGTTATTTTTCGTTGTCACATTGTGTGTTTGATGCCCGTGTGTTGTGAAGCAAGAAGTGAATAAAAAAAAAGTGTATTACTGAAGAAAGGGACATGAGAGGAGAGGATTACGGACAATATGAGTGACAAAGACGTGGCTCTCGGCCAGTTCCATATATGCTCGACCCAAACATGCATGGGCCCTGTCTTGTCACAAACTATTGATTGGGTCCTGTTGCACGTAAATGTAGGGTCCATGTCTCGTCAGAGCAAGATTGATTCAGCCGAGATGTGGTTTCTCAGAAGAATGTTGAGAGTTCCATGGACAGCAAAGAAACAAACGAGACAGTCTTGATGGAGGCAGACACAAGTAGATCACTCATAAGGAAGATTAGGAAAAGACAGGCAACATTTATAAGCCATTTTATGAGGAAGGGGGATTTGGAGCACCTGGTCACAACGGGAAAGCTGGAGGGAAAGAGAGCACCAGGTAGACCCAGGGAGAGAATGCTGGACGGAATTGCAGAGTGGCTGGGGATGAGGAGGGTGGGGGATATGCTAGGGGCAACGAGAGATAGAGATGATTGGAAATCCATGGTCGCCAACGCCATGCGGCAGGGCACCTGATGATGATGATGTCTCGTCACAAACTGTTGGCAAAGTCTTGTGACACATTATGGCGTGCATCATAGATCTTTTTGTTTTGGATCTTTCTCCATTACGGCGTACATCATAGTTCTTTGTTGTTTTGGATCTTTCTTTGTTATGGCGTACATCATAGTTCTTTGTTGTTTGGGATCTTTCTTTGTTATGGCGTACATCATAGGTCTTTGTTGTTTGGGATCTTTCTTTGTTATGGCGTGCATCATAGTTCTTTGTTGTTTTGGATCTTTCTTTGTTATGGCGTGCATCATAGTTCTTTGTTGTTTTTGGATCTTTGTTTGTTATGGCGTACGTCATAGTTCTTTGGTGTTTTTGGATCTTTGTTTATTATGGCGTACATCATAGTTCTTTGTTGTTTTTGGATCTTTGTTTGTTGTGGCGTACATCATAGTTCTTTGATGTTTTGGATCTTTGTTTGTTATGGCGTACATCATAGTTCTTTGTTGTTTTGGATCTTTGTTTGTTATGGCGTACATCATAGTTCTTTGTTGTTTTGAATCTTTGTTTGTTATGGCGTACATCATAGTTCTTTGTTGTTTTTGATCTTTTGTTTGTTATGGCGTACATCACAGTTCTTTGTTGTTTTGGATCTTTGTTTGTTATGGCGTACATCATAGTTCTTTGTTGTTTTGGATCTTTGTTTATTAGGGCGTACATCATAGTTCTTTGTTGTTTTGGGTCTTTGTTATGGCGTACATCACAGTTCTTTGTTGTTTTGGGTCTTTGTTATGGCGTACATCATAGTTCTTTGTTGTTTTTGATCTTTGTTTATTATGGCGTACATCATAGTTCTTTGTTGTTTTTTATCTTTATTTATTATGGCGTACATCACAGTTCTTTGTTGTTTTGGGTCTTTGTTATGGCGTACATCACAGTTCTTTGTTTTTGATCTTTGTTTGTTATGGCGTACATCATAGTTCTTTGTTGTTTTGCGTTTTTGTTATGGTGTACATCATAGTTGGGGGGCCTGTAGTCGAGTGGTTAGAGCGCTCGTCTGCGGTGCGGAAGGTCGGTGGTTCGAATCCGCTAAACGCTGGTTCGATTTTTCCGGCCTGAAAACTCCCTCTGTCCACCCAGCATGAATGGGTACCTGACTTCGGTCGGGGGAGGTTTAAAAAAGGCGGCGAAAGGAGAGGGATGGGCTCCGCCTTTCATAATGCCGTGCCCTAGACACGGTGAATCTTTAACAGTTCACCGCCCCTACGCCATATTGACCATGGGACCTTTAACCTTTTAACCTTAACATCATAGTTCTTTGTTGTTTTTGATCTTTGTTTGTTATGGCGTACATCACAGTTCTTTGTTGTTTTGGGTCTTTGTTTGTTATGGCGTCATCAAGTCTTTGTTGTTTTACTTATTATTATGCGACATCATGTTCTTTGTTGTTTGGATCTTGTTATGCGTACTCACAGTTCTTGTTGTTTTTATTTGTTGTTATGGCGACTCACGTTTGTGTTTTTGTCTTATTATATGCTCTCGTTTGTTGTTTGATCTTTGTTTGTGGCTAATAGTGTACTTATTTATTGGAACATAGTGGTTTCTTTGTATGCGTACATCACAGTTCTTTGTTTTTACTTTGTATGGCTATGTTTTGTTGCTTCTATCGTACACACGTCTTTTTGTTGATCTTTTTATTCCAATCTTGTGTTTTCTTATTTATTTTCTAGTCTGGTTACTTTGATCCTTTTGTTTTTATTGTTGATGGTACACATTTCTTTGGTCTTCCTTGCTATTTGTTGGTTTTGTTGTTTGGTAATCATTCTGTTTTGGTCTTTTATGCGTACATCATAGTCTTTGTTGTTTTGTTTGTTTGAAAAGTCTTTGTTTTTTTTCTTTATGGCGACATCACAGTTCTTTGTTGTTTTTGTTTGTGACATCATATTCTGTGTTTGCTTTTATTGGCGTAATCCATTCTTGTTGTTTTGTTTTTTTTTGGGTCTCTAGTTTTGACTTATTATTATGCGTACATCAAGTTCTTTTTGTTTTGGATCTTTTTTATATGGCTTTTTTTTGTTGGGATCTTGTTGTATGGTACATATTTTGTTTTTTGATTTTTTTAGACATAATTTTTGTTTTTGATCTTTTGTTATCGTACATCATAGTCTTGTTTTTTGATCTTGTAGCTAATCATGTCTTTGTTTTTATCTTGTTATGTCTCACTTCTTTGTTGTTTTATCTTATTATGGCTACACATAGTCTTGTTGTTTGATCTTTGTTTTTTGACGTTTAACATCATAGTTCTTTGTTGTTTTTGATCTTTGTTTGTTATGGCGTACATCAAGTTCTTTGTTGTTTTGGGATCTTTGTTTGTTATGGCGTACATCATAGTTCTTTGTTGTTTTTTGATCTTTGTTTGTTATGGCGTACATCATAGTTCTTTGTTGTTTTGGATCTTTGTTATGGCGTACATCACAGTTCTTTGTTGTTTTTATCTTTGTTTGTTATGGCGTACATCAAGTTCTTTGTTGTTTTTGATCTTTATTTATTATGGGTACATCAAGTTCTTTGTTGTTTTGTGATCTTTTTGTTATGGCGTACATCACAGTTCTTTGTTGTTTTTATTTTTTTTTGGCGTACATCATATCTTGTTTTGATCTTTGTATGGCGTACATCAAGTTCTTGTTTTTGATTGTTTTTGTGATCTTTGTTTATTTTTATGCGTACATCATCAGTTTCTTTGTTGTTTTGATCTTTTTTGTTATGGCGTACATCACAGTTCTTTGTTGTTTTTTAGTCTTTATGTATTATGGCGTACATCACAGTTCTTTGTTTGTTTGATCTTTGTTTTATGGCGTACATCAAGTTCTTTGTTGTTTTGATCTTTTTGTTATGGCGTACATCATAGTTCTTGTGTTGGCTTTCCAGTTATGTACTCACAGTTCTTTGTTTTTTGGTCTTTGTTTGTTATCGCTCATACAGTTTTCTTTGTTTTCATTGTCTTGTTCGCTGAATAAGTTCTTTGTGCATTTTGCATCGTTGTATGGGACTGACATCTGTTCTTTGTTGTTTTTTTCTTTATTATGGCGTCATCACAGTTTTTGTTTTTTTATGTCTTTGTGTATGGCCGTACATCCTAGTTCTGTGTTTTGGAATCTTTTTTTATGGCGTACATCATAGTTCTTTGTGTTTTGGATCTTTGATTATGGCGTAACACATTCTTGTTGTCTTTGGATCTTTATTTATATGGCGTACATCATAGTTCTTTGTTGTTTTGGATCTTTTTATTATGGCGTAATCACAGTTCTTTGTTGTTTTGGATCTTTATTTATTATGGCGTACATCATAGTTCTTTGTTGTATTGGGATCTTTATTTATTATGGCGTACATCATAGTTCTTTGTTGTTTTGGATCTTTATTTATTATGGCGTACATCATAGTTCTTTGTTGTATGGGATCTTTGTTTGTTATGGCGTACATCATAGTTCTTTGTTGTTTTGGATCTTTTTTGTTATGGCGTACATTATAGTTCTTTGTTGTTTTTGGATCTTTCTTTGTTATGGCGTACATCATAGTTCTTTGTGTTTTTTGATCTTTGTTATATGGCGTACATCATAGTTCTTTGTTGTTTTTTATCTTTGATTGTTATGGCGTACATCACAATTCTTTGTTGTTTTTATCTTTATTTTTATGGCGTACATCATAGTTCTTTGTTGTTTTGGATCTTTTTTTTATGGCATACATCATAGTTCTTTGTTGTTTTGGATCTTTGTTTGTTATGGCGTACATCATAGTTCTTTGTTGTTATGGGATCTTTGTTATGGCGTACATATAGTTCTTTGTTGTTTTGGATCTTTGTTATGGCGTACATTATAGTTCTTTGTTGTTTTGGATCTTTCTTTGTTATGGCGTACATCATAGTTCTTTGTTGTTTTTGGATCTTTCTCCATTATTGTGTGTGTGTTAACATCACAGTTCTTTGTATTTTGGATCTTTGTTTGTTATGGCGTACGTCATAGTTCTTTGTTGTTTTTTATTTTTGTTTGTTATGACGTACATCATAGATTCTTTATTGTTTTGGGATCTTTGTTATGGCGTACATCATAGTTCTTTGTTATTTTTGGATCTTTCTTTGTTATGGCGTACATCATAGTTCTTTGTTGATGGGATCTTTGTTTGTTATGGCGTACATTATAGTTCTTTGTTGTTTTGGATCTTTGTTTTTATGGCGTACATTATAGTTCTTTGTTGTTTTCGATCTTTGTTTATTATGGCGTACATCATAGTTCTTTGTTGTTTTGGATCTTTCTTTATTATGGCGTGCATCATATTTCTTTGTTGTTTTGGATCTTTCTCCATCACGTATCGTTTACGAGCGCGGAGGTGCCGTCTTGAGAGGATGAAACCTCCCCTGTGGGGATGCCGGGGTCTCTTTCAGTATAAATAGTATCCTCTCCTTCTGGAAATTCTGTGCTAGTAATTTCCTCTTTTCTGTCACTCTCTTTTTTTCTTATGTCCTTTGCTTTCTGTCATTTCTTCCTATCATTTTCTGCCTTGCTGATCCATTCAGCTGTGTGTTCGATAAAGTCTTGCGTACTTTATCTTAGGATTGATAATAGGGTACATGTATTAAGTGCATTTTTGGCTCTAGGGAGGTGAGATATGCGGAAGCAGTTTTAGGTAATTTATGCCTGTTTTTATATATGTTTTGGTGTCCTTAGGTATTCTAAATTCGTATTCAGCTTTGTTTGTTTTGTTTTTTTAAATCCCCTGTGCGATAAATTGGACGGAGTGGTCAACGCCGAGGGCACGTTCTTAGATTATGTGCGCGAATGCATCGATATGTGTACTGAATTTTCTTTTCTTTTTTTCCTGTTGAAGT
>JAPXFY010000021.1:17994563-18004563 GCA_030674185.1 Monoplex corrugatus | reverse complement strand
AAGCAATTTTAGATAGTTTAGCTCCCCCCCCTTGTTTGTTGTTGAAGCAATTTTAGATACTTTAGGCCCCCTTGTTGTTGAAGCCGTTTTAGGTAGTTTAACCCCCCCCCCCCCTCTTGTTATTGTTGAAGCAATTTTAAGTAGTTTAGCCTCCCCCCCCCCTTGTTGTTGTTGTTGATGCAATTTTAGATAGTTTAGCCCCCCCCCCCCCCCCTTTGTTGTTGAAGCAATTTTAGTACTTTAGCCCCCCCCCTCCCTTGTTGTTGTTGAAGCAATTTTAGGCAGTTAAGCCCCCCTGTTGTTGTTAAAGCAATTTTAGGCAGTTTAGCCCCCCTGTTGTTGTTAAAGCAATTTTAGATAGTTTTGCCCCCCTGTTGTTGTTAAAGCAATTTTAGGCAGTTCATCCCTCCTTGTTGTTGTTGAAGCAATTTTAGATAGTTTAGCCCCCCTGTTGTTGTTAAAGCAATTTTAGATAGTTTAGCCCCCCCCGTTGGACTCTGCCTCCCCCCCCCCCTGTTGTTGTTGTTGAAGCAGTTTTAGATAGTTTAGAGCCCCCCCCCCCTCTGTTGTTGTTGTTGAAGCAATTTTAGATAGTTTAGCCCCCCCCCCTTGTTGTTGTTGAAGCAATTTTAGATACTTTAGGCCCCCTCTTGTTTGTTGAAGCCATTTTAGTAGTTTAACCCCCCCCCCCCTCTTGTTTTGTTGAAGCAATTTTAGTAGTTTAGCCTCCCCCCCCCTTGTTGTTAGTTTGTTGTTGATGCAATTTGATAGATAGTTTAGCCCCCCCCCCCCTGTTGTTGTTGAAGCAATTTTAGGTATTTAGCCCCCCCCCCCCCCCCCGTGTTGTCTTAGCAATTTTAGATTGATTCCTAGTTTTTGAAGATTTTAGAGTTTGCCCCCTCCTTGTTGTTGTTAGAAGCAATTTTAGCATTTAGCCCCTTTGTTTTAAAGCATTTTAGGAGTTACCCCCTGTTGTTGTTAAAGCAATTTTAGGCAGTTTAGCCCCCCTGTTGTTGTTAAAGCAATTTTAGATAGTTTTGCCCCTCCTTGTTGTTGTTGAAGCAATTTTAGTGCAGTTTAGCCCCCCTGTTGTTGTTAAAGCAATTTTAGGCATAGTTTATCCCCCCTGTTGTTGTGTAAAGCAATTTTAGCAGTTTATCCCCCCTGTTGTTGTTAAAGCAATTTTAGATAGTTTAGCCCCCCTGTTGTTGTTAAAGCAATTTTAGGCAGTTTACCCTCCTGTTGTTGTTAAGCAATTTTAGATAGTTTAGCCCCCCTGTTGTTGTGTTTAAAGCAATTTTAGATAGTTTAGCCCCCTGTTGTTGTTGAAGCAATTTAATAGTTTAGCCCCCCTGTTGTTGTTAAAGCAATTTTAGATAGTTTAGCCCCCCTGTTGTTGTTGAAGCATTTTAGGCAGTTTAGCCCCCCTGTTGTTGTTTGTTAAAGCAATTTTACATAGTTTAGCCCCCCTGTTGTTGTGTTGTTGAAGCAATTTTAAGTAGTTTAGCCCCCCTGTTGTTGTTAAAGCAATTTTACATAGTTTAGCCCCCTGTTGTTGTTGTTAAAGCAATTTTACATAGTTTAGCCCCCCTGTTTGTTAAAGCAATTTTACATAGTTTAGCCCCCCTGTTGTTGTTGTGTTAAAGCAATTTTACATAGTTTAGCCCCACTGTTGTTGTTAAAGCAATTTTACATAGTTTAGCCCCCCTGTTGTTGTTGTTTGTTAAAGCAATTTTACATAGTTTTAGCCCCCCTGTTGTTGTTGTTGAAGCAGTTTTAGCAGTTTAGCTCCCCCCCCCCCCCTGTTATTGTTAAAGCAATTTTAGTAGTTTAAGCCCCCCTGTTGTTGTTGTTGAAGCAATTTAAGTAGTTTAGCCCCTGTTGTTGTTGTTGAAGCAATTTTAAGTAGTTTAGCCCCCCCTTTGTTGTTGTTGTTGTTGAAGCAGTTTTAAGTTAGTTTAGCCCCCCTGTTGTTGTTGTTGAAGCAATTTTAGATATTTACCCCCCCCCCCCTGTTATTGTTGAAGCCGATTTTAGGTAATTTAACACCCCTGTCGTTGTTGTTGAAACAATTTCAGGTCATTTAGCACAAACACACACCTTTGTTGTGTGTTGAAGCAATTTTAGGTAATTTAGCACAAACACACACACCCTTGTTTTGTTGTTGAAGCAATCTCAGGTTATTTAGCACAAACACACACCCTTGTTGTTGTTGTTGAAGCAATTTAGGTAATTTAGCACAAACACACACCCTTGTTTGCTGTTGAAGCAATTTTAGGTAATTTAGCACAAACACACACCCTTGTGTGCTATTGAAGCAATTTCAGGTTATTTAGCACAAACACACACCCTTTGTTGCTGTTGAAGCAATTTTAGGTAATTTAGCACAAACACACACCCTTGTTTGTTGTTGAAGCAATTTCAGGTTATTTAGCACAAACACACACCCTTGTTGTTGTTCTTGAAGCAATTTCAGGTAATTTAGCACAAACACACACCCTTGTTGTTGTTGTTGAAGCAATTTCAGTTTATTTAGCACAAACACACACCCTTGTTGTTGTTCTTGAAGCAATTTCAGGCTATTTAGCACAAACACACACCCTTGTTGCTGTTAAGCAATTTTAGGTAATTTAGCACAAACACACACCCTTGTTGCTGTTGAAGCAATTTCAGGTTATTTAGCACAAACACACACCTCTTGTTGTTGTTGTTGAAGCAATTTTAGGTAATTTAGCACAAACACACACCCTTGTTGTTGTTTTGAAGCAATTTCAGGTTATTTAGCACAAACACACACCCTTGTTGTTGTTCTTGAAGCAATTTCAGGTTATTTAGCACAAACACACACCCTTGTTGCTGTTCAAGCAATTTCAGGTAATTTAGCACAAACACACACCCTTGTTGCTGTTTGAAGCAATTTCAGGTTATTTAGCACAAAACACACACCCTTGTTGCTGTTCAAGCAATTTCAGGTAATTTAGCACAAACAACACCCTTGTTGTGTTCTTGAAGCAATTTCAGGTTATTTAGCACAAACACACACCTCTTGTTGCTGTTCTTGAAGCAATTTCAGGTTATTTAGCACAAACACACACCCTTGTTGCTGTTCAAGCAATTTCAGGTAATTTAGCACAAACATACACTCTTGTTGCTGTTGAAGCAATTTCAGGTAATTTAGCACAAACATACACTCTTGTTGCTGTTCAAGCAATTTTAGGTAATTTAGCACAAACACACACTCTTGTTGCTGTTGAAGCAATTTTAGGTAATTTTGCACAAACACACACCCTTGTTGCTATTGAAGCAAGTTGAGGTAATTTAGCACAAACACACATCTTTGTTGCTGTTGAAGCAATTTTAGGTAATTTAGCACAAACACACACCCCTTGTTGCTGTTCAAGCAATTTTAGGTAATTTAGCACAAACACACATCCTTGTTGTTGTTGAAGCAATTTCAGGCTATTTAGCACAAACACACACCCTTGTTGCTGTTGTTGAAACAAGTTGAGGTAATTTAGCACAAACACACACCCTTGTTGCTGTTGAAGCAATTTTAGGTTATTTAGCACAAACACACACCCTTGTTGTTGTTGTTGAAACAAGTTGAGGTAATTTAGAACAAACACACACCCTTGTTGCTGTTGAAGCATTTTAGGTTATTTAGCACAAACACACACCTTGTTGCTGTTCAAGCAATTTCAGATTATTTAGCACAACACACACCCTTGTTGCTGTTGAAGCAATTTCAGGTAATTTAGCACAAACACACACCCTTGTTGTTGTTGAAGCAATTTTAGGTAATTTAGCACAAACACACACCCTTGTTGTTGTTGTTGAAGCAAGTTGAGGTAATTTAGCACAAACCACACACCCTTGTTGCTGTTGAAGCAATTTTAGGTTTTTTAGCACAAACACACACCCTTGTTGCTGTTCAAGTAATTTCAGGTTATTTAGAACAAACACACACCCTTGTTGCTGTTGAAGCAAGTTAAGATAATTTAGCACAAACACACACCTTTGTTGCTGTTGAAGCAATTTTAGGTAATTTAGCACAAACACACACCCTTGTTGCTGTTGAAGCAATTTTAGGTAATTTAGCACAAACACACATCCTTGTTGCTGTTGAAGCAAGTTGAGGTAATTTAGCACAAACACACACCCTTGTTGCTATTGAAGCAAGTTGAGGTAATTTAGCACAAACACACACCCTTGTTGCTATTGAAGCAATTTTAGGTAATTTAGCACAAACACACACCCTTGTTGCTGTTGAAGCAATTTCAGGTAATTTAGCACAAACACACACCCTTGTTGCTGTTGAAGCAATTTTAGGTAATTTAGCACAAACACACACCCTTGTTGCTGTTGAAGCAATTTTAGGTAATTTAGCACAAACACACACCCTTGTTGCTGTTGAAGCAATTTTAGGTAATTTAGCACAAACACACACCCTTGTTGCTGTTGAAGCAATTTTAGGTTATTTAGCACAAACACACACCCTTGTTGTTGCTGTTGAAGCAATTTTAGGTTATTTAGCACAAACACACACCCTTGTTGTTGCTGTTGAAGCAATTTCAGGTTATTTAGCACAAACACACACCCTTGTTGCTGTTAAAGCAATTTTAGGTAATTTAGCACAAACACACACCCCTGTTGCTGTTGAAGCAATTTTAGGTTATTTAGCACAAACACACACCCTTGTTGTTGCTGTTGAAGCAATTTTAGGTTATTTAGCACAAACACACACCCTTGTTGTTGCTGTTGAAGCAATTTCAGGTTATTTAGCACAAACACAACACCCTTGTTGCTGTTAAAGCAATTTTAGGTAATTTAGCACACAACACACACCCCTGTTGCTGTTAAGGCAAGTTTAGGTTAATTAGCCCCCCCCCCCCCCACTTGTTGTTGAAGTAATTGTAGGTAATTTAGCCCCCCCAGACTTGTTGTTGAAGCAGTGTTAGGTAATTAGCCCCCCCCCCCCCTTCCCCCGTTGTTGTGTTGTTGAAGCAATCTTAAGTTATTTAGAACCCTGCCTCCCGTTATTGTTGTTGAAGCAATTTTAGGTGATTAGCCCCCCCTCCCCCGTTGTTGTTGTTGAAGCAATCTTAGGTTATTTAGAACCCCGTCTCCCGTTATTGTTGTTGAATAAATTTTAGGTGATTAGCCCCCCCTCCCCCGTTGTTGTTGTTGAAGCAATTTAAGTAATTTAGCCCCTCGCCCCCCGCCTTGTTGTTGTTGAAGCAATTTTCTCCCTGATGCTCTCTTTCCCTTCAGCTTTCCTGTTGTGACTAGGTGCTCTAATTTCTCTTGCCTAAGTATTCCAACAAAAATATATGTCAGCCTACCACGATTGTTCAAGGTTCCATCATTTCAAGGTCAGTTGATAGTAAATGTTCCCTTTTGACAGCGATAAGTTTAAATATCTGGGAACGGTCATCTCACCAGATGGCAGATGTGCATCAAAAATAACCAGCAGAATCGGCCATGCCAAAACAGCATTCAAGAAGATGAAAAGCATTCTTACCAACAAATGCTTATCAGTTAACATCAGGAAGAGAGTTCTTGAATGTTATGTAGAACCGATAATGTTATATGGTTGTGAGGCGTGGAAGTCAACACGCAAAGCCAGAATAAGATGGAGGCAGCCGAGATGTGGTTTCTAAGAAGAATGTTGAGAGTTCCATGGACAGCAAGAAAACAAACGAGACAGTCTTGATGGAGGCAGACACAAGAACATCATTCATAAGGAAGATTATGAAAAGACAGGCAATATTTATAGGTCATTTTATAAGGAAAGGAAATTGGAGCACCTGGTCACAACAGGAAAGCTGGAGGGAAAGAGAGCACCAGGTAGATCCAGGGAGAAAATATCGGACGGACTGGCAGGGTGGCTGAGGACAGAGAGGGTGGAAGATGTGCTTGCGGTAACAAGGGATAGATACATATGGAGGGCCGTGATCGCCAACGCCTTGCGGCTGGGCACATGATGATATGATGATAATGATGATGATGATGATGATGATAGCGATATTACCTACGTTAATGACAATGTTTCTGATCATGATCTTAATAGTGTGATGAGGGTGGTGATCGTTATGGTGTGGATGGAGGTGGTGATGAAGATGATAGAGATCATGTTGACAAGAGAGGTGAGACAGAATATTCCAAAAAAATTTGTAAGGTTAGTGTTCTCTTAATCATTCTGTCTAGAGAAAGTTAACTAAAATCAGCCAAGTTAATCGATTTAAGAACGTTGTGTACATATCGTATATTTTTTGTTTTTTCACATTCATTACAAATAATTTCGTTTGGCTTTGATTCGGCAATGGTCTGAATCTGTAATGTGATAATTAAGCATATCCTCATTGCACGTGAAGGTTGAATTGTATTAAGTTGAGTGTGTGTGTGTGTGTGTGTGTGTGTGTGTGTGTGTGTGTGTGTGTGTGTGTGTTTGTTTGTTTGTTTGTTTGTTTGTTTGTTTGTTTGTTCGTTCGTTCGTTCGTTCGTTCGTTCGTTCGTTCGTTCGTTCGTTCGTTCATTTAACGTCTATTCACAGATGTGCTTTCAGACAAATTTGTGTGTTGTGTGTGTGTGTGTGTGTGTACACACTTGCTTCTATCTATGTTTTAACATTTCGTGTTTTTCCATGTGTGTGTTCAGATCGGCTTTTAAGGATAGTGCAGACGCCTGACCCCTGCAACTAAACCAGCCGTCGTCGGAAAAGAGTGAAAATGCAGACTGGGAAGAGAGACAACCGTTGATTCAGTGGTCTTCATCAAGAAAACAAGATTACGCCCCCTGATGTATATAGGCCTGCGTCATTCATTGATTTCTTTTTCAAACATTAAAGTTTTAAGGAGCAGCTGCTACGATAAGAACACTCATCAGGTTTTTTTATGGGCAACCATTTCACCGAAAACTTTTTTTTATTAGCAGTTGCAGTGCTTATGTACTAACTGATACCAGCTTCACTTTGTGGAGTACCAGTAAATCCCGTTGCTTAAAAGTAGTTTAAAAGAAAACAACAATAACATAGTTTTGTTTTTGAGTGCCAGTTATGTATCATGACAAAGAGCCCTTGTGTTAAAAAGACTCCAGGAAATAGCAATGATAATGTAGCCTACTTGCGGTAGTTTGGTTTTTGAAAACCGCTTATGCATACTATTAATAAAAATCAGGCTTTTCTTTTTTTGAGAAGTTTCCATGAAACTGCAGTGATAATATACCAGATGCTTACGTAGCTTAGGTTTTTGCGTCTAAAACTTTAAAGTACATAAGCACAGCGTTGACAAGTCTTTGATAAATATGGATGTTGATATAGGCTTCTGATACTAAGAGCAATTTGGCTTTTGAAAACAGCGACATTTGCTTGTTTGTTTGTTTGCTTGTTTGTCTGTTTGCTGTTTTGTTTATTTGTATGCTTGTCTGTTTATTTCATAGAAGAGTTTCGTCAGAAGCAGGCAAAGTCTGATTATGATGATGGCGACGTTTTCGACAGTAACATTTTACGCTGATTATTATGAGGGCGGCATTTGTGACATCAACATTGTAAGCTGATTATTATGATGGCGACATTTGCGGCATTAATATTGTAAGCTGATTATTATGATGGCGACATTTGCAGCATTAATATTGTAAGCTGATTATTATGATGGCGACATTTGCGGCAATAATATTGTAAGCTGATTATTATGGCGACATTTGCGGCAATAATATTGTAAGCTGATTATTACGAGGACGATATTTGCGGCATTAACATTGTAAGCTGATTATTATGATGGCGACATTTGCGTCTTTAACATTGTAAGCTGATTATTATGATGGCGACATTTGCGTCTTTAACATTGTAAGCTGATTATTATGAGGACAATATTTGCAGCACTAATATTTTGAGCTTAGCCCCTAGTATCGTTAAGAAGAGGCCATAACAGCATACCCAGATTTTTGATACAGTCTTGTTTCTTTATTCGTAGGTCTAGCGTGGCTTTCGTACACTTTTGTTTTGTTCAGTCAGCTGGTAGTTTTGTTATTGTTTCTGTTATTGGTTTTGTTTTGTTTTTCGTTTGTTTTTGCTTTTCTTCGTTTGTTGGGGCAAAAAAAAAAGGGGGTTGGGTGAGGAGGGTAGACTCGCTTTTTTTCTCAGATCAATATCATGCACCCCCTCATCCCTCCCATTAACCCGACCCATCTCCACTTACGTAACTTGCATACGTAACTTACTGACTGTTTGAAGTACTTGACAGTTCCCTTAGTTTTGCTTTTAGAATATTTAGGCAAAGTTTATTGAAAAGCAGAAATTGTTCCTCTTACGTAACTTGCATGCGTACTTCCTGACTGTTTGAAGTACTTGACAGCTCCCTTAGTTTTGCTTTTAAAATATATAGGCAAAGTTTATTTGAAAAGCAGAAATTGTTTTTTTCTCTTCCCATCTTAAAAAAGGACATTGTCTCTATCATTCTTTGTTTCTTTGTCTTTGTCTGTCTGTCTGTCTGTGTGTGTCTGACTGTCTGTCCTCTCTCTGTCTTTTCCTCACATAGGACTGAAGTAGGTGGTCGAGCGTGATACAGTTTCAGTGGTTTTATTGGAGTTTTTGTTAACCCGTTGACACCCGCACCCAATTCGCCAACTGCAAAAACTAAACCTTTCGACTCCCTCATCCTGTGAATAGGATGAGGGACTCAAACGGTTAATTGTTTGCTCTGCTAGCATGGCTGACAATGCAGGATTCTGGTGGACAGGGTACGAGAGGCAAAGGGTTAAAGTATGGGCTATTGGGAATTTGGCGAGCTGTTAGCCAGGCAAAGGGTTTGGAGGTTGTTATGCAAACTGATGGAGATTCCACGTGTAAGATCTGCTGCCATTGGTGTTTGCTGTAAGTTCTGATTCTTACCTGTGGAAAAATCTGAAATATTCGAGCTTAAAAATAATTATGTAATTGATATGCCCGTGGCAGGAAAAAGTTAGGTATCAGATGTACTCTTTTGCTTGTAAGAAAATTGAATTGAATATTTGTGGTTAAATAAGTAATGATACGTGTTGTGGCTTAGATGGTTTATCAATGCGTAGTTTTTGTCAATTAAACGTTTGGTCGACAGCAGCTGGCAACACAAAAATCATGTTACGAATGGATCAGTCTACACAAACCCTCTTGTTGTGTTTAAGATAAAGACCATCTGTTGTTTTTTTTACCTCCCCTGCCGTGCAAGTTGTTTTCTCTTTTTGATACATGGCGGTACATACAGTCTTACAAAATTTACATACAATTATATATCTGTCATCTAAATATTCATAAGGTTAGCAGGGCAACCTTGCTTACTCAACAAAAAATACCTCATAGTCACCATCTAGCTATTAAGACATACCGTCTTCTTGGAATGATGAAGTTTTTAAAAAGAGAAAACAAGTTTTTCGTTGTAGCAAATTGTGCAGGAGGGTTTCATGTGTGAAAAAAGAGTAAGCGTGTGCATTTCATATGATATGTATGCCATCTGCGAAATACACAATTTTATTCATTTTTCTCTTGTAAGGAGCTAATCATAAAAGCATGCAGCTTTCTTCTGTTGCTTTCAAACTTAAAACCTAGATGTTTAGTCTAATATTAAATTTAACCGGAGTAAATCAGCCGTTTTTTGTTTTGTTGTTGTTGTTTTTTGTGCATAGATTGGTGATAACGTATTTCAGTAGATGAATATGCTTTTCTATCATCTATCTGTATTTTAGTTCACCCATAAACATTTCAATATGTGGTTTAATTTTGCCAAACAATACCGTTTTTTCTGTACCTTACACAAAGCTTTAGACTGGGTACGTCCCATCTAGCTGTGCGTAGCCGTAGGTTCAAATCATTTACGGGTTATAACTTTTGAACTTTTGTGACTCATGTTCAGAGTAAGTGAACTCAGAAAATATGTGAACTCAGAAAATAAGTGAACTCAAAAAATAAGTACAATTGTATCGTCAGTCACCAAATACTCGTTAATATCAGAGAAAAAGAAACTAAGGC
>JAPXFY010000021.1:17987063-17989563 GCA_030674185.1 Monoplex corrugatus | reverse complement strand
CAACATTCTGTTTTTGTATATTCTCCATTTTACTCTTCTTCTTTCTTCTTCTTCTCATTGTTCGACAGTACTATCTTCACTTTACGAAACTGGACATTCTGTAATATCTTTGGTTTATCATCCTTCTTTTTTGTTTTCTTTTGTTTTTCTTGTTTTTTGTTCTGTTTTTTCTTGTTCTTTTCCTCTTCGTGTTCTTCTTTTTGTTTTGTTTTCTTTTTGTTGTTTTGTTTTCTTGCTTGCTAATTTGTTCTTTTGCTGTATTGTTGCTTTTTGTTGTTGTTATTGTTTGCTTCTGTTCTTTCTTCTTTTCTTTTCTCTTTTTTTCTTCTTTTTGTTTTGTTGTTCTTCTTGGTGTGTTTTTTCGTTTTTTTTTGTTGTTTTCTTTCTTCTCTATCTGTTGGTTTGTTTTCTTTTGTTTTTTTTTCTTCTTTCCCTTTTTCTTCTTTTCTTCTTCGTTCTTTCTTCTTTTTCTTCTTTCTTCTTCTTTTCTTCTTCTTCTTCTTCTCTTCTTCTTCTTCTTCTTTTTCTTCTTCTTCTTCTTCTTCTTCTTCTTCTTCTTCTTCTTCTTCTTTCTTCTTCTTCTTCTTCTTCTTCTTCTTCTTTCTTCTTCTTCTTCTTCTTCTTTCTTCTTCTTCTTCTTCTTCTTCTTCTTCTTCTTCTTCTTTCTTCTTCTTCTTCTTCTTCTTCTTCTTCTTCTTCTTCTTCTTCTTCTTCTTCTTCTTCTTCTTCTTCTTCTTCTTCTTCTTCTTCTTTTCTTCTTCTTCTTCTCTCAAGACCTTTCTATGCTCAGGAGATCTGTCAGATAGTAGTGGCGGATTTGGGTGGAGCGCATATGGAGCTGTCCAAGCGCAGTGAATCCCTCTTGAAATAACTCCAATAACTCTTCTTGTTCTTTTTTTTCTCTTGTTTGTTTTTCTCTCTCTCTTTCTCTCTTTCTCTTTCCTCTCTTCTCTCTTCTCTCTCTCTCTCTCTTTTCCCTCCCTCTCTCTTTTTCTCTCTTTCTCCTCCCCCCTCTCTTTCTCCCTCTCTCTCTCTCTTTTTTGTCTTCATTTTGTCTTCCTTTTTCATTTCTCCCCCTTTTCGTTTTTCTTATTATAGTTGATTCTTTTTCTCCTGTTGTTGTTGTTGTTGTTGTTGCTGTGGTTATATTGTTTTGAGGTTGGGTCGTATCATTGTGATCGATGTCTGTGTCTGATTGCCTGTCTGTCTGCCTGTCTTTTCTTTCTCTCTGTTCTTTACTGCGTCCGTCATTCTTTTGTCTTCCTTTCTTTCTGTCTGTCTTCTGTCTTTTCTGTTGTCTCCGTTTTCTTTCTGTTGTTCTGTCTGTCTGTCGTCTATATCTGTGTGTCTGTCTCTTTCTGTCTGTTTCCCACTTTTCTTTTTCCCTGTACCTGTCCGTTTTTGCCTTTCTATCTCTCTGTTTGCCTCTCTCTCTCTCTCCTGCGTCTCACTGACACACTCACACTGACACACACACACACACACACACGCACACACACATACACACACACACAAACACATACACACACACTCACAAACACCACCACACACACACACACACACTCACAAACACACACACGACACACACACACAATCAACACAATCACACACACACACACACAATACATCCCGCACACACACACACACGCACGCATACACAACACACACACAATCACACACACACACAATCACACATACACACACACACACTCAACACACACTCATAAACACACACACACACGCATCTTAAGAAACAGCCAACAACACTCTCTTCGACACAAAACACACAGGGCAGTTCAACAGGATTAGGTTTCAGATTTATTGTTTCTTTCGGACAGCAAGATATTAACCCTTACACTCCCGCAGCTTGCACAGAAGCTGCAAAAAAAATTAACCCTTTCATTTCCTCTCACTATTCACCGGTTTCCTGTAGGAAGCTGGTGGATAGGGTGAGGGTGTGAAAGGGTTAACTTTTTGCTTTGCTGCCCTGGCTGGCAATGCAGGATGCTGGCAGATATGGGTGAGGGAGTCTAAGGGTTAAAACAGTCAGCTGTGTATGCATGGCAACGGAGAACAATACCACCATTACTAAAGCGTTTGAATGAGATAAAAGGATTGGGACACAATAGCACACACTATGCGATACCATTTTAAGTACAATGCCCTTTACAACAAAAGTGTATGTGTTTAAGTACTTATGAGAAATGATCTTCAGGATATAGGCATTTATTAAAGAAGAATTTTATCAAGATATAGAATTCTTGGCTCAATACAATTTCCCTTGCGTTCTCTATAAGCTCTCCCGCCACGCTTACACAATACGCTTAAAGACAAACACAAATATAATTATACACACGTTCTCTCTCTCTCTCTCTCACTCACTTCTCTCTCCTCTCTCTCTCTCTCACTCACCTCACTTACCTCATCTTCACACGCACACATACACACACTTACACACACACACACACACACACACACCTCCTCTCTCTCTCTCTCTCAC
>JAPXFY010000021.1:17974563-17977063 GCA_030674185.1 Monoplex corrugatus | reverse complement strand
GGCGAAACGCGTGTGGTCAGTGAGTTGGGTGACTGGGTTGGTAGGTTGGTTGGTTGTTGTTGTTGTTGTTGTTGTTGTTTTTATGTTATTTAGTTGAATGAATCGTTCATCCAATCATCCATCCATCCATCCATCCTTTCATCCACCTGTCTGTTCATCCGTCCATCCTTCAAGCTATACATCAGTCCTCCCATCAATCCACGAGTTAGTTGCATGGTACAGCATTGCATGAAAGCACATAAAAGAAAACGTACACATTCCTACCACACATTCATATGCACACACACTATACACACACACCGATTTATTGTTATTGTGTATTGTATGATTGTATTGTATTGTATCGTATCGAATCGTATGTATTGTATTGTATTGTATTGTTTTGTGTTGTGTTGTGTTGTGTTGTGTTGTGTTGTATTGCATTGCATTGATTGTATCGTTTGTATGGTATGGCATTGTATAGTAGTTATGTTGTATTAGGTATGTTTGAGTATGCTTTGCAATGGAATGTATTGTATGGTGGTATTGTATGTATTGTATGCATTTGGTATCGTACTGATCTTGTATGGTATGTATCTATGGTATGTGGGTATGGTGTGTATTACATGGCAACGTATTATATTATGCACGGTTGAATTGATTATACTGATTGTATGGTATTGGTTGGTGTGTATGTCGTTGTGTTGTGTTATTATCGTATAACAGAGTACGGATAATGGATCGTCATTCACACCACCCACACAACATAGTCACACACACCACTGCACCAACAAACAACACACGATCATACACACATACACACACACACAAAACCATGATAAACATAGACTATCAGGTAGGTTAAATCAATGTTGCGATCACAGATAACTGGATTTACGTGTGAACTTATGGATATGGCATTGATGTGTACTTCCATTACATGCAGTTGTGATGTTAGGTATGGAATGACCAGGTAGGTTCTCAAACTTTGTATGAATTAATAATGGTTTGCATTTATGTTCGAGTTGTGTTGGTTGGTGTGTATGTGTATGTGTAGGTGTGTTGTGTGTGTGTGTATGGTGTTGTTGTGATGTTGGCTGTGTGTGTGGTATGTGTTGTGTTGTGCCTGTGTTGGTATGTGTATGGTATGGTGTGTGTTGTGTGTGTGTGTGTGTGTTGTGTGTGTGTGTGTTTATTATTTCCATTGCTTGAATTTGGCAATCACTTAGTTTCGTACTCAATTAAGTTCTATTTTCACGGTATGGTATGGTATGGTACGGTATGGTATAGGTATGGTATGGATGGTATGGTATGGTTTGGTATGGTATGGTATGGTATGGTATGGTATGGTATGTATGGTATGGAACTATGGTATGGCATGGTATGGTATGGTATGGTATGGTATATGGTATGGCATGGCATGGTATGGTATGGTAACTATGGTATGGCATGGTATGGTATGGTATGGTGTGGTATGATATGGCATGGTATGTATGGTATGGTGTGGTATGATATGGCATGGTATGTATGGTATGGTATGATATGGCATGGTATGGTATGGTATGGGATGGTATGATATGATGTGGTGTGGTATGGTATGGTATGGCATGATATTGTGTGGTATGGTATGGTATGTTACGGTATGGTACGGTATGGTATGATATGGTATGGTATGGTACGGTACGGTATGGTATGATATGGTATGACATGGTATGGTATAGTATGGTATGGTACGGTACGGTACGGTATGGTATGGTATGGTACGGTATGGTATGGTACGGTACGGTACGGTATGGTATGGTATGGTACGGTATGGTATGGTACGGTATGGTACGGTATGGTACGGTATGGCACGGTACGGTACGGTACGGTATGGTGTGGTATGGTATGATATGGCATGGTGTGGTATGTATGGTACGGTACGGTATGGTATAGTATGATATGGCATGGTACGGTATGGTATGGTATGGTATGGTATGGTATGGTATGGTATGGTATGGTATGGCATGGTATGGTATGGCATGGTATGGCATGGTATGGTATGGTTTGACATGGTATGGTATGGTAACTATGGTATGGTATGGTATGGTACGGTATGGTATGGTATGGTATGGTATGGTATGGTATGGTATGATATGGCATGGTGTGATATGGTATGGTATGGTATGATATGGCATGGTGTGGTATAGTATGGTATGGTATGGTATGGTATGGTATGGTATGGTATGGCATGGCATGGTATGGTACGGTATGGTATAGCATGGCATGATATGGCATGCATGGTATGGCAAGGCATGGCATGTTAAGCTATGTTTAGCTATGCTATGCTCTGCTCTGCTGTGCTATGATACGGTAAACCAGATAACATCAGCCACACAATCACACACTTTTGCACACAAACGTCAAAGCCACAAAAACAGTCGAAATCTGAGGGTTGCTGCTGCCATCGATCTATCACTTAATTCTTTTTCCGTCTGGATTGATTTTGGGTTTCTCTCTTCGTCTGCTGATAATCCCATGT
>JAPXFY010000021.1:17962063-17969563 GCA_030674185.1 Monoplex corrugatus | reverse complement strand
AGAGAGAGCAGAGAGAGAGAGAGACAGACAGACAGACAGAGAAACAGAGACAGAGAGACAAAGACAGAGACAGAAACTAGCCAGACATGTACGTAATATCCCACTCGTATAATAAAGTGCGCGTGGGAACTACTTCCAACGAAAAAAAAAAAAAAAAAAAGACCAAAAAACCCAACCAACGAACAGAACAAAAATCCACAGAGACAGGACTTCAGTGACTCTCTACCTCTCTTTTGCTCTCTCTGTCTCTGTTTTTCTGTCTCTCTTCTCTCTCTCTCTCTGTCTCTGTCTCTCTGTCTCTCTATTTCGTCTCTGTCTCTCTCCTCTCTCTGTCTCTGTCTCTGCTCTCTCTCCCTCTCTCTTCTCTGTCTCTTCTCTCTCTGACCCTCTCTGTCTCTGTCTCTACCTCTCTCTGTCTCTGTCTCTGTCTCTGTCCTCTACCTCCTCTCTGTCTCTGTCTCTCTGTCTCTCTACCTCCCCTCTTCTCTGTCTCTGTCTCTCTACCTCTCTCTGTCTCTGTCTCTGTCTCTCTACCTCTCTCTGTCTCTGTCTCTGTCTCTCTACCTCTCTCTGTCTCTGTCTGCTTACCTCCTCTGTCTCTCTCTGTCTCTCTACCTCTCTCTCTCTCTGTCTCTGTCTCTCTACTTCTCTCTCTGTCTCTTTTGTCTCTTCTCTCTCCTGTCTGTCTGTCTGTCTCTCTCTCTCTCTCACATACACAGACACATAGACACACACACATACACACACACACATTGACACACTACACACACACGTACACACACACATACACACATACACACACTCACACCCACTTACCCACCCACCCACCCACCCACACTACACACACTACACACACACACACCACACACGCACATCCCCCCCACACCCACCCACCCCACACACAAAGACAACGCACCCCCACCCACCTCCAACCCCAGACACACACACACCCCCACACACGCACACACACCTATAGACACAATCCTCTTACCTTCTGTACGTTCTCCTCGCTAAGGCCCAAGTCAAAGATGCCAATGTCACTGTGGTGGTAAAAATATTGAATGGAATGGACAAACTGCAGCAGACTCCGCATGGTGCGGTCAGTTGCCGCGGTGATGAAGGCCAGGTGATCGTCTGCTTCCTGCATGTTCTTGAAGTCCTCTGGATTGTATTCCTCCGCGCGCTTGGCCACGCTCTCCATGTATTTCTTCCGCCGTTTTTGTAGCTCCCTTTCCAACTCCCAGTCCACTTTTTTTTCTATCTTTAAAAACCAAAGTTGGGTCCAAAACTGCTTTTAGGGTACATTATGAAGTGGAAGAAGAAATACGTGGAAGAAGAAAGAACAGAACTGAAAAAGGGTGTGAAGGTGTGTGTGTTTGTGTGTGTGTGTGTGTGTGTGTGTGTGTGTGTGTGTATGTGTGTGTGTGTGTGTGTGTGTGTGTGTGTGTGTGTGTGTGTGTGTGTGTGTGTGTGTGTAAGTGTGTGTTGTGTGTGTGTGTCTGCATGTATTTGTGTGTGTGTTTGTGTGTGTGTGTGTTATAAGTTGTGTGTTTGTTTGTGTGTTTGTGTGTGTGTGTTTGTTTGTGTTTGTGTGTGTGTGTTTGTTTGTTTGTGTATTTATGTGTGTGTGTTTATGCGTGTGTAATGTGTGTTTGTTTGTGTGTGTGTGTGTGTGTGTTTGGGGGGGGTAGAGAAGGGAACATTCGTTTGTGTACATGAGTGCGGTTTTAATTAACAAAACAGGACAGGCGCAAGATTGGACGAACTGGCCTTTGTCAATTTACACAAAACAAAACAAACAAACAAACCACAAACAAAACAAACAAACAAAATACTTCATCATAGCATAGTGAAAAGTGGCCATTAATTGGCATGGAAAATCAGTCAGAGAGAAAAAAATGTGAGCACAAAATTTAACTGCCTGAGTGCCATAATCCGTCACACTCGCCATAGTAAGGTGCCACCCAGTTTTTTCCTTGTGTGCGTGTAGTTTGTGCATGTGTTTACCAACGACAGTGGCTCTTTCTGCAGAATTGTTGGTGTTTTAGTTTTGATTTTGCTGTTTTCGCTTTCAAGTCTCAGTTTCAGTTTCAATTTCTCAAAATGACATCTCCGCACTCGGAATTAATTTCATACGCACTAACGTCACAGGTGCCATGTCATGGAGAAGATCCAGAATGATCACGGCACAAGCCTTAAGCCTGCACATAAACCCACGAGCTGGCCAGGTCCTGAGGCCCTACCTAGATAGTTTCATAACCCTGCGGTCGTAGAAGAGTGAGGTGGTCGATGCCTCCGACTCGTTTTTCGTCCCTTTCCCAAGGACTAGATGTTAAGTTCGATTTTCCGGTCAAACTGAGGAGAAACGTCGAAGCCTGTACGGGGAGCGAACCCTGGAACATCGAGTTTAGTGAGTGGCAGGGGAACGTCTGAACCATTCTGCCACTCTTTTAAACTTTTGTAAAACAGACCATCATTATAAGCATAACCATCACCACCACACCACCCGTACCGTACCTCCTGCCAATAAACACATACACAAACCAGTGAAACAAACTAACCTACCTGAAACTCTTCTTGTTTTTCCTCTTTCTTTTTTCGGCCGTCTGTCATCCTCAGAATCAGGAACATCCTTTTCTTCTTCCTCGTACCTCAGCCTTCCATCGTCATCGCTTTCATCCTCAACTTTTCTTTTTCCCTCCGTTCGGTACCTCCTCGCTTTCTTTTTGTGGTATCTTTCATCTCCATCTTTTTTCTTCTTGTGTGGTTTTTCGTTGAATCTTTACTTTTTCATGTAAACATCTCGTGTCACGGTGTTGTCGTTAAATTTTACGTTTCATCTTCATCGTCGATAATCTGCCTCGGTGTCTGTCGTTAATTTTACGTTTTCAACTTCATCGTCGATATATCTGCCACGGTGTCTGTCGTTATATTTTACGTTTTCAACTTCATCGTCGATATATCTGCCACGGTGTCTGTCGTTAATTTCTACCTGTTCACCTTCATCGTCCATATATCTGACGTTTTCTTGTTTTCTGTGGTGTTGACTTTTCCGACGCTTTTGATGGTCTTTGCCTTTGTGTATTTGGCGAAGGCGTACGTCAAGGTCTGCCGGTCCGTCATTATCTATTTTATCGCCTTCGTCCCCCTCTCTCAGATCACTGTACCGACCTCGGCCGATGTCTGGAGGACTGAAGGCTTTTTGTCTGTCTTCTTTTTCTTCTGCTTTCTGGAATTAAAAAAAAAAAAAAAAGGAATTGCATACGAATCATGAGAATAGTTATCAGTTTTAATGGTTTGTGTTGGGGGTAGTAGCAAAGGAGGAGAAAGGAAGAAAGCAGAAAGGAATATATTCACACACACATACGCACAAGTGCGTACAGAGAGAGACACACACACACGCATTCATGCGCATGTGCACGCGCGCGCGCACACACACGCACTTATGTACACACGCTTGAGGTCGAACACACGGATAGACAGATTGACACACAACAGACAGATTGACACACAACAGACAGAGACACACAACAGACAGATTGTCACACAACAGACAGATTGTCACACAACAGACAGATTGTCACACAGATAAACACACGCATATCTCCACATCGATATACAAAGCGATGAGTTTGTGTCAAACGTTGCACTTTCTGAATAAAAAGTGACAAAGACGATCGTAAAATTAAACATTAACATTTATAATTTCCTTCTTTTTAGGAGAATTACAAATAAACAAACAAACGAAAACAAAGAAATCAAAGCAAAAACAAAACAAACAAAACAAAACAAAAACAAACAAAACAAAACAACAACAAACAAAAACACGAAAAAACAAACAAACAAAATACCAAAACAATACCAATACGATTGAAATTCTATCGCTTTTTTTAACAGTGTTTTCCGCAGAAAAGACAATAATTCGTAAAATAAAACTAGGTTTATTTATATGGTGTGACCGTTTCTGCAATGCCAGAGATTTTTGTTCATGTATATAATATATGCCAGAAATCAATATGATCAAAGTACATTGTATACAATGGCTGAGAAAATTCATTTCGAAATTTTAGCCGCTCTTAAGACAATCCAGATTTCCTGCTTTTTAAAGTCACATTGACCCTGAAGAAGCATCAAATGAACTAATATTATACCTGAAGCGAGGATAAAGGTAGACTGTTACAACAGTGAAAACAGAATTCAAAACATTCTAAGAAGTTCTTAAGAAAGTTCTGTTAACATCCTTTCCTGAAAAAGTGATGATGTTAGGCTTTTTATGGGGGGGGGGGGGGGGGGGGGTCATATGACCTTGACCTTAAAGCCATGACTTTCAAACTTCTGCATTTACGACACCTTAACGGTCTAGAACTACGATCCAAATTTGGTAAAGGTCCATCCATAAACTAGCAAGAAAGGGTTGCCAGGACATTTTTGTCACAAACACATAGTTGACACATACAGACCGACATCTTTCTCTGGTCGATATAAAACAGTCTCCCTATAAATATAGTAGGGAGGGGGGGGGGCAGAAAAAGGAGAAAAACAGAACTCGCAGCCGCGCGAGTGCCACACACACACATGCCCCACACACCCACACACACATACACACAACACCACACACACACACACACACACAAACACACACACACACATACACAGAGATACAGACCATACAGACAGACAGACCCGCCAGCCAGACAGACAGACAAACACACACACACACATACAACACACACACACACACACACACACACACACACACACACACACACACACACACACACACACACACACACACACACACACACGACTATCCCTCTCCAGTTGAAATGAGTTTTCTTTTAAAAAAATTAAAAGAGGTTGACTGCAATGAACGGACTTCACGTGACAAGACACGCATGAACGCGTAAGTGCACCTGCGCAGCCGACAGTGACAGGTTAAGGTTAAGTTGTTTAGTATTTATAGTTTTTACACAAGGCAAAACACTCATTGTCTTCATGAAATTGAAGGATTTTTGTTATTTTTCTTTCTTCAAGCGACAAAAGAGAAGACACGACGAGCGACGTTTGACACTGGGTTACCGAAGGACATCTGAGATATGAGTCGATGCCTTTCTTTGAAAATAAGTAGCTTTCAAATTGCATCAAGCGTGGTGTGAAAAAAAAGTAAACATGGTTAATAAGCGTGCTCCGTAAATTTCCTTCAGCAGGGCTTTTTTCCAACTTTTTTGAAATATCTCTTTTTACCGTATCAAATCACGTCACTTGTCTCACATGTGCGCGTCACCGGGTTCAGTGTTGGCCGCTGCCCTCTTCGACACAACTACTCGCCTCCAAAGGGCTCTATCTTGACTTTTGTGGACAACTTTTCGAATATCTAGGCCACTGATGTTGGCTATGTTCTCGATGTCTGAGATTGGAGATATCTGCCTTTCTTCGTTTTTGCCTCTGTGGGTTTTTTTTTTTTCCCTTGAGAAATATCCAGCGCAGAGCAGCTCGATTCGTCTTGAGGCGCTATCGCAACACCTCCAGCGTATCAGACATGATTGACGAACTGCGATGGCCCTCGCTCCAAGACAGACGTCAAACTGCCCGCCTCACCATGCTATACAAAATCCGGAACAATATGGTGTGCATGAACACATGAAGCAAAAGATGGAGCCTGCCAAGCCCGCCAGAGGAGAGGCCACGACCATCAATATAATCCAACCGAGATGCCGCACACAATACCAACAACAGACTTTTCTACCACGAACAATCCGCGACTGGAACCGCCTGCCCCAGAGCGTCGTGGAGGCCACAATCATCGACACCTTTGTGTCAAGGGCCTCCAAACTCTCTAAATAGGCTCTTTTTTTTCACATGCTTCCGACCTCCTCCAAGGTGACAGAATAATCAACTGATTGATTGCGGTCACTTCCCTGGAAGAAGAAGAAGAAGAATGGCTGCCACAAAGTCTGAGCAAAGGTAACCTGTCTATTGTATTTTTGTGCCCAAAACTGGATAAAATGACCGTATCAAATACTTTTTGAAAAAAAAAACGTTCAGTGTGCATTCAAAATGCGAACACTTGCCATGGCCAGTACACTAAAAGGCCGAAAGGCTTGGTGACTTCAACTTTGGACTCGGACTTAAAGAATTTGTGAAGTGTTTTGAATGTGTTGATGTTCGTGACCTGAGCTCGCCAGCTCCTCAACTGGGATACATGTTCGGAACAGATGATACAGTTACCACGGTTGTTACTTGGATTACTGCTATTAATGCCGAGAAGAACTTGGTGAGGCTGCCTACACAATCAGGTAAAACCATTTTTTTGTGTTTGATTCTTTGTTTTTCGCACGAAAGTAGAATGTACGCACACTTACGAGTATAATCGAATCTTTACAATACCATATGCTTTCTTCCTTTGGCAGGTTGTCAGTTTCTGCCTGCTCACCCCTCTTGTAACTCACTCACTCTCTGACTCGCTGTCTGTCTCTCTGTCTCTCTCTGCTCTCTGTTTGTCTCTCTGTCTCTGTCTGTTCTCTGTCTGTCTGTCTCCTTGTCAGTCTCTGTCTCTGTGTCTGTTTCTCTCTCTCTCTCTCTGTCACTGTCTCTCTCTGTCTGTGTCTGCCTCTGTCTGTCTCTTTCTCTCTCTCCGTCTCCCCCCCCCCTCTCTCTTGCTCTCTGTCTCCCTCCCTCCCTCCCTCTGTCTCTGTCTGTCTCTCTCACTTACGCGCGCGCGCACACACACACACACGCACACGCACGCGCGCGCTTCCCCTCCTCCCCTTCTGTGTTCTGTCTCTCTCCTGTGTCCCTTCTAATCTTCTCTTTGTTTCAGTCACTCAGCCTCTGTCTCCTCTATGTGTTTATAGTTTAAGCCTTTTAGTTGTTAATTTTCTTAAGTGTTGCGATTTTTGTCCAATGGCTGAATGCACGTTTTCCCCCCACATTGCACAGACAGTATATCGTTGCACAGTCTTCATATTCCATCTTCGGTGGACGTGCTTGCTGGGTGTTTTTGTTTCCATAAGTCGCCGGGTACTGACATGACCTACACAAGGATCTTTAACGTGTATATAAGATATTCGGCATGGGCGTACGACGAAGGGTCTGGGGGTCTAGGCATTAACAGGCCTGCGCACATGTTGACCTGGGAGATCGGTAAAACCTCCACCACTTACCCCCCCCCTCCCCTCTCTCTCTCTCCGGGAAGGATGGAACCTGGACCCTTCGATTGGGAGTCCGACATCTTACCCACGTGACCACCGCGCCCGTCTGAATGAGCATGAATCTGAATTTTGATGAAGTAGATTTTGCATGACCAATGTCTTTGAAAGTGACGGTTATGTACTAGTTGATGTGTTTCCAGCTATTTGTGTGTTTTGTGCTTCTTTGTGTTGAAATCAGCGTCATGGTCAGAATGCAGAATGCTGAAAACGATTTTGAACCATCAAATTGTTGTCTGTGACTGTGTTTGCTGTACTTGTCTCTTCCTCCCTTCTACCTTGTCTGTCTGTC
>JAPXFY010000021.1:17917063-17954563 GCA_030674185.1 Monoplex corrugatus | reverse complement strand
GCAGGATGCTGGTGGACAGGGTGCAGGAGTGTAAGGGTTAAGCAACCTGCGCCAGTTTTTGTAAATGTTTTAGTGTCTTTAGTAATGTTTATAAATTTGTATTCATGTTTGTTTTTTAACCCCCTGGTGACCAATTGGGCGGAATGGTCATCAACAGGAGCAAATCCTCAGATGATGTGCGCAAATACCTTGATATCTGTACTTAATTTTGATTTACTGTTTTTTTGAGGGTCATTGAGTGTTGCGTGTGTTTTCAGATGGTTGTAGGTCTGATATGGGTCTGAGCAGCTGGCAGGGTTTCAAACAATAATGATAATCAAATAACAATGAAAAACACATGATTCGATTTTTCTTAATGGAACACAGAGAGCACAAACAGTAAGACGAGCTGACCACACTCCTCTGTTTGTTGTACAGTGTGGCCCTGAGCCAGCCACTGACATGGCTCACAGGATTTTTGACGTGCATAATATCTGATATTTAGCATGTTGTTATACGGTTGTGAGGTGTGGACAGTCAACAAGCAAAGCCAGAACAAGATTGAGGCAGCCGAGATGTGGTTTCTAACAATATTGTTGAGAGTTCCATGACAGCAAAGAAAACAAACGAGACAGTCTTGATTGAGGCAGACACAAGTAGATCATTCATAAGGAAGATTAGGAAAAGACAGGCAACATTTATATGCCATTTTATGAGGAAGGGGGATTTGGAGCACCTGGTCACAACGGGAAAGCTGGAGGGAAAGAGAGCACCAGGTAGACCCAGGGAGAAAATGCTAGACGGACTTGCAGAGTGGCTGAAGACGAGGAGGGTGGAGGAGACGCTTGGGGAACAAGAGATAGAGACAGATGGAAGTCCATGATCGCCAGCGCCATGCGGCAAGGCACCTGATGATGATGATGAGATGTTTTAGCTTGAACTGAAAGACATTGACCTCCTAACGCACATTATGCAATAGACCTCTGGCACCAAAACTTATTACTCGGAGTTTAGTCATTGTTAATTTTCAGTGTTTTTAAATCCACACAAAACCCTCAACAGTGTGAGTCATCTTTTTTGTTGTCATTGGATTTGTTTACGGTAACTGCTGGCTGCCTGGTGAGTTTGGCAAATTGAATTGTCCGCCAGCTCGTCCGGCCTTCTGCACACAGTCACACACACACACACACAACACACACACAGAGACACACAGACAGACAGACAGACACACCTATATATGTATGTATATATATATAATATTATATATACACATATATATATATATATAATGTATACATGCATACATACATACATACACGTACATTATATAATCTATATAATATATGTATATAATATGTATGTAACAAACATACATACACACAAACACACACACACACACATATATACACATACATAGACATGCACACACACACACACACACACACACACACACACACACGCACACACCACACATACACAACACACACACCACACACACACACACACACACACACACAACACACACATACACACACGCGTACATGCACGCGTACATCACACTACACATACACACCAACAACACACACTGATACACGCACACACACACACGTACATGCGCACAACACACACACCCTCACACAGAGAGAGAGAGAGAGAGAGAGAGAGAGAGAGAGAGAGACAGAGAGAGAGAGGCAGACAGAGAGAGAGAGGCAGACAGAGAGAGAGACAGAGAGACAGAGACAGAGAGACAGAGACAGAGACAGAGAGGACAGAGACAGAGACAGAGAGACAGAGACAGAGAGAGTGTGTGTGTGTACGTGTGTGTGTGTTCAGCTGTTACATTATCGAACACACACTACGTCTATGAACAACAGCTGGTTTAGATTGAACTTCGCTGAAAATTGATGGAATATGCGCGAACGTGCGAACACATGCACAAAAGGGACACATACACACTCTTTTCAACACTTTTTTTTTTCAAACATGTACGCTTTCTCTCTTCTTTGGTGTAAGACAATTTGTGAACCAAAGCCAATGAAAACCTGACCACAGCATCTAATATCTTATTACATTGTCATGACTTGACGAGAGCTCAGTGTTATTGGTCTATTTAACCCTTTGCTCCTTCATCCTATCTGCTAGGCTCCAACATTATCAGCCATCAGAGCAGAGCAAATTCATAATCCTTTAACTCCCTCACCCTGCCCACCAGCTTCTTGCCACGTCAATGTATATCTTTACGATGTCATCTGACACGTTTGCCACGTCAGTATCCATCTTTATGACGTCATCTGACACGTTTGCCACGTCAGTGTCCATCTTTATGATGTCATCTGACACGTTTGCCACGTCAGTATCCATCTTTATGACGTTATCTGACACTTTTACCACGTCAGTATCCAACTCTATGATGTCATCTGACACGTTTGCCATGTCAATATCCATCTCTATTATGTCATCTGATATGTTTGCCACGTCAGTATCCATCTCTATGATGTCATGCAACATGTTAATCACGTCAGTATCCATGTTTATGATGTCATGTGACATGTTTGCAACGTCAGTATCCATCTTTATGATGTCATGTGACATGTTTGCCACGTCAATATCCATCTCGATGATGTCATCTGATATGTTTGCCACGTCAGTATCCATCTCTATGATGTCATGCAACATGTTAATCACGTCAGTATCCATGTTTATGATGTCATGTGACATGTTTGCAACGTCAGTATCCATCTCTATGATATCATCTGACACGTTTGCCACGTCAATATCCATCTCGATGATGTCATCTGATATGTTTACCACGTCAGTATCCATCTCTATGATGTCATTTGACACATTTGCCACGTCAGTATCCATCTCTATTATGTCATCTGATATGTTTGCCCCGTCAATTTCCATCTTTATGATGTCATGCAACATGTTAATCACGTCAGTATCCATGTTGATGATGTCATGTGACATGTTTGCAACGTCAGTATCCATCTTTATGATGTCATGTGACATGTTTGCCACGCCAGTATCCATCTTTATGATGTCATGTGACATGTTTGCCACGTCAGTTTCCATCTTCATGATGTCATGTGACATGTTTACCACGTCAGTATCCATCTTCATGATGTCATGTGACATGTTTACCACGTCAGTATCCATCTTCATGATGTCATGTGACATGTTTACCACGTCAGTATCCATCTTAGTGATGTCATGTGACATGTTTACCACGTCAGTATCCATCTTTATGATGTCATGTGACATGTTTACCACGTCAGTATCCATCTTAGTGATGTCATGGACATGTTTACCACGTCAGTTTCCATCTTCATGATGTCATCTGACATGTTTACCACGTCAATATCCACCTCTATGATATCATGTGACATGTTTACCACGTCAGTATCCATCTTAGTGATGTCATGGACATGTTTACCACGTCAGTATCCATCTTCATGATGTCATGTGACATGTTTACCACGTCAATATCCACCTCTATGATGTCATGTGACATGTTTACCACGTCAGTATCCACCTTCATGATGTCATGTGACATGTTTACCACGTCAGTATCCATCTTTATGATGTCATGTGACATGTTTACCACGTCAGTTTCCATCTTAGTGATGTCATCTGACATGTTTACCACGTCTGTATCCATCTTTATGAAATCATCTGACATGTTTACCACGTCTGTATCCATTTTATGATATCATCTGACATGTTTACCACGTCTGTATCCATCTTTATGATGTCATCTGACATGTTTACCACGTCTGTATCCATCTTTATGATGTCATCTGACATGCTTGCCACGTCGGTATCCATCTTTATGATGTCATTTAATTCCATTATATCTTTGCCAATGTCAGTTATCCATCTCTATGAGTCATCTGACATGTACACCACGTCAATATCCATCCCTGTGACGTCATCTGACATGTACACCATGTCAATATCCATCTCTGTGACGTCATTGACATGTATACCACGTCAATATCCATCTCTATGACGTTATCTGACATGTTGTCGCGTCAATATCCATTTTTATCATGTCATCTGACATGTTTGTCACGTCAGTATCCATCTTTAGGATGTCATCCATCTGTGTGTGGATACTGGGGGCTCTTACAGTATGAGTGTTAGCAAGAAACACCAGTAGGTTGCTGATGGGACCCGGACCACCAATGCCCAGTCACTCTCCAGACAATCACCTCCCCAGCTCCCGACGCCACTCGATAGTCATTTCATCCCACCTTCTGGAACTCCTATGCCAGAAATTTCCTCTTTTCTGTCACTGTCTTTGTTTTTGCCTTGTTCCTTTCTGTCATCTCTTCCTATCATCTTCTATCTTGTATGTAACCTACAAAACCGTACATGTTTTCTGTTATGATTCATAACTGGATTTGTATGTATCAAGTGCATCTTTGGCTCTGAGGAAATGTGATGTGCAGAAGCTATTTTATGCATATCTCTTTTCCCTACAGCCAAAAATGCACTTAATACATGTATACAATTATCAATCCTAAGAGAAAGTATGTAAGACTATATCGAACACATAACAGGTGAATGGACCAGCAAGGCAGAAAACGATAGAAAGAAATGACAGAAAGCAAAGGAACAAGGCAGAAACAAAGAGTGAGAAAAAAACAAAAAATTTAAAAGAAAATAAAAAAGAGGAAATTTCTGGCACAGAATTTCCAGAAGGTGAGGATACTGTTTGTACTGAAAGAGCCCCCGGCATCCCCACGGGTGGGGTGGGTGGGTGGGGTTGGGGATAACAATGAGCCATGACTAGTATTATGTTATATTATGCTATGCTATGCTATGTTATGTTATGTTATGTTTGCATTGTACTGTATGTCATGTCATATTCATGTCGTATCGTATCGTATCATAACGTATCGTGTGTGGTGTGGTGTGCCATTACGTGCCGTTACGTGCCGCCATGTGCCGTGCCGTAGCGTGTCGTGCCGTGCGCTTACGTGCCATGACGTGACGTGCTGTTAGGTGCCGTGGCGTGCCGTACCATGGCGTGCCGTGCCGTGCCGTGCCGTGCCGTGCCGTGCCGTTTCGTGCCGTTCCGTTACGTGCCGTGGCTTGCAGTGTAGTGCCGTTGCGTGGCGTGCGTGGCGTGCCGTGCCGTGGTGTGGTGTGTTGTGGCGTGCCGTGACGTGCCGTGCCGTGCCGTATGTGCTATGACGTGACGTGCCGTTACGTACCGTGGCGTGACGTGCCATGGCGTGCCGTGCCGTGCCGTTACGTGCTGTGGCTTGCCGTGGCGTGCCGTTATGTGCCGTGCCGTGGTGTGGTGCGTTGTGGCGTGGCCTGGTGTGGCGTGCCATGCTGTGCCATACCATGTCTCAAATAATTTTATAGAGAGACTGTGGCGTTGAAGTATCAGTTCACATTATCTCAAAGTGTCGAAAAGCACGGAAACTGAAGATCATTAATACTACTAGTATGTGTCCGACTGTATTTATACTGCAGTAATGTCATCATCATCATCATCAGGTGCCCTGCCGCATGACGTTGGCGACCATGGACTTCCAACCATCTCATCTCTCGTTGACCCCAGCATCTCCCCCACCCTCTTCATTCCCAGCCTCTTTGCAAGTCCGTCCAGCAATCTCTCCCTGGGTCTACCTGGTGCTCTCTTTCCCTCCAGCTTTCCCGTTGTGACCAGGTGCTCCAATTCCCCTTTCCTCATAAAATGGCCTATGAAGTTGCCTGCCCTTTCCTAATTTTCCTTATGAATGATCTACTTGTGTCTGCCTCCATCAAGACTGTCTCGTTTGTTTTCTTTGCTGTCCATGGAACTCTCAACATTCTTCTTAGAAATGTATAATTAATAAATGAATCTCCCTTGTCTTCAGCCACTCTGCAAGTCCGTCTAGTATCTTCTCCCTGGGTCTACCTGGTGCTCTCTTTCCCTCCAGCTTTCCCGTTGTGACCAGGTGCTCCAAATCCCCCTTCCTCATAAAATGGCCTATAAATGTTGCTTGTCTTTTCCTAATCTTCCTTATGAGTGATCTATTTGTGTCTGCCTCCATCAAGACTGTCTCGTTTGTTTTCTTTGCTGTCCATGGAACTCTCAATATTCTTCTGAGAAACCACATCTCAGCTACCTCGATCCTTCTCTGGCTTTGCTTGCTGACTGTCCACGCCTCGCATCCGTACAACAGTACTGGTTCTATATAACATTCAAGGACTCTCTTTCTGATGTTAATTGATAGGCATTTGTTGGTAAGAATGCTTGTCATCTTCTTGAATGCTGTTTTGGCTTACTGCAGTAATGTACGGACATGGAAATACCCTGTTTATCCCAATATTGTTGTTTTTTGTTATCTACAGCGTAAAGAGTATGATTTAACATGGACTCTGTGCTGTACAAAACTGAATTACTATGACCATAAATACTCATCAGCAAGTTCATCATCGTCGTCATCGCCGTCATCGTCGCCGCCCGCCGTCGTCGTCGTCATCATCATCATCATCATCATCATCACCACCACCACCACCACCACACCACCACCACCACCACCATGATTATTATTATTATTATCATTATATTATTATTATTATTATTATTGTTATTGCTGTTGTTACTGCTGCAACTGTTGTTGTTTTGTTGCTGTTATTATCATTATTGTTGTTACCATCCTTCTCATCATCACTACCTTTCTACTACTACTACTACTATATTGAAGTTATGACGTCACTATCTCAATCTTTTTGTCAAAGCGCAGTTGATTTATTGAGGTGTGAAGTCATGAGGAAAAAGACTCACCACACACACACACGCATGTATACCTGCACGCGCAGGCGCTTACACAGACAGACACGCAGGCTGCCACATTCTCGCACACACAGAATATGTGCACACATACGGAAATGCACACGCACACATGGACACGTAACACCACACACACACACACACACACACACACACACACACACACACACACACACACACACACACACACCACACACACACACACACACACAACACACACACACACACATTCATTTACACACACAGTCTCTTTCTCATTCTCTGTCTCTGTCTGTCAGTCTGTCTGTCTGTCTGTCTTCTCTGTCTCTCTTTCTTTTCTCTGTTTCTCTGTCTGTCTCTGTCTCTCTCTCTCTGTCTCTGTCTCTGTCTCTGTGTCTCTCTCTGTCTCTGTCTGTATCTGTATCTGTCTGTCTGTCTCTCTGTGTGTCTTTCTCTGTCTCTGTCTCTATCTGTCTGTCTGTCTGTTCTGTCTGTCTCTGTTTCTCTGTCTCTGAGTCTCTCTCTGTCTGTCTCTGTCTCATCTGTCTGTCTGTCTGTCTGTCTCTCTCTCTCTCTGTCTGTGTCTCTCTGTGTCTCTGTGTCTCTGTCTGTCTCTGTCTTTCTCCATTCTTGTACTTCACATTCCTGGACTCGACTCGAATACGTTGATGTGTATACATGATTTTCTTTTCTTGGTGTTGTTTTTTTTTCTTGGGCCAACAGAGCGCTGTGCATATGTCAAGAAGGCGATCGTCCTGTTATGGCTCTGCGCGGTCGGCTGGGCTTTAAACAATACGAACAAGAATGACTATAAAATCCCTCACTCTTCGTCTCTCAACCTGTATCGATCACACTGTCCATGTTTGAGAGCCAGATTACACTCAGGCCACGTGGTGATAGCACAGCTGTAGGCATGATCGAAGGAAGGTGATTGAGACATTGACTGCGTTGCTGAGCTCTTAGCTTGGTTTGTCCGTCCAGTTGGTAAAAGACTAGAGATTTTAGATCCTGTAGACTTCAACTCCCACCCACCCCCAACCCATCCCCTTCGTGGGGATGCCGGGGGCTCTTTCGGTATAAATAGTATCCCCCCACCTTCTGGAAAGTCTGTTGCTTGAAATTTCCTCTTTCTTGTCACTCTCTTTTTTTCTGCTTTCTTCCTTTGTTTTCTGTTATTTCTTTTTGTCATTTTCTGCTTTGCTGGTCCATTCACCTGTATGTGTTCGATAAAGTCTTACGTATCTCTTAGGATCGATAATTGGGTACGTGTATTAAGTGCATTTTTGGCTGTAGGGAAACGAGATATCCAGAAGCAATTTTAGGTAATTTATTCCTGCTTTTATATATGTTTTAGTGTCCTTTGTTTAAATTTGTATTCATGTATGTTTTTTTTTAATCCCCTGTGTGTGATAAATTGGACGGAGTGGTCAACACCAGGGGCATCTCTTTAGATTATGTACCCGAATGCATTGGTATGTGAACTTAATTTTCTTTCTTTTTTTTCCCTGTTGAAATATTGTGTATGTTTTGAAACAGATTGTAGAACTGGTATAGTTCTGCCCAGTCGGCTGGGCTTTAAACAAAGATAAGCATAACAGTAATAGACTTCACAACAGGTACAGATTACTCCCCCCCCCCCCCCCCCATGAATGTATGTGTTTGCTTATGAAAGAGGATTTTGTATAGATTTATTTTTACCATGGACAGTTCTTTTGTTAGCAGTGTCTTTTACGTGAGTGAAGTGTATTGTTCTAACGGGCCCTTGTGTTATTGTCTCATCCGTCTCTCTGCCCCCACCCCCGCCCGCCCCCACCCCGCCTTGGGGATGCCGGGGGCTTTTTCAGTATAAATAGTATCCCCACCGTCTGGAAATTCTGTGCTAGAAATTTCCTCTTTTCTGTCACTCTCTTTGTTTCTGTCTTTTTCTTTAATTTCCTCTTTTCTGTCACTCTCTTTGTTTCTGTCTTGTTTCTTTGCTTTCTGTCATTTCTTCCTGTCATTTTCTGCCTTGCTGGTCCATTCACCTGTATGTGTTCGATAACGTCTCAGGATTGATAATTGGGTACATGTATTAAGTGCATTTTTGTCTCTAGGGAAATGGGATATGCGGAAGCAATTTTAGGTAATTTAGGCCTGTTTTTGATATGTTTTATTGTCCTTAGTTATGTTTAAATCTGTATTCAGGTGTGTTTTTTTAAATCCCCTCTGTGATAGATTGGACGGAGTGGTCAGCACCGGGGGCATCTCCTTAGATTATGTGCCCGAATGCATTGGAATGTGAACTTAATTTTTTTTTCCTGTTGAAATATTGTGTATGTTTTGAAACAGATTAAAGACCCGATACAGTTTTGCACAGTCGGCTGCGGGTTTTAAACAAAGATAAGAATACCAGTAACAGACCTCACCACACGTATAGCTTACTTCCTCCTCCTCCTCCCCACCCCACATGAATGAGTGTGTAAGCTTATGAAAGTGGATTGTGTACAGAGTTTCACCATGGGCATTTCTTTCGTAAGCAGGTGTCTTTTACGTGAGTGAAGCGTATTGTGCAAACGGGCCCCTGTGTCACTGTCTCGTCCGTCTCTCCTCCCTCCCCCCTCCCCCTGTGGGGATGCTGGGGCTCTTTCAGTATAAATAGTATCCCCTATTTCCGGAAATTCTGTGTTAGAAATTTCTTCTTTCCTGTCACTGTCTTTGTTTCTGCCTTGTTCCTTTGCTTTCTGTTATTTCTTCCTATCATTTTCTGCCTTGCTGGTCTATTCACCTGTATGTGTTCGATAAAGTCTTACATACTTTTTCTTAGGATTGATAATTGAGTACGTGTATTGAATGCATTTTTGACTCTAGGGAGGTGAGATATGCGGAAGCAATTTTGGGTAATGTATGCCCGTTTGTATATATCTTTTGGTGTCCTTAGGGATGCTTAAATTTGTATTCAGGTGTGATTTTAAATCTCCTGTGCGATAGATTGGACAGAGTGGTCAACTCTAGGGGCATATCCTTAGATTGTGTGCTCGAAGCATTGATATGTGTACTTAATTTTCTTTTTTTTTTCTGTTGAAGTTTTGTACGTTTTGAAACGGTTATAGCCCTGATATGGCTCTGCGTGGTCGGCTGGGCTTTAAACAACAATAACAACAATCCGTCTCTCTCTGTCTCTGTTGCGCTCTCTCTGTCTACCTCTGTCTCTTTCTCTCTTTCTGTCTGTCTGTCTGTCTTTCTCTTTCTCTGTCTCTATCTGTCTGTCTGTCTGTCTCTCTGTCTCTGTCTCTGTCTGTCTGTCTGTCTCTCTCTCTCTTTCTCTCTCTCTATCTGTCTGTGTCTCTCTTTTCTCTCTCTCTCTCTTCTCTGTCTTCTGTCTGTCTGTCTCTCTTTCTCTCTTTCTCTGTCTCTGTCTATCTGTCTGTCTCTCTTTCTCTCTTTCTGTCTCTGTCTGTCTCTCTCTCTCTGTCTCTGTCTATCTGTCTGTCTGTCTGTCTGTCTCTGTCTCCGTCTGTCTTTCTGTCTGTCTGTCTCTCTCTGTCTGTCTGTCTATCTGTGTCTCTCTTTCTCTCTCTCTCTCTGTCTCTGTCTGTCTTTCTTTCTCTCTTTCTCTGTCTCTGTCTGCCTATCTGTCTGTCTCTCTTTCTCTCTCTGTCTCTGTCTCTGTCTGTCTCTCTTTCTCTTTCTCTCTTTCTGTCTCTGTCTGTCTGTCTGTCTGTCTCTCTTTCTCTCTCTGTCTCTATCTGTCTGTCTCTCTCTCTGTCCTGTCTGTCTGTCTCTCTCTTTCTCTGTCTCTGTCTGTCTCTCTTTCTCTCATTCTCTGTCTCTGTCTCTGTCTGTCTCTCTTTCTCTCTCTCTGTCTCTGTCTGTCTGTCTGTCTTTCTCTCTATCTCTCTGTCTATCTGTCTGTCTTTCTCTCTCTCTCTCTCTCTCTGTCTGTCTGTCTATCTGTCTGTCTCTCTTTCTCTGTGTCTGTCTCTGTCTGTCTGTCTTTCTCTCTCTCTCTGTCTGTCTCTCTATCTGTCTGTCTCTCTTTCTCTGTGTCTGTCTCTGTCTGTCTGTCTCTCTTTCTCTGTCTGTCTGTCTGTCTGTCTTTCTCTCTCTCTCTCTCTGTCTCTGTCTGTCTGTCTTTCTCTCTCTCTGTGTCTGTCTCTGTCTTGAAGTTGAAAAGTTTAACACATACAGAGCATGGGATTAGCTAGAGTGTCTCCCGTCCCCCTCCCTATATTTTACCCACATAGTCACAGATCTCATGTCAGATAAAAGCTTACGGTATGATCTATTTTTAGTTTATATGTGACCTCCCACCACGAAATCGGTCTTAACTCGCAGTCAGTCAAACAGCACTAGGAGCTGAAAAGGTGACTGAGGGTCTATCTGGGGTGTTTTGACTTTTTCTCAAAACTGATTTTTGTAGATTATAATCTATCCCCCACAGAAATTTTTTTCTTGAAAAAGTATTATTAATCAATTTAAAATGGTATTTTAATGCACTGAATGCATCAGAAAGAACGCAATTTTCTACCAAAAGTACGTATTTTTGTCTCTTATTATGAACCGTAACCTGTACAGTACCCGCACATGTAATATACTGATGGAAAGCTCTTTGGTGCACCTTTCAGATGATGACAGCGAAAATTAGAAACAAACTGGGTCAAAGCTACCAAATAAAAAAATTTAAGGAAAATGTTTAGGAGAGCACACAAAAACTTTAGAGGCCGTTTTCTCAAAATGGCCGTCATACAACTTAATGACATTAAACATACATAACTTCTACATTTTTTTTAGTACAAGCTTCATTCAAGCACCAAAATAATCAGCAGAATGTACACTTTCCAATGATATGTATATCTCAAAATACCCAAAATGCTAGTTAAAACTGATTTCGTGTGGGAGGTCACATGTGTTTCCTCTTTTTGTCGAAATGGATCTATCCATGCAAAATGAAATTTGGACTGTTCTTCTTGGAGAGAGCATGTCGCCGTGGTGCAGCGCCACCCATGTTGATTTTTTTTTTGCATGTGTAGATTTGTGTTTACCTGTCAAGTGATTTTTCTACAGATTTTAGCCAAAGACCATTCCTTCGTTGCCTTGGGATCTTTAACACGCGCTGAATGCTGCACACGGAAATTCGGTTTATTGTCTCATTGGAAAGACTATTTCAGAAATGTATATATATACATATAAAATCTCAATTCAAATAAGACATTCATAGAAGCTTTTAACAAGTTTGTTTGTGAACAATAACGATATGAATACGACCGAGAATCGCAACAATGACAACAATCAAATAATAATAAAAGGCTAAGGGAAGGAACTTCATCTTTGTATCCCCTAAGCCGTGTTGTATGGTAATCATGGTTATTTCCCTTTTTCCGCTGTCGCAATGTTCACCAGTTTGACGAAGACGATTGAGTGACTCGAGTGAGAAAGAGAAAACAATTTACTTGAAAAGGAATCATAACAGTATTTTCAAATCAAATAAGAAGCCATTACACATAAAACTCTTGGAAGAGGCAAACAGTATGGCCTACATTCAAAATGTGGGATTCCAATTATTTGTTACGTTCTCTTGACGTCAGTGAAAAAAAATTACACGAAAACTAACTTTGACAAGGAAGTCAAAAAAGGTTACGTAAATGACAATTTTACTTTAGGGATTACATCACGCCGAACGCTGAGTGTCTACCGATGATCAGTGATTTTAGACCACACGCGCGCGCGCGCACGCGCGCACACACACACATATATGTATATATATATATAATGTATGTATATATATATATATATATAAATAATATATACACACACATGTGTGTGCGCACACACACAGAAAAACGCACACACAACACACACACACACACGCACACACAGAAACACAACAACACACACACACACACACACACACACACACAAGAGAGAGAGAGAGAGAGAGAGAGAGAGAGAGGAGAGAGAGAGAGAGAGAGAGACAGACAACACAACACAACACACACACACACACACACACACACACACACACGCACGCACGCACGCAACACACACAACACACACACACACACACACCACACACACACACACACACACACACACATCCGTCTAATATCACTCATAGTGAACAAACGTTAATTAAGACGAACGAACACACACACATACACACACACACACCAGAGAGAGAGAGAGAGAGAAGAAGAATACACACATACACACACATAACACACACACACACATAAACACACAAACACACACAGGACTCACACACACTCACACACACATGACACACACACACACATGCACACACACACATACACACACAAACAACACACATACACACACAAAAACACACACACAAACACACACACAAACACACACATACACACACTCAGCACACACACAACACACACACACACACACACACACACACACACACACACACACACACACACACACACACACACACACAATTAAGTTAACGGGCACGATAGCCAAGTGGCTAAGACATCAGACATCCAGTCAGAACTGGGGTTCGATCCTGCCTGGGTACCTCCCGCCTGGTGGGTAAAGGGTGAACGTTTTTCCCATCTCCCAGGTCAACATGTGTGTAGTCCTGACAGTGTCTAAACCTACCTTTCTGTATAATATGCACGCAGAACACCAGATATTCACTCATTCATTCATTAAGTGTCTTGCCACATGTCGTTTGCCCTCCATATGTTTTTATCCCGTGTTGCCGCAAGCACATCTTCCACCATCTCTGTCTTCAGCCACTCTGCAAGTCCGTCCGATATTTTTTCCCTGGGTCTACCTGGTGCTCTTTCCCTGCAGCTTTCCCGTTGTGACCAGGTGCTCCAATTTCCCTTTCCTCATAAAATGGCCTATAAATGTTGCCTGTCTTTTCCTAATCTTCCTTACCAATGATCTTTCTGCTCTGACGTTCTCGTTCCCTTTGCTGTCCTGTTTCAGAACTTCACACTTCCACATTCGGCTGCCTCAGTCTGTTCTGGCTTTGCTTGTTGACTGTCCACGCCTCACAACCGTGTAACGTTATCGGTTCTATATAACATTCAAGAACTCTCTTCCTGATGTTAATTGATAGGCATTTGTTGGCTAGAATGCAAGGTTAAAAATCCTGTAAGTCATACCAGTGGACTATGGAAACGTAAAAACACCCGGCATGCACACCCATCGAAGAGGGTATATGCAGCAAAATGCCGCCTGCCCACTGTGGGTGAAAATGGGAACGCTAACTCCCTTCTCAGCCCCCCCCCCCCCCCAAAAAAAAACGTAGGTGAGGAGGGGATGGGGGAGAAGGCGAGGAGGATACTTGTATATAAAAATATTGGGACAGTGAATGAAACTGCAGGTCTCCTCATTAGCTCAGTTGGTTGAGCGTCGGATTCACATGCTAATGGTTGTGGGTTCCAATCCTGGGGTTTGCGCTTCATTAAAACTGGCCTTCTCACTGTCCCATCTTAACATCATTGTTGTTCTGGTGGTGTCAGTATAGGATTAGATAAGTCCCCTTCCCCCACTTCCCTGGGATGATTATCCCGTCGGCCATATCACCTGAGGTGGGTGTCCACGAAAAAACTGAACCAAATCAGTCAGTCAGTCAGTGAAACTACAGCCAGACGAGGGGTTATTGGGGTCATTGGAGTTATTTTAAGAGGGGTTCACCGCGTTCAGACAACTCCATATGTGCTCCACCCAAATCTGCCAGCAATTTATCTTGACAGACTTCCCTGAGCCTGCACAAACCCCTACGGCTGTCAAGGTCTTGAGGTCTGGACGAGGAGAGGGAATAAATCAACATGTGAAATATTGGTGCTTAAGCTGATCTGAGGAGTTAACCAGTCATCATCATCATCATGTGCCCAGCCGCATGGCGTTGGTGATCATGGCCCTCCACACGAATCTGTTCCCTGTCGCTGCAAGTACATCTCCTGCCCTCTCTGTCCTCAGCCACTCTGCAAGTCGTCTAATATTTTCGCCCTGGGTCTGCTTGGTGTTATCTTTCCCTCCAGCTTTCCTGTTGTGACCAGGTGCTCTTATTCCCCTTTCCTCATGAAGTACCCTGTAAAACTGGCTAAACACAGCGATTAACAACTCAGTCACAAAGTGATATGGATAATTAACCATTGGATTTTATGAAAGGTTGACCAAAAAATGATTGTAACGCTGATTCAAATATTTCTATACTGTGTCATTATTTCTTATGGATCATCGCTCCCCCGTGGGGATGCCGGGGGCTCTTTCAGTATAAATAGTATCCCCACCTTCTGGAAATTATGTGCTAGAAGTTTCCTCTTTTCTGTCACTCTCTTTGTTTCTGCCATGTTCCTTTGCTTTCTGTCATTTCTTCCTATCATTTTCTGCCTTGCTGGTCCATTCATCTGTATGTGTTCGATGAAAGTCTTTTATGCAACTTTTTCTTAGGATTGAATAATTGGGTACATGTATTATGAGCATTTTTGGTCTAGGGAATTTGTGTGATAAATTGGACGGAGTGGTCAACGCCGGGGGTATCTGCTTAGGTCATGTGCACGAATGCATTGTATGTGTACTTACGTTTTCCCCCTTTTCTTTCCTGTTGAAATTGTGTATGTTTTGAACTGGTTATAGCCCTGATATGGCTCTACGCAGTCGGCTGGGCTTTAAACAGAATAACAGTAAGGATCATCGCGCCTACGGAGATTTTGTTTGTGTTTGCCTTTTATTGTTCCATTTTCTTCGCCACCTTAATGGCCACAGAAGCTGTCACCGTTTTCATAATGCGATGATGAGAATGATAATCATGATGCTGTCGAGTTCCATTTGCCGCTGAGACTGCGTGACAGGCTTACTGTCGTAATGTATTCTAGCGCCAACCAGGCCCGAGAGATACAACTCTCAATGACGCATCCATGATATGGTTGAGACGCGGACGTGTCGTTCCCAGTCTTGCTAATGAGCCCATGCTATGCTTAGCTCTGAGCAGGAGCCGGTAGGAGCCGAAAATCCCACGGTGATTTTTGAAAAGTACGGACGGAGATTCGAACCTCAAGCTTCCATTCGGCTTCCGTTGCATTAACGACTACACAGCGCAGACTGGTTGTAAACTATATTTGTAGAGCATATTGGAATGTATCGTTTTGTCTTGCTGATTGGTTGCTCTGATTAACTCTATGTGTTGCGTGTGTGTGTGTGTGTGTGTGTGTGTGTGTGTGTGTGTGTGTGTGTGTGTGTGTGTGTGTGTGTGTGGTGTGTGTGTGTGTGTGTGTGTGTGTGTTGTGTGTGTGTGGTGTGGGCATGTATGTGTGTGTGTGAGCATGTGTGTGCGTCTGCGTTCATCTGTGTGTATGCGTGTGCGCGTGTAAAAAGAAGACAAAGCAGACAGATATGCAGTTTTAGAAAGAGGCACAAACACAACACACACCACACACACACACACACACACACACACACACACACCACACACACACACACACAAAACACACACACACACATTCTCTCTCTCTCTCCCTTCCGTCTCTCTCTTTTCTCTCTCTTTTCACTCTCACACACATTCAGGCATGCACGAGCGCAAGTACACACGCAGAGGCACGCACTCACGCGTTCATACACCAACACACACACACATACACACACACACACGCGCGCGCGCACACACACAACACACACATACACATACAGAGAGAGAGAGAGAAAAGAGAAATGAGAGAGAGTGAGAGAGAGAGAAAAGACAGACAGACAGATAGACTGATACACGGACACAAAACACACACACGCACACGCACGCACACACACAGACATACACACATACACAACACACACACACACCACAATCGAAATCCACTCATGCGCAATTACAGTCGCACACAAATAACCACCATCGCCACCACCACCACCACCACCACACCACACACCACCACTCACCACCACCACCACCACCACACACCACCACCACAAGCAACAACAACAACAACAAGCACACCAAAAAGAAAAAAGCCAGCACCCAGTATGTCTCAAACTTGTTTATGGTGTATTATTAGCCACACACACACACGACAAATCCTTTTGAATTGAAACGTGCTCAAGATTCAGTGGATATATGCGACCGTGGATCGATTTGATTAATAATTCATAATAAAGTAATAATTAACAGTTGTTGTTGTTGTTGTTGTTTTCAATCAGCCCTTACAGTCAGTGCCAGCTTTACGCAGACACACAGCTGTCTGCTTAGTGAGCGAGTAACAGATGATTGCTGGCGTGGCGTTAAATTAAAAGCAGAATTGTTGTCTTCTCAACAGTATCAGTAAATAGGAAAAAAGAGAGGTGCAGGCGAGTGTGGAAAGATGGTAAGAGAGAATGAGATGTACGGAGGGTTGGGGGGGGGGAAGAGAGAGGGGTGGTGGTAGGTTGGAGAGTGTCAGTGACAGAGAGAGAGAGAGAGAGGGGAGAGAGAGAGAGAGAGAGAGAGAGAGAGAAAGAAAGAAAGAGGGAGAAAGAGAGAAAGAGAGGGAGAGAGAAAAGAAGAAAGAGAGGAAAGAGAGAGAAAGAAGAGAGAGAGGAGAAAGAGAGAGAAAGGAGAGAGGCAGATGGAAAGGAGGGGAAATGGGAGAGAGGATGTGGGAAGGGGGGGAGGGGGAGAGAAGGAGTGAAGAAGAGGAGCAGAAGGAAAGAGATAGACAGAAAGAGGAACGGGAGGGAGAGAGAGAGAGAGAGAGAGGGGAGGGAGAGAAAGAGAGATGTAGAAAGGGTGGGTGTGGGAGAGAGAGGCAGAGAGAGAGAGAGGCGAGAGATAGAGAGAGAGAGAGAGAGAGAGAAAGAAAGAGAGAGAGAGATGTAGAAAGGGTGTGTGTGTGAGAGAGAGGCAGAGAGGGAGAGAGAGAGAGGCGAGAGAGAGGAGAGAGAGAATGGGGAATGGAAGTATTGGTAGCAACTGTGATCAGGAATAGCAACAGTTGTAGTAATAATAGTCTTAGTAATTATAGTACTAGTAATCGTGATACTAGAAACAGCAGCAGCAGCAGCAGCAGCAGCAATAGCAGACTTGGGACGGAGAGGGGTATAGAAAACGAGTGAAGAAAAAACAAAAACAAACAAAAAACATGAACGTCAGAGAAAAAGAGACTAAAGTAAACAGACAGACCAACAGAGACAGACAAATAAGAAAAAGGGAGAGAGGGAGGGACAAAAACATAAAAAAAACCAAGAAAAAAAAAACCGAATTCCTATGGTTAATTATTGCATGATAATTGACAGCGAAGGACTTCAACAGTATAGTCAACCCTATCGATCTTGAGACTTTTAAAACCATCATCATCATCATCATCATTATCATCATTATCACCATCATCATCATCATCATCATCATCATCATCATCAGCTGAGCATTGAGATATTTTCTTCCAAAGTCTTCAAATGACTGAACTCTACTTTAAAAAGATCGGTCCTTCCTGACAAAGAGGTGACGTCAAGAACGCGTCATAGAAGCAACAACGTCACAGCAGCCGCGTCATTGAAAACGTCACGAGGAGGAGACCAAGGCCAGAGTCTGATCCGTCTCGTCAGGGACCCTTTTGTAGAAGCCGGCGTTCTGGGAGCGAGCACGCTTGTAGAATCGACTGTGGTCATCGGCCGCCCGCTTGTAGAAGGCGTTGAGGCCATTGTCTACGGAGCGTTTGTAAAAGCTGCTGGTGGTATCCTGGGCCCGTTTGTAGAATGCGTTGAGGTGTGCTGGAGACCTCTTGTAGAAACTGCTGAGGCTGTCTGGAGATCTCTTGTAGAAACTGCTGAGGCTGTCTGGAGACCTCTTGTAGAAACTGCTGAGGCTGTCTGGAGATCTCTTGTAGAAACTGCTGAGGCTGTCTGGAGATCTCTTGTAGAAACTGCTGAGGCTGTCTGGAGATCTCTTGTAGAAACTGCTGAGGCTGTCTGGAGATCTTTGTAGAAACTGCTGAGGCTGTCTGGAGATCTCTTGTAAAAAACTGCTGAGGCTGTCTGGAGACCTCTTGTAGAAACTGCTGAGGTGGTTTTGTGGGGCCCGCTTGTAGAACCGGCTGAGACTGTCCGCGGACCTCTTGTAGAAGCTACTGACGTCCTCCGCAGACTTTTTGTAAAACCCGCTGTTCTCGTCGCGGGCACGTTTGTAGAAACTGCTCTTGTCCTGCCTGGCTCGTTTGTAGAATCCCTGCTTGTCGTCACGGGCACGCTTGTAGAACCCTGCTGTCGTCATGGGCACACGCTTGTAGAGAACGCGCTGTTGTCGTCACGGGCACGCTTGTAGAACGCACTGAGGTCGTTCAGCCCTCGCTTGTAAAAGCCGTCAGTGTCTTCCCGTGCCCGTTTGTAGAAGCTGCTGTTGTCATCACGTGCCCTCTTGTAGAAACCGCTGAGGTCGTGGGGTGCCCGTTTGTAGAAACCGCTGTGCCCCTCCCGGGCACGCTTGTAGAACCCACTGAGGTCGTTGACTGCGCGTTTGTAGAAAGCGCTGTGTTCATCACGAGCCCGTTTGTAGAATGCGTTGTTCTCCTCTCTGGCCCGTTTGTAAAAGCCGCTGGTGCCTTCCCGAGCACGCTTGTAGAAACCACTCACGTCATTAGGTGCCCGTTTGTAGAATGCACTGACGTCAGTAGGTGCCCGTTTGTAGAATGCACTGACGTCACTTGGTGCCCGCTTGTAGAACGCCTGACGTCTCCTGGTGCCCGTTTGTAGAACCTGCTGATGTCATTTAGTGCCCGTTTGTAGAACGCACTGACGTCGCTCGGTGCCCGCTTGTAGAACGCACTGACGTCTCCTGGTGCCCGTTTGTAGAACGCACTATACGTCACTTGCTGCCCGCTTGTAGAATGCACTGACGTCACCTGGTGCCCGCTTGTAGAAAGCACTGACATCACTTGGTGCCCGTTTGTAGAACCCACTGACGTCACTTGGGGCCCGTTTGTAGAACGCGCTGACGTCACTTGGTGCCCGTTTGTAGAACGCACTGACGTCGCTTGGTGCCCGTTTGTAGAACGCACTGATGTCGCTTGGTGCTCGCTTGTAGAACGCACTGACGTCACCTGGTGCTCGTTTGTAGAACGCACTGACGTCACCTGGTGCTCGTTTGTAGAAGGCGCTGACGTCACTCGGTGCCCGTTTGTAGAATCCGCTGGCGTCGTCCCGCGCTCGTTTGTAGAACCCGCTGAGCTCGTCCGCAGCTCTCTTGTAGAAGGCGTTCTCGTTGTTCCCCCGTCCGCGCTTGTAGAAGCTGCTGATATCGCTGCCACTACGTTTATAGAAACGGCTCAGCTGGTCCCGTTTTTCCTCCTCTGTCTCGCCCTCCTCTTCTGCTGCTTCCTCTTCTTCTTCCTCCTCCTCGGATTCACTCGGCTGGGGGTTATTTGCGCTGGATGTGAGGTAGTCTTCGCTATCGTCGTTTTCTTCGTCTTCCGTGGATGATGATGCTGTTGCGGGGTCTTCGTCGTTACTCTGGCCTTCAGCGTTGGCCAGTTGTTGTAGCGTGTGACGGAGGCTGTCCTGGTTGAGCGGTTCTTCCATGTGGCTGACGTCTCTTCTTGTGACCCCTGCTTTCTCTTGGCTGTCACGTCGTCCTCCTTCGTCTTCTTTGTTGTTGTCGTTGTTGATGTTGTTGTCAGGTTGTTGGGGTGCTGTAACATAGCAGGTGTCAACATGATTTTTTATATTTTTTATCAAACTTACGTTTTTAAATCGTTTTTGACACGATACGAATACAGACAATACCTCCAGTCGCCGTGGTGCAGTGGTTAACGCAACGGACTACCTACTGGAAGGTTGTGGGTTCGAATCCCCATCATTATCTTCAAAAATCATTGTGGGATTTTTCGGCTCTAACCGGCTCCTACCCAGAGTTGGGCGTGCTATGGGCTCATTGGAAAGACTGGAACCACACAGTCGAGTCTCATCCACTTCACGGATACGTTACTGAGGGTGTTGCTGAAATCTTCTGACCAACACCGCAGGTGTCTGTATCTCTCGGGCCTGGTTGACGCCAGGATATATTATGATAGTAAGCGTAGAGTTCAACCCTGTCACGCAGTCTCAATCCTAGATGGAACTCCATAGCATCATGATTACCATCCTCATCGACATCCTCATCATCGCATAATAAAAACTGCTTCAGCTTCTGTGGCCATTAAAGTGGAATAGAAAATGGGACAAAAAAAACAACAAAAAAACAAAAAAAAAAAGAAGAAAAGGTGAGCACAAAGGTAATCTTCCTGAGTGCAATGATCCTAAAAAAAAAAGAAAAAAAAAAGAATGCAGACAATACCTGCTGAACGTTATTACGATATCGTCGAGAAAACTGCACAAGATTTGTGTACAATGGGTTGAGAAAAAAAATTTACATACGTACATCATGTCAACTGATCTCTTGCATATGAAGAGGTTGATGTTTGTTCTACAAGGGGAACATCACATTTGGGGTTATCCCACTTGCTTTTTCACTCAAAGCTGCCAGTAAGTTCAGCTGGCAGACTCCTTAAGTCTGTTTAAAACCTTGTGTCATAATCATGATGGTGATGATGATGATGATGATGATGACGACGACGATGATAATGCTTTAGCAAGTTAACAAGAAACACCACGAGGGTGCCGATGGGTTTCTTGTTAACTTATCATCATCATCATCATTATTATTATGGTAATAATAATAATAATGAAAATAATATTAACAATAACAACATGAACGACAATAACAACAACAACAACAACAATAATAATAACAATCATAATAATAATCATAACTATAAGAATAACAATATTATTATTATTCTCATATTATTATTATTAGTAGTAGTATTACTACTATTAGTTTTTTATTTTTATTTTTATTTATTGTTATTATTATTACTATTATTAATATTATTATTATTATTATTATTATTATTATTATTAGAAGAAGAAGAAGAAGAATTACAGTGACATTTATAAGGCGCCAAATCTTGATTCCAGAACCAAACCAAGGCGCTCCCCTGACCCAAGCCGTCATCCTCTCTCTCTTTCACAGACACACAGACACACACGCAAACACACACACACACACACAGACACACACACACAGACACACACACACACACACACAGACACACACACACACACACACACACACACACACACACACACACACACACACACACACACTCACTCACACACAACACACACTCACACGGTCACAACACACGCACTCACACACACACACAGACGCACAGACAGACACACACACACAAACACACAGACACACACACACACACACACACACACACACACACACACACACAAGAGCTGATTGGTCCTTGTTTCAGACTGTTCTTTCTATTCGAGATTTCACACATTATGAAAGTGAAAATGTAGACGTTATGTTTTCTAAATTCCAGGAGTCAGTTCTAGCTGCTGCAGACCTTTCCATCCCGAAACTCAAAACTTTTAAGTCTAATAACCGTTTGGGTAATGTTTGGTGGACGGAGGTATGTGAGCAAGCAGTTCAGTATAAAAAAGAGAAATACAAAATCTACATCAAAAGCAGGAAACCTGAAGATCATATGGAAATGAAAAAAGCTAACACCCAGTGTAATAAAATCATCGCTGAAGCAAAGAAAAATTACTGGGCATCATACTGCACAAAAGAAATTTCAGATTTCAAGGATTTCCATAAAGTATGGACAAAAATGAATCAAATGAAAAATGGAGCCAACTTACCTAGGTGTCCAATAATGATTGATACAAGTCACAAATTTCTTTCCGACATGGACAAAGCTGAAACTTTTGTGGAACTTTTTGCCCAAAATAGTAAAGTAGATGGTTTGACTCCTACCTGCAAACACTACAGGGAAATGGCAGCTAACAACCCTATCTACACTGATCCAATACCTCAAAATGATCTCTGGTTTAATTCTCCAATCACCTTAGAAGAGTTAAAAAACACTATCTTGTCTCTGCGCAACAAAAGGAGTTCGGTAGGTGTTGATGCAGTTTCAACTGAAATGATTAAACATCTTCCAGAAAACTATATTATTTTTTTACACAAAATTTTTCAGAAATGCTGGGCTGGTGGAACTATACCACAATTATGGCAAACGTCTGTTGTTATACCAGTATTAAAAGCAGGAAAGCCTAAAAACAATAAAAACAGTTACAGACCTATTGCTTTAACGTCCCATACGAGCAAACTATTGGAAAAATTGGTATTAAACAGACTTGTACATTACTGTGATAAAAATAAACGTTATTCCAGTAAATCAGGCTGGTTTTAGAAAAGGGAGATCTACAGTTGAGCACCTGGTTAAACTTACCACTCACATCAAGAAAGAGTTTGCCCGCAGAAAAAGTCTTTTAGCTACATTTTTTGATGTGAAAAAAGCTTACGATCAAGTTTGGCATACGCGTTTATTGTACAAGCTGAAATCTATTGGTTTATCTGGCAATATGTATGATTACATTAAGTCTTTTTTAGCCAATAGAACTATTCAGGCAAGAGTGGGAACTAGTTATTCTACTTCACGACATCTTGATATGGGAATTCCACAAGGTTCAGTGATAGCACCGCTTTTATTTAATATCCTTATACAGGATCTTCCTAAAGCACTCTCAAATCGTGTTGTTTTGGCACAGTATGCTGATGATATATGTATTTGGATGAATATTACTTTAAAAAAGACAACTCCACAGAGAGCACAGAATTACATTAGGAAATTGTATCAATCTGATCTTGATAATCTTGGAAACTATATGTTAGAAAATGGTCTGTCGTTGTCAGCGGAAAAAACTAACATGATGCTATTTAATTCTGGTGGTACTTTAAGTAACTTGCCTACTTTCAGATTGCTTGGTGAAGTGTTACATTACAAACAGGTTGTAAAATTTCTGGGAGTCTTTATGACATCGAAATTAAACTGGAATGTCCATTTTGATTATATTTCAACAAAAACAAGAAAAGCCCTAAATTTTCTAAAGATAATAAGCCGATTACCTTGGGGAATGGATACGAACATACTAATTCATCTGTCAACAGCACTTGTACGATCTAAATTATCCTATGCGCAAGAAGTGTTTTTCAGTGCACCAAAATATTTATTAAAGAAGATACAAAGCTTAGACTGCAAAAGTATTAAAATTGCTCTAGGTGTCCCTACTCATGCCTCTAATCTGGAAACGTACAAAGTTGCTGGAATTCTGCCTCTGAACAACTATCGTGAGCTAGCGACAGCAAAATTTGCAGTTAGAACTACTTCACAAACGGACAATTTTGTGAGTAAGGAAATTAAAATCAGGTCTGATGTTGACTTTCCAAAGCGAGCAAAAAGCATTTCATCACAAATGACTGTTTCAACTTACATATCTGACTTGGTCAAACAGTCTAACATAAATATGGATGAAATAGCTGAGACACCATCAACAACGCCTATCCCTACATGTGAAATGCAAAAAGCCTCTTTTGATATTGATTATACAGACGCTAAGAAATCTGAAAACGTCAACATTTCGATATCCACAGCAAGAGAACACATCGATGAAAAATACCGTACCCATCTTCACATTTTTACCGATGGATCAGTCTTAGAAAATAAATGTGCTGGAGCAGCTTTTTATGTTCCAAAATTTAAGATAAAAAAGTCATTTTTCGTTGGGGCAAACTTATCGATCTTTACAGCGGAATTAGTCGCTATTAATCAAGCATTGCATTATCTAGTAAATCTTAAAACCATGTCTTTCAAAGTAGTTCTCTTTGTTGACTCAAAATCTGTATTATATGCCTTACGGTCTTTTAATGCCGACACAAGACCTGATTTAATTACTGAGGCAAATCATCTTATACATCGTTTAAGGGTCAAAGGTACAGATATCAGTTTATGCTGGGTGCCTTCTCATGTTGGTCTTCACGGCAACGAAGTAGTTGACAGAGCAGCTAAGCAAGGCGCCCAGAATGCTGATAATGCTATAGAATTACATGTTCATACCTCCGTAAAAGAAGCTTGCAACTTGCTCGAATCAGCCTCATGGACTCGATTTCTTGAACATTCAGATGAACAGTTTGTGTCACAACAAATGATAAAACTTACCGTTCAAAATGTATGTAAAAAATTGCAGTATTCTTCTATGTATCATTTGAGATCGATTGTTGCTGTTTGTTTTCGTATTCAGCTAAACGCATTGAGAACAAAATATTGTAAAAATGTCAAGTGTATTTGCGGCGAACAGTTCACACTGTTTCACTGTTTATTCTACTGCAAAATGCTACGTTCTTTTTTACCGAAAATGTTTACTCCAGAAAAGTATTCTGAAAATCATTTCCAGAAAATTACATCAGATCAAACGTTGTTAGTTAGAATTTCAGAATCATTAGTTCACAGTCCTGTTAATGCATTACTTTAACTTTATTCGGTTTGTATTTTAGTGTTACAATTTCCCTTCACGTTATTGAAGTTAATTGTTAGTGTTAAGTTCTCGTTCCATTTTACTGTTCCCCCACCTGCTAATGTCTTTTTCCTCTGTCTTCCCTCTGCCCAAATCCAACCCGTCCAACTATCGTTCTACATTTTATTTTGTTCACTTTTTTTTTTTTTTTTTTTTTTTTTTTTTTTTTTTTAATAATTTCCCCTCCCCCCCCCCTCCCCCGTCTAATATCACTTATAGTGAAAAGACGTTAAATTAAAGAACGAACGAACACACACACACCACACACACACACACACACACACACACGCAAACCGCACGTGCGAGCATTTATTCCAGTCTATTCTCTCTGTTCCTTCCGCTTCCCCCTATTACTCTATTTTCTCTTTTATTCCTGTCTTACTGTCTCTCACAATTTGTTCAGAAAGGCAAATAGGCTGATTGGGCTTAAAGGGAAGGGACCTGGGAAATAAACTTCTTTCTCCAGTATTTTTATGCAAAGGAGTCGGGCGAATGCCCTGCTCTTCACGATTTTCAACTGCCATGGGATCTTCTAGCGTGCACAGGCCACAAGGTACACATGTCCGACTCGTGTTTACGTCCTCGTCCTTGTTCAAGTCGATTATGCGATCGAACTGAGGAGAAAAGTCGAAGCCTCAAGGGAAAACGAACCTTAGAATCTTGAGTTTAGTTACTGGCAGGCGAACGTCTGAACCATTCTGCCACCTTTCTCCTGTGGCAAGGTCTTGTAATGGTGAGGGTGGTGGTTGAAGGAATGTGTGAAACAGTAAGCTGGCTCGACCAGAATGATTGCTGCATTAAGGGAGGGTAGCGAGTGTTGACAGGTTTTATCTTGTAGATTGGAATTGAACTCCGGTCATCAGTCCACAGTGCTATTAATTAACCTTTTGACTCCCGTACCCTATCCACCAACTGCAAAAACTTAACCCTTTGACTCCCTCACCCTATCCACCAGCTTCCTAGGAAGCTGGTGGATAGGGTGAGAGAGTCAAAGGGTTAAGTTTTTGCTGTGCTAGCATGCTTGATAATGCAGGATGTCACTTGACGAGGTGCGGGGGTCAAAGGGTTAATGCGTGGCGTGTTCCATTCAGGACGTAGCGATCATACGCCGCCATTCACTTCTGTCCTCCGTTCTTCTGACAAAGGCTTCCCCCGTGTGGATGCCAGGGGCTCTTTCAGTAGAAATGGTATCCCCACCTTCTGAAATTCTGTGCAACAAATGTCCTCTTTTCTGTCACTCTCCTTGTTTTTGCCTTGTTCCTTCGCTTTCTGTCATTTCTTCCTATCATTTTCTGCCTTGTTCTTGCTTGTCATTTCTTCTATCATTCTGCTTGTCCGTTCTGATTTATCAATGTCTTTGGTATTTCTTTTTTTCTCCTTAGGATTGTAATTGGGTTAACATGTAATTAAGTACAGTTTTTGGGCTCTAGGAATGAGATTATGCGAAAGCAATTTAGGCAATTTATGCTCGTTTATATATGTTTTGGTGTCCTTATGTATGTTTAATTTGTTTTCAGGTGTGTTTTTTTTTTAAATCCGCTGTGCGATAAATTTGGATGGAGTGGTCATACCCAGGAGCATGCCCCTTTAAAGATTATGTGCGTGAATGCATTGATATGTGTACTTAATTTTCTTTTCCTTTTTCTTTTTCCTGTTGAAGTTTTGTATGTTTTGAAGCGATTATAGCCCTGATATGGCTCTATGCAGTCGGCTGGGCTTTAAAAAACAATAAGAATAATTCTTGACAAAGGCGTGTTGGCTGGACATCGCTGCTTGTGGCTGCATGTAGTCTCGCGACATGTGTGTGTGTGGTTGTTGCTGTGTGTGTGTGTATTTGTTTATTGTGTGTTGTAGTTTGTGTGTGTGTGTGTGGTGTGTGCTGTTGGTTGTGTGGTGTGTTGTGTTTGTGTTGTATGGTGGTGGGTTGATTTGTGTTGGTTGTGTTTGCGAGTGTTGTGTGTGTGTGTGTTGTGTGTGTGTGTGTGTGTTGAGTGATGTGGTGTGTGTGTGTGTGAGTGTATGTGTGTGTGTGTGTGTGCTGTGTGTGTGTGTGTGTGTTTAATAATAATAATTATATATAATAATTACATATTTATATGCGCAATTTGATAAGTCATCTAGCGTGTTGTTCGTTCGTTCGTTTTTGATTTAATGTCTTTTACTATAGTGGTGTGTGTGTGTGTGTGTATGTGGTGTGTGTGTGTTGTGTGCGTGCGTGGTTGTGTGTGTGTGTGTGTGTGTGTGTGTTGTGTTGTGTGTGTGTGTGTGTGTGTGTGTGTGTGTGTGTGTGTGTTGTCGTTGTGTATTTCTTTTAACGTCTATTCACAAATGTGCTTTTAGACGCGGTGTGTGTGTGTGTGTGTGTGTGTGTGTGTGTGTGTGTTGTGTGTGTGTGTGTGTGTGTTTGTGTGTGCGTGCATGCATGCGTGCGTGTGTGTGTGTGTGTGTGGTGGGCGTGCATGCGTGCGTGTGTATATTGTGCGTGCCGTGCGCGCGTGCGTGCGCGTGCGCGTGTGTTTAAGACATAGAGAACGGGAGAGAAAGCTGTAGCAATCCCAACACTAATTCCCGTGTTGTCAGACCCCGCTGTGCCTCACACCAATACGTTAATCACGATGGACAAATCGAATGGCATCCAGGAAGACTCGATTGTTCACTTCAACGGAGATGAAACGTCGTGATCTGTGTGTGAACGGGTCACCCTCCCTGCCACAATTTGAGAAAGGCCGATTCCTTTAAACACAATACCTTCTCTGTAAGGGAGAAAAGTGGCAGAGTGGTTCAGACGTTCGCCTGCCAATAACTTATTCGAAAATTCCAGGGTTCGCTCCTGTAGAGGCCTCGATTTTCTCCTCAGTTTGACCGGAAAAATCAGACTGAATGTTGTACTCCTTCGGAAGGGGACGAAAAACGAGTCGGAGCCGTGTGCCTTCTGGCTGCGCACGGTACACATCTCACGGCAGTCGAAAATCGTGAAGAGCACGGCATTGCTCGGCTGCCTTAGTATGAAACATTGTAGAGACAGGTTGATTTCCCAGGTCCCACCCCTTGAAGACCAATAAGCCTTCTTGCCTTTCTCAAGTCTCGGTAAAAGAAAATGTGAATATGAATATAAATTTGAAGCGAGGGAGAGGAGATGGGCGCCGCCGTCGTGGTGCTGGCCTCAGCAAAAGGTTGAGGTCTCTGCCACCTCACTCCCTACGACCCCAGGGTTATGGAACTATCTAGGTAGGATCTCAGGACACAAAAGCTTCTCTGTAAAAGGGCCGATTCCTTGAAACACAAAACCTCTGTAAGCCGATTCCTTTAAACTTAAAACCTTCTCTGTAAGGGCTGAATTGTTCGTGTGTGATCTTACGCTTGACAAAGGCCAGTTTGCGGTAATTTGCGCCTGTCTTGTCTTTTGTATACAAAAAATAGGCCCTTCTGATTCATTTTTCGTGTTTTTTCTGGTTTCTGTCTGCTTGAACCCGGGTAGTCACACTTTTTTAGATTGATATATTCAGGTTTGTTCCTTTAAGCTCCCTGACGGTAAATTGGGTACGTTTTCTTAACGACAGGGGCATGTCCTTGCACTACGTGCACAAATGCCTTGATACGTATACATGGACTTGGTTTTCTTTACCAGTTGTTTTTCTTTTCAGGGTTGGCGAGGTGGTGTGTGTGTTTAAGAGGGTTGTGTCCCTGATGTGACTCTGCGCAGTCAGCTGGGCTTTAACCCTCTGACCCCCGCACCCTGTCCACCAGTATTCTGCATTGTCAGCCATGCTAGCAAAGCAAAAACTTAACCCTTTGGCTCCCTCATCATATCTGCCAGCTTCCTGCAAGAAGCTGGTGGATAGGGTGAGGGAGTCAACGGGTTAAGTTTTTGCAGTTGGTGGATAGGGTGCGGGAGTCAAAGGGTTAAACAACAACAACAACAACAATAATAATAATAGCAATAATAGTAATAGTGATAGTGATAATAATAATGATGATAATAATAATGATAATAATAATAATATTAATAACAATAACAATGATTATGATCCTACACAAAACCATTCATTTAACCCTTTAACTTCTCACTCTAACCACGAGCTTTCTACACAGAGCCATCCCTTTAACCTTTTACCACCTGATCCTGTCTACTAGCTTCTAGAGCATGATCATCCCTTTAAACCTTTCACACTCTCACCCTACCTACCAGCTCCGTGCATAAAGCCACACCTTTAATTCTTTTACTCCTTTATCCTGTTCATCAGCTTCCTACACGACCCATCCCTTTAACATTTTCATTCCTGCATACTATCCACCAGCTTCCTGCAGAAAAATTGAAAGGGACTAGGGGAATTATCTACAAAACAAAACTCTTGTTGCGGTGGGAGTGTTGTTGTTGTTGTTGTTATTGTTGTTTAAAGCCCAGCCGATTGCGTAGTGCCGTATCAGGACTATGACCACTTCAAAACATACAAAACTTTAACAGGAAAAAAAAAGAAAGAAAAGTAAGTACAAGTATCAATGCATTTGCGCACATAATCTCAGGAGATGCCCCTGGCGTTGACTACTCTGTCCAATTTATCGCGCTGGAGATTTAAAAAACTAACCTGAATACAAATTTAAGCATACCTAAGGACACCAAAACATATATAAAAATGGACCTGAATTACCTAAAATTGCTTCCGCATATCTCACCTCCCAAGAGCCAAAAATGCACTTAATACATGTACCCAATTATCAATCTTAAGAAAAAGTACGTAAGACTTTATTGAACACATACAGGTGAATGGACCAGGAAATCAGAAAACGATACGAAGAAATGACAGAAAGCAAAGGAGGAAGAAAGAAGCAAAGAGAGTGACAGAAAAGAGGAAATTTGTAGAAGGTGGGGATATTATTCATACTGAAAGAGTCCCTAGCATCCCCGGGGAGGGGGGGGGGGATTGCGGTGGGATGAAAACATAAAACCTGGGAACTGAACACCAGGTTCTCTGATGTGTAACGGGAATGGTTTGTCTTTGACAACTGACGGCTGTATTCACTGTGTAACGCCGGCGACTGCTGGGATGAAGGCCGTGTCCATTTCCTGTCCTGCGCAGTCGGCAAAGCTTTAAACATTAATGATAATGACTGCATCAATTTCCTCAGTCCAGTCATGTGAGCTGGTTCTAGAGTTCATGCTGACCCTGACCAGCACCACCTTCTGTTATAACGACGGCAGAATTGATTTGCAGCATATATATATATATTTGCCGACATGTTCGACCCTGGGGTGCGGGCCCCAGTAGCTCAATTGGTTTTGAGCGTGGGATTCACATGCTAATGGTTGACGGTTCGAATATCAGGGTGTGCTACATTAAAACTTCCTGCAGGAAGCTGGTGGATAGGGTGAGGGAGTCAAAGCGTTAAGTTTTTGTTTTGCTAGCATGGCTGACAACGCAGGATGCTGGTGGATAGAGTGTGGGAGTCAAAGGGTTAAGTCCTCTGCAGACTAACCCAACGAATCTTGAAATCTGATATCGCATTTGTATGTATGCCTTCTGATTTCTAAAAATAGCTCCTTAAGTCGTGGCATCGATTTGAAAAATCGTATCATCCATGTTTGTTTGTGTGTTTGTTTGTTTGTTTGTTTGTTTTTTTTATGCAAATGTGGATGGGGTGCATACGTTTGTTAATCAGATATCTACATTTGATTTCGGTTTTCTATATGTATGCCTCAGCCACAAAGTTAAAGACGAAGAACAAGAACAGTAACACCAAAATGCCTGACGATTGCCATAATAGTTATGCTGCTGTCAAGCTGAGGGCAATTTGGCCTTCTTCAGTATTAGCAGCATTGCTGTGTTGATAGATGACAACAGCCGACTGGCGTGAATGTGGTAGCCTCACACAGGAAGCTGTTGGAGAACTTAAGAGAGTTAAAGAGCTTAAGGAAGCTGGTGGACAGGGTAAGGCGATAAAGGGTTAAGGAAATTGGGAATAAAAGCATTAAGGAAGCTGGAGAATATAGGGAAGTAATTAAATGGTTAAGAAAGCTAGGGGACAGGGTCAGGAGGTAAAAGGTCAAGGAAAGACGTTGGTGGGTAGGATGAGGGAGTTGAAGGGTTAAAGAAAGTGGGGAGATGAGGTGAGGAATAGGATTAGGGAATGAATGGGTCTACGAAGCTTGAAAATAGGGTTAGCGAGTAAAAGGGTTAAGAAACCAAATGCCGTTGTGTAGTGGTTAACGCAACGGACTACAGACTAGAAACTTTTGGGTACGATACTCCATCAGTACCTTCAAAAATACTGGGATTTTTCGGCTCTAACAGGCTCATACCCTTCCCCCATGGGGATGCTGGGGCTATTTCTGTATAAATAGTATCCCGAACTTCTGAAAATTCTGTGCTAGAAATGTCCTCTTTTCTGTCACCCTCTTTTGTTTCTGCCTTGTTCCTTTGCTTTCTGTCATTTCTTCCTATCATTTTCTGCCTTGCTGGTCCGTTCACCTGTATGTGTTCTATAAAGTCTTACGTACTTCCTCTTAGCATTGACAATTGGGTAGATGTATTAAGTGCAATTTTAGATCTAGGTAAATAAGACATGCGGAAGCACTGTTAGGTAATTTATGCCCGTCTTCATATATGTTTTAGTGTCCGTAGGTATGTTTAAACTTGTATTCAGATTTGTTTATTTAGTCTTCTGTAGACTCAGGGAGAGAATGCTGGACGGACATGCAGAGTGGCTGGGGATGAGGAGGGTGGGGGAGATATGCTAGGGGCAACGAGAGATAGAGATGGTTGGAAGTCCATGGTCGCCAACGCCATGCGGCAGGTCACCTGATGATGATGATGATGAGTCTTCTGTGTGATAAATTGGACGGAGTGGTCAACGCCAGGGGCATCTCCTAAGAATATCTGCGCGATTTCATTGATATGTGTACTTAATTTTCTTTTCATTTTTTACCTGTTGAAGTATTGTGTGTTTTGATACAGTCATAGCCCTGGTATGGCTCTACGCAGTCGGTTGGACTTAAATTAAAACAAAACAAAAAATATAACACGTGACTGGCTTCTACCCAGAGTTGAGCATGCTATGGGTTTTTTGTGAAGACCGGATCGCACATTCGAGTCTGTTCCACTCCATGAATTTGCGTTATTGAGGGTGTTGCTCAGATCTTCTGACCAACACCGCAGGTGCCTGTAATCTCATAAGCCTGGTTGATGCCAGGATATATTATGATAGTAAGCATAGAGTACAGCCCTGTCACGCAGTCTCAATCGTAGATGGAACTCCATAGCGTCATGAATATCGTCCTCATGACATCATCCTCATCGCATTGTAAAATCTGCCAGCTTCTATGGGGAGAAAGAAAGAAAAAAAATAAGGAAAAAGAAAAGGTGAGCACAAAGAAAATCTCCCTGAGTAAAAGAAGCTGGGAAATGGGATGAGGGAATAAAAGGGTTAAAGAAGCTGAGAAATAGGGTGAGAATGAAAGGGTTAAGAAAGCTGGAGAATAGGGTAAGCGAGTGAAATGGTTAAGAAAGCTGAATATGGTGAGGACATGAAAGGGTTAAGGAATTTAGGACGAATTTGGTGAGCGAATAGAAGTATTAAAGAAGCTGGCAGGAGTGGGGGGGGGGGGGGGGGGGGTGGATGAGGGAGTCAAAGAGTTAAAGAAATTGGAGGGATAGGGTAAGGGAATAGAAGGGCTAAGAAAGCTGGGGGATAGTTTGGAAGCAAAAAGGTTAAGGAAGTTGGGGACAAGATGAGGTAGTGAAAGGGTTAAGGAAGTTGGGGAATATAGCGAGGGAATGAAAGGATTAACGAAATGAGGAACAGGGTGAGAGTAAAGATAAAGGAAGTTTGGTGGATAGGGCGAGAGAGTGAAAGGGTTAAAGAAAATGAGGGGGGATAGGGTGAGGGGGTGAAAAGGTGAAGGACATCGAGGCAATTTGGTAAAGAAATGAAAGGGTTAAGAAAGCGGAGAGATGGGTCATTGGAATAAAAAAATTAACACGAAATCACCTACTGGGGTGATTTATTTGAACGTCCCCCCCCCCCCCCCATCCCCACCCCCTACCGTTTTACTGTTTAACTATCTGCCATTAGCAGCAGTGTCCAAAGACTGGGCAGCGAAAAACTGGACTCGCTTGTGGGCAAAAGATGGTTGGCAGTCAGAGAGAGTAGGGATGGGTCGGCTTGCTTGTTCTTTGCCTGTCTGTTCCTTTTCTTTCTGTCGGTCTGTCCTTTTGTGTCCGTCTGTCTGTCTGTCTGTCTCTCTTTCTGTCTGTCTGTCTCTTTGTGTCTGTCTGTTGGTCTCTGTCATTTTCCTGCTGTTTCTGTCTGGTGTTTCTGTCCGTCTCTTTCTGTCTGTCTGTCTGTCTCTGTCTGTCTGTCTCTGTCTGTCTGTCTCCACTCCTCCCTCTCTCTCTTTTCTGTCTGTCTCTTTGTGTCTGTCTGTTGGTCTCTGTCATTTTCCTCCTGTTTCTGTCTGTATGTTTCTGTCCGTCTCTTTCTCTTTCTCTCTCCGTCTGTCTGTCTGTCTCTCTGTGTCTCTCTGTCCATCTCTCTCTTTCTGTCTCGTGTCTGTCTGTCTCTGTCTCTCTCTGTGCCTCTCTCTATGTCTCTCCGTCCGTATCTCTCTCTGTCTCTGTCTCTCTGTCTCTCTGTCTGTCTCTGTCCTCTCTCTGTCTGTCCTCTGTCTGTCTGTCTGTGTTTAGTCTGTCCGTTTCTTTCTGTCCGTCTCTTTTTATCTCATTCTTTCTGTCCGTGTCTCTTTTGTCTGTCTGTCTGTCTCTGTTTCTCTCAGAATATGTCTCTGTGGCTGTTTCTGTCTGTGGCTCTATCTGTCTCTGTGGCTCTATCTGTCTCTGTGGCTCTATCTGTCTTGTGGCTCTATCTGTCTCTGTGGCTCTGTCTCTGTGGCTCTATCTGTCTGTGTGGCTCTATCTGTCTGTGTGGTCTATCTGTCTCTGTGGCTCTATCTGTCTCTGTGGCTCTATCTGTCTCTATGGCTCTATCTGTCTCTGTGGCTCTATCTGTCTCTGTGGCTCTATGTCTGCTCTATCTGTGTGGCTCTATCTGTCTCTGTGGCTCTATCTGTCTGTGGCTCTATCTGTCTCTGTGGCTCTTTCTGTCTGTGGCTCTATCTGTCTCTGTGGCTCTTTCTGTCTGTGGCTCTATCTGTCTCTGTGGCTCTATCTGTCTCTGTGACTCTATCTGTCTCTGTGGCTCTTTCTGTCTGTGGCTCTTTCTGTCTGTGGCTCTATCTGTCTCTGTGGCTCTTTCTGTCTGTGGCTCTATCTGTCTCTGTGGCTCTTTCTGTCTGTGGCTCTTTCTGTCTCTGTGGATCTTTCTGTCTCTGTGGCTCTATCTGTGGCTCTTTCTGTCTGTGGCTCTTTCTGTCTCTGTGACTCTATCTGTCTCTGTGGCTCTTTCTGTCTGTGGCTCTTTCTGTCTGTGTGGCTCTTTCTGTCTGTGGCTCTATCTGTCTCTGTGGCTCTATCTGTCTCTGTGGCTCTATCTGTCTCTGTGGCTCTATCTGTCTCTGTGGCTCTTTCTGTCTGTGGCTCTTTCTGTCTGTGCTCTTTCTGTCTCTATCTGTCTCTGTGGCTCTATCTGTCTCTGTGGCTCTATCTGTCTGTGGCTCTTTCTGTCTCTGTGGCTCTATCTGTCTCTGTGGCTCTATCTGTCTGTGGCTCTTTCTGTCTCTGTGGTTCTATCTGTCTCTGTGGCTTTTTCTGTCTCTGTGGCTCTCTCTCTGTGGCTCTTTCTGTCTCTGTGGCTCTATCTGTCTCTGTGGCTCTTTCTGTCTGTGGCTCTATCTGTCTCTGTGGCTCTATCTGTCTCTGTGGCTCTTTCTGTCTGTGGCTCTATCTGTCTGTGGCTCTTTCTGTCTGTGGCTCTTTCTGTCTGTGGCTCTATCTGTCTCTGTGGCTCTATCTGTCTCTGTGGCTATATCTGTCTCTGTGGCTCTTTCTGTCTGTGTGGCTCTTTCTGTCTGTGGCTCTTTCTGTCTCTGTGGCTCTATCTGTCTCTGTGGCTCTTTCTGTCTGTGTGGCTCTTTCTGTCTGTGGCTCTTTCTGTCTCTGTGGCTCTATCTGTCTCTGTGGCTCTATCTGTCTCTGTGGCTCTTTCTGTCTGTGTGGCTCTTTCTGTCTGTGGCTCTTTCTGTCTCTGTGGCTCTTTCTGTCTGTGGCTCTATCTGTCTCTGTGGCTCTATCTGTCTCTGTGGCTGTTTCTGTCTGTGTGGCTCTTTCTGTCTGTGGCTCTATCTGTCTCTGTGGCTCTTTCTGTCTCTGTGGCTGTTTCTGTCTGTGTGGCTCTTTCTGTCTGTGGCTCTTACTGCGTTTCTGTCTCCGTCTGTTTGTCTGTCTTCATCTTTTTGTATGTCTGTCTCTTTACATGTCTGTATGTCTGCTATTTCTGAATATCGGATAATTTTTCTTTTATGTCTTCCTGAATATTTATCAATATTGTGTCTTTTTGCTGTGTCTGTCTGTACATCTATCTCTGTGTTTGTATATTTTTGTATATCTTCTGTCTCTTTCTCGTTCTGTGTGTCTGCTAAAGTCTTTGTCTCTGTATGTCTGTGTGTTTCTGACTTTCTGTCTGTATATCTGTCTGTCTCAGTATATCTGTCTGTCTCTGCCTGTCTGTTTTTCTCTGTATGCTGTCTTTGTTTTTGTTTATATGTTTGTTTCTTTCTGTTGACTTGCATGTCTGTGTTTTCTCTGGCCATCTGTCTCTTTTTCCCTAATGGGAAGTCTGGTAGACAGAGAGGCACAGAGAGAGAGAGAGGCAGACAGACAGACAGACAGAGGAGTGGGAAAGAGAGAGAGAGAGAGAGAGAGAGAGAGAGTGTGTGTGTGTGTGTGTGTGTGTGTGTGTGTATGGGACAGATACAGAGAGAGGGAGGCAGAGTTGGGCGTGCTATGGGCTCATTGGGAAGACTGGGATCACACAGTCGAGTCTCATCTACTTCACGGATGCGTCATTGAGGGTGTTGCTCAAATCTTCTGACCAGCACTAAAGGTGTCTGTGTCTCTGAGGCCTGGTTGATGCCAGGATATATCGTGATAGTAAGCGTAGAGTACAGCCCTGGCACGCAGTCTCAATCCCAGATGGAACTCCATGGCATGAATATCATCTTCATCGTCATCATCATCATGGCATTGTAAAAACTGTTCCAGCTTATGTGGCCATTAAAGTGGCGTAGAAAATGGGAAAAAAAATGTTATGACGGTAAGTGTACAGTGCTGCACTTGATTTCAATCCGAAGTTGAACCCCACGGCATTGTCAAGGTCATCCACTTTTTCAAAATCACACACTGTCAACGTTTGTCCCAAATTCTAATGCCTTCATACCCTGCTCTCTTGTGCATGCGAAACGGACAAAACGTTGAGCAATCAGTAGAAACGACTGGTTTGCAAGATGCAAAACAGGACTTTCGTCTTTGTTTGACTGATTCACGTGTACCGTGATGGTTGAAACAAACAAAACCTTACGACACAAACGCATATCGTATCATGCAAAAGTGAACTACAGTTGACACAGGCATACATACAGAAGAAGCTTCTATGCAAACAGACCAGTCAGACTGCCGCCATTTTGAATCGTGCTTTTTAACACCTGCCCGTTTCCCGCTCCCACGTTCTCGTTTCTAACGTTTGCAATGGCCGTCAACCCGGTATCATAATGTACGGAGATCGATACAAACATTGTCTTATGAAACATTGTTAAATTTGTAACATCCTGAAATGGCGTTGCTTAGATGGAGAGGTAGAGGAAACTCCGATCTAGGTTTCCCAATGCAGAAGTCCATTCATCTACAAACAGCGGTGTTTAAGCTGTTTTGATTGGCTCGTATCGCTGGTGCTTCTTGACAGATTTCAACCAGTCAGAAAGGGTTTTGGCGGCAGTTCCTTCGTTCGGGTTGCTTGTAGTGTCGGGTTTTGAAATGCCAGTCCACCCTTCTTCCCTGGAAATTTTTCCTGCGGGTTAGTTCTCTGATGAGTCTTAACTCCATTACGTCGGTATAACCATGGTGACAGAGTGTCTTTGGCACGCTATTAATGTGATTCTTTCAAAACCATTTCCTCTTCTTTACTTCTTCGATTAGAAACGGCAAGTTTGAAAAATGGCTTTGAGCTGATGAGAATTTCTGTCGTTAGAAAACAAAGTATTACTGTCATTATCATTTTCCTCTTCTTACGTAGGTTGAAGATATTCTGGATTATTGTATCATCATCATCATCAAGTGCCCTGCCGCATGGCGTTGGCGATCATGGCCCTCCATATGTATCTATCCCTTGTCCACCCTCTCTGTCCTCAGTCACCCTCCGAGTCTGTCCAATATTTTCTCCCTGGGTCTACCTGGTTCTCTCTT
>JAPXFY010000021.1:17912063-17914563 GCA_030674185.1 Monoplex corrugatus | reverse complement strand
TAGATAAGTCCCCCTTCCCCCATTTCCCTGGATGGTTATCCCCGTCGGCCATATCACCTGAGGTAGGTGCCGACGTAAAAACCGAACCAAGCAACCAAACAACAAATCAAAACAAACACAACCGTCCGTGATCGAACAAAATAGGAACCGGAAAAACAGAGACACAGAACCAGAACATGTATTTGACATAACAAGACAAGACGGGCGTAAAGTTTCACTCAGTTGGTCTTTTGTCAAGCGTAAAGTAATCGTTGAGCTGGACGAGACACCAGGGATATTTTGCTGTTTGTTTTGTTTTTTCCCCCTCTAATAGTTGTATTCGTTCTCTGTTGTTTGCTGTTTGTTGTTCTTTGTTATCGTACATTCACGCTTGACAAAGGCCAGTTGGTCGAAAATTTGCGCCTGTCTTGTCTTGTTATATTTATACGCGCGCTCTGATTCTCTCTCTCTGTCTCTGTGTCTCTGTTTCTGTCTTGTCTCTCTCTCTCTTCTTTCTCTTGTCTCTCTCTCTCTGTTCTCTCTGTCTCTGTCTCTGTCTCTCTCTCTTTTTTTTCCTTCTTCTCTCTCTGTCTCTCTGTCTCTGTCTCCCTCTCTTCTTTTTCTTTCTCTCTTTGTCTCTCTCTCTCTCTCGTTCTGTTTGTGTGTGTGTGTGTGTGTGTGTGTGTGGTGTGTGTGTGTGTGTGTTCGCGTGCGTGCGTGTAGTGTGCGTTTGTGTATGTTGTTGCACGCGTGCACGGTGCGCTGTTATGAATGTGTGCGCGCGTGCGCGCGTGTGTGCGTGCATGCATGCGTGCGTGTGTATGTTTATGGGTGTGTGTGTTTCACTCTTTACTCATGAACAAACTCCGAATGTCAAATTCAAGAGTCGCCCCCCACCCAACCCACACCCACACCCACCCCTCTGCTGGTCCTGGCGTTTGTTCAGGTATATTAACGCTGTAACCCCTCTCTTCCATAATTTCCCCGTGGTGCCTCAAAAACTCAGTAAGCGTCCTCCCCCCCCCCCCTCCCCTCTCCTCCTTCTTCCCTTGCTCCATTCCGTTTTAGACATGTCCTGGGATAAATCAGCAGGAATAATAGATCAGAAGGGATATCAGTTCCATTCACATCAGTCTGTATGGAATCCCCTTCCCCCCCCCCCCCCCCCTCCCCATAGGGTTGCCGGATCGCGGAGGCTCTTTTAGTACAGAAAATATCCGCATCTTCTACAAATTATGTGCTGGGAATTTCCTCTTTTCTGCCACTCTCTTTGTTTCAGCCTTGTTCCTTTGCTTTCTGTCATGTCTTCCTATATTTCTGCCTTGCTGGTCCATTCACCTGTATGTGTTCGATAAAGTCTCACGTACTTTCTTATTTCTTACTAGCCCAGCTGACTACTAGAGCCATATCAAAGCTACCACCACGTCAAAAACGACAGACAACCAGGTTAAGATAAAAGACAACAGTTAAAAACTATGCTCACCGTTACCGAATCTAATCTAAAAAAAAAAAAAAGAAAAAGAAATGTCTTTGTTTACACCACACACACACTTACACACACACTTACACACACACTTCACACACACACACACACACTTACACACCACACACACACCACACACACACACACGCACACACGCACACGCAGACGCACACATACGCTCACGCACAAGCGCGCGCACACACACACGCTCTCGCACGCACGTACACACGCACTCTCACCCACTCACGCACGCTTACGCATGCACACAAACACACACACACACACACAATACACACACACGCGCGCGCGCGCGCGCCCGCCCGCCTACACAAGCATACACAGCTTCCCTTGGAGCTATGAAAATTCCATCCTCCTTTGTTTTTAGAAAAAAAAAAAAAGGAATCCACATGGACGCAAAGAGAAACATAAACATAAAGAAAAAAACACAAACACACGCACACAGGCACAGAGAGAAAAACAAGAGAAGAGACACGAAGACGAGAGAAGAGAAAAGACAGAGAGAGAGAAGGAGAAGCAGAGAGAAGCAGAGAGAGAGAGAGAAGACAGAGAGAGAGAGAGGAGAGAGAGAGAGAGAGAGAGAAAGACAGAGAGAGAGAGAGAGAGAGAAGAGACAGAGAGAGAGGAGGAGAGAGAGAGAGAGAGAGAAAGACAGAGAGAGAGAGAGAGAGAAGACAGAGAGAGAGAGGAGAGAGAGAGAGAGAGAAGAAAAGAGAGAGAGAGAGAGAGAGAGAGAGACAGAGAGAGAGAGAGGAGAGAGAGAGAAGAGAAAGACAGAGAGAGAGAGAGAGAGAGAAGCAGAGAGAGAGAGAGAGAGAGAGAGAGAGAAAGGAGAGAGAGAGAGAGAGAGAGAGAGAGCAGAGAGAGAGAGAGAGAGAGAGAGAGAGAGAGAGAGAGAGAGAGAGAGAGAGAGAAGAGAGAGAGATAAAGAAGAGGGAGAAGAGAAGTGAGAAGAAAACAGAGAGGAGGAGAGAGAGAAAAGGACAGAGAGAGAGAGAAGGAGATAGACGACAGAAACAG
>JAPXFY010000021.1:17902063-17909563 GCA_030674185.1 Monoplex corrugatus | reverse complement strand
TACATGTACCCATTTGTCAATCCTAAAAGAAAGTAAGCAAGACTTTATCGAACACATGCAGGTGAATGGACCAGCAGAAAATGTTAGAAGAAAATAATGACAGAAAGCAAAGGAGGAAGAAAGAAACAAACAGAGTGACAGAAAAGAGGAAGTTTCTAGCATAGATTGTCCATAAGTGTGGATACTGTTTGTACTGAAAGAGCCCGCGGCATTCCCACGGGGATCCTGTGGATTGCCTGGGTCTGGAACAGTGACGGATGGCGCAGTAAACTGTAATTCATTGGTGTTTTAGAAAGCAGAAATGAGTGGCCTGGGGCTAATGCCACTAAAACGGTGCAGACTTGAGGGTAGGGGAAAAAGAGAATGGTTGGCAAATCAGCTTTCTATATTGGGTCCCCCGTGGGGATGCCGGGGGCTCTTTCAGTATAAATAATATCCCCACCTTCTGGAAATTCTGTGCTAGAAATGTCCTCTTTTCTGTCACTCTCTTTGTTTCTGCATTCTTCCTTTGCTTTCTGTCATTTCTTCCTATCATTTTCTGCCTTGCTGGTCCATTCACCTGAACGCGTTTGATAAAGTCTTACATAGTTTCTCTTAGGATTCACAATTGGGTACATGTATTCAGTGCATTTCTGGCTCTAGGGAAATGAGATATGTGAACATTTTTAGGTAATTTAGGCCCATTTTCATATCTGTTTCAGCGTCCATAGTTATCTTTCAATTTATATTCAGGTTTGTTCTTATCAAAAGAAGAAAACCGTTTATGATAAATTGAACAGTGGTCAGCGCCAGGTGCATTTCCTTATATTATGTGCACGAATGCATTTATGTATGTACTTAATTTCCTTTTCCCTTTTTACCCTGTTGAAGAATTGTATGTTTTGAAACGGTTATAGCCTGATACGGCTCTACGCAGTCGGCTGGGCTTTCAACAAAAAATAACAGTAGCAGTTCTACATTGGGGCCGCAAACAGAAGCGTCGTGACATTTTTAGGGTTGATTTGGATAGTTCAGCAACTGTGTGTTTAGTTGTCACACGTACAGGACGCGGCCCCATGTTTTATTCATTGATCTGTTTTTGTTCCATGTTTTAGTAGCTGAAACAAAACACACTCTGCAGGCACGAGAACTGGTTTCAGGGCAGATAACCGAGATAAACTCTTTCAAATCTTCTTGTGTGTGTCCTTCTGTTAGAGAGTAGCGGGGAAGGTTTGATGACTTTGCACAAAAGCAGTGAGGTGGTGTTGGATGTGTTTGTGTTGGGGGTTGTGTGTGTGTGTGTGTGTGTGGTGTGTGTGTTGTGTGGAGAGAGAAGGGAGAGACCGAAAGACAGAGACAGAGAGAGAGACAGAGAGAGAGTCAAAGACAGAGAAGAGAGACAGAGACAGAGACAGAGAAGAGAGGCAGACAGAGGGAGAGACACAGAAACAGAGATAGACAGACACAGAGAGAAACAGAGACAGACAGACAGACAGACAGAGAGAGAGAGAGAGAGACTGAGACAGACAAAGACAGAGACAGACGAGACAGGTATATATATATATATATTACACACACACACACACACACACATACACACACACACACACACACACAATATATATATATATATATATATATATATATAGACATATATATATATATTATATAGTAGTATAGAGGTGATGAGAGAGAGAGAGAGAGAGAGAGAGAGAGAGAGAGGTTGTACGTGCGTGTTGGTTCGTGTGAGTGTCATGCTGTTAGTGAGGTAATTTATACGTTTTCTTAGGCTTGACGATGATTTGTTCTATAATATTTTGTCTTTTTTGTTTGCTTGTTTTGTTTCTTGTTGACTGCTGCTTAGTATAACTTTGTATATAATGACGCCAATAAAATGCACCGAATTGTAATCCTCTGTTTGAGTAAATGCTTCATTCTTCTTCTTCTTTTTCTCTTCTTCTTTTTCCTTCTTCTTCTTTCTTTTCTCTTTCTTCTTCTTCTCTTCTTCTTTTTTCTTCTTTTTTTCTTCTTCTTTCTTCTTCTTCTTCTTTCCTCTTCTTCCTTCTTCTTCTTCTCTTCTCTTTTCTTCTTCTTCTTTCTTCCTTCTTTTTCTTTTTTTCTTCTTTCTTTCTCTTCTTCTTTCTTTCGTTCTCTTTGCTTCGCTTCTTTGTTTATTTGTTTACTTTTAAACAAAATGTCATACAAAAAACAAATGTTTATGTATGTTTACTACTGCTGCTGACGAATTCTTCTTCATCATCATCATCATCATCCATCGTCATCATCATCATACATCGTCATCATCATCATCATCATCATCGTCATCATCATCATCATCGCCATCATCATATACCCTGCCGCATAGAGCTGGCGATCATGGACCTCCATACGAATCTTTCTGTCTTTTGTTGCCTCAGGTATATCTCCCACCCTTTCTGTCCTCATCCTTTCTGTCCTCATCCTTTCTGTCCTCATCCTCCTCCGTAAATCCGTCTGATATATTCTCCCTGGATTTATTAATTACGACGACAATATTGATGATGACGACGACGACGACGATAATGACAACGATGACGATGATGATGGTGGTGGTGGTGGTTGTGTGGTGGTCGGATGACGATAAGACGTGACGCAATGACAACGACGACGACGATGATGATAAAAATGACGATGACATCAACGACGAAGTTCATATACTTATACTGACCTTGATGGCAGAAGGTTTGTCCATGGACCGTTCCACAGCAGGCTGGCCATGTTTACACAACGGCAGGTCCTCGCTAGGTCCACATGTTCCGTACCTGTGTACACCAACATACCGATACACGTTAAAACAGTACATCTGCAATCAGTACTTGATATCTTCTCATGCTATTCTATCATTGCATGTATAATTTGAGTAAGCAGAATTCCACACACACACACACGCGCGCGCGCGCGCGCGCACCCACACACACACATACAGACACACACATACACACACAAACACACACAGAGATAAAGACACACACACACGCACACACACAACACACACACACAAACACAAAGGGAGACACACACACACAGACACACACACAAAGGCACACACACACACAACATACACACACATATATACACACAACATACACATACACACACACATACACACACACAGACACACACACACACACACACACACACACACACACACAACACAACACAACACAACACACACACACACACACACGCACAACACACACAACACACACACACACATACACACACAACATATACACACACACACAACACAACACAACATAACACACAACACACACAACATACACATACACACACACATACAGCACACACACGCGCACACACACACACACACACACACACACACACACACACACACACACACACACACACACACATCCACGCGCATATGCACGAGATGAACGATGGCGAAAAGTTTATCAAATTTTAGAGAGAGAGGGAGAGAGGGGGAGAGAGAGAGGGAGAGGGGGGGAGAGAGACAGAGAGAAAGAAAGAAAGAGAGAGAGAGAGAGAGAGAGAGAGAGAGAGGCGTGTTGACAGCGTGTGTGTGTGCGTTAGACAGAGACACAGAGAGAGAGAGAAGGAGAGAGAGAGTGTGCGTTTGTGTGCGTGTTTGTGTGTGTGTGTTCGTTCTTTGATTTAACGTCTTTTCACTATGAGTGATATTAGACGATGTGTGCTTTGTGTGTGTGTGTGTGTGTGTGTGTGTGTGTGTGTGTGTGTGTGTGTGTGTGTGTGTGTGTGTGCGCGCGCGCGCGCGTGCTTGTGTGTGTATGCGTGTATGTATGTATGTTTCACTTTTAAAAACAACATTCTTCTGAGTGTGCACATCCATAAAGTGAATGACACCCGATTATGTGATCCCACTCTTCCTAGTGAGCCCATAGCACCCTCAACTCTGGGGCCGGTTGGGAGGCCGAAAAATCCCACAATGATTTTGAAAGGAGTGATGAGGGATTCGAACCCACAACCTTTCAGTCGGTAGTCCGTTTGTGCTTAACCACTACGCCAAGGCGGCTGGCGACAGGTTCCCCCCATTTAATCCGCCAATTTAGCAGAGAGGTTTTAGACACTGCAGGACATAAAATGTTGATGGCAGTGCACAGAATGCCGCAGACCCCCTGAACATCATCAGACTATCAGTGCGTCCTTAGTGAACTGCCTGCTTGTTCGTGTGGGGCTCACTGTCTATAGCTCCATGTTTGCGCCAAAAGATGAATATTTTAATGATCAGAGGGTTATTTCGTTAAGTTTCTTTTGTACTTGTGGATTTTTTTTTCGAGTTTCTGTTAATTCTCTCTCTCTCTCTCTCTCTCTCTCTCTCTCTCTCTCTCTCTCTCTCTCTCTCTCTCTCTCTCTCTTTTTGTTTGATAACGGCATCTTCCCAAAGAACTGGTCCGAATCCATTGTTATTCCTCTCTATAAAAAAGGTAATGTTAATGATCCTAATAACTATAGAGGCATATCTATTTGTGACATAACCAGTAAAGTGTATAGCACAATAATTAACAGTAGACTGCAAAAATGGGTCGAGGCAAATAATATAACTGAGGAATTTCAGGCTGGTTTCAAGAGAGATTATTCTACTATAGATCATATGTTTACACTGATGGCACTTGTTCAGAAGCAATTTACATTAAATCGCAAACTTTATGTTGCCTTTATTGATTTTGAGAAAGCCTTTGATTCAATCAACAGAAGTTTATTATGGCCTATTTTGTTAAAAAATGGCGTTAATGGAAAACTGTTTAAATGTGTTATGAGTATGTATGAAAGTGTTAAGGCAAGAGTGAGATGTGGAAGTGCTTTGTCTGATTGTATCAACTGTACAGCTGGTGTGAAGCAAGGGGATGTATGTAGTCCTATTTTATTTTCTTTATTCATTAATGAGGTTACTAGAGAAGTTACTGAAAACGGTCGTCATGGAGCCTGTTTTTTGAATGATGCTTTAGAATTATTTATTTTGCTTTTTGCAGACGACATTGTGCTATTAGCGGAAACAGTGATAGGTCTTCAACGACAGTTGGATAGCTTAGACAGATCTGCTTCTCGGCTTCAGTTAAAAGTTAATATGTCTAAAAGCAACATCATTGTCTTCAGAAAAGGTGGATATCTGGCTGCAAGGGAAAGATGGTTTTTCAGTGGTGTTATGATGTCTGTTGTTAATGTGTACAAATATTTAGGTATTTATTTTTCGACTCGTCTAAGTTTCACTTTTGCCTGTAAAGATATTGCAGATAAGGGTAAAAGAGGTTTATTATCTATTATGCAGAATTTGAGGAGGTTAAACAATAGCTCTTTCCACTTGTTTATTAAACTTTTTGATTCTCAAATCCAACCGATAATATTGTATGGTGCAGAAATATGGGGTCTAGATGCTGCAGTTACGCATTGTGAAAAAATACATTTATTTGCGCTCAAAAAATTTCTGGGAGTATCTTTAAGAACACCAAATAATCTTGTTTATGCTGAGACTAACAGATATCCCTTGCATATTCTTTCAGCAGTTAGATGCATTCGCTATTGGATAAAACTAACTCAAATGAACCGATCTAGGTTACCCAAAAAGGCTTATAACATGCTTTGCTTATTAGATGAAAGAGGAAAGGCAAACTGGGTATCAACAGTCAGACGGATGTTATTTGAAAATGGATTTGGTTATGCTTGGATTAATCAGGGTGTTGGAAGTAAAGGTGTGTTTTTACGCTCTCTTCGTGATAGATTAATTGACAACCAATGGCAAAACTGGCATTCAAATATGGAGGACAGTAATAGATACAGTATGTACCGTTTGATTAATCCATCGCATTGCTTCCCACTGTATTTGTCATTACCAATAGACAGGCATATTAAGAGGGTTATGACCAAGTTTAGATTTGGAATTTCTGATTTGAAGAAACATCACTTTTATCACAGGAAAGTTGCTGAAAATGATTTATTATGTCCCCTTTGTGGTATGGATGTTGATGATGAACTACATTTTGCCTTGGTTTGTCAAAATTTGATTCAGTTCAGAGCGAAATTTATACCTATTAATTTTTTTAGACGACCATGTTTGTTTAGATTGGTAATGTTACTCTCATCCAAAGACGAATCTGTAGTAAAGCAGTTTGCTATTTATTTATACAAGGCATTTAAACTTCGAGATACATTTGTAAATCAATAGAATTGAGCTTGTGTGTTGATATAATTATGATTGTTTCCCCCTTCAAATGTGGCCAAGGCCTTTTGAATAAAATTTTCGTTCGTTTCGTTCGTTCGTTCTCTCTCTCTCTCTCTCTCTCTCTCTCTCTCTCTCTCTCTCTCTCTCTCTCTGTGTGTGTGTGTGTGTGTGTGTGTGTGTGTCTGTCTGTCTGTCAGTCTGTCTTTCTGTCTTTTAGGGTCACTTACAGCAAACTTTGCCTGATACATACATACCGTCTTTTCTGTCTCAGTCTCTGAAACAACACACACACACAACACACACACACACACACACACACACACACACACACACACACACACACACACACACACACACACACACACACTCACACACACACACACTCACACACACACTCTCTCTCTCTCTCATTGTCTCTGTCTCTCTCTCTTTCTCTCTCTCTTTGTCTCTCTCTCTCTTTGTCTCTCTCTCTCTCTGTCTGTCTCTCTCTCTTTCTGCTGCTCTGTTTCTCTCTCTCCCTCCCTCTCTCTCTCTCTCTTTGTGCTCTGTGTTTCTCTGTCTCTGTCTCTCTTTTCTCTCTTCCCCCCACCCTCTCTTCCTTAAATCCCAAATCACTAAACAGATTTCATAACATTGAAATCTTGGTTTTATAGTTATTGGTCAGCTAAAATGGTAAGTTCACACCAATTGCCTCTCTGAATCCATTGCTAATAATAATGCATATTATTTGTAATCTCGTCTCTTTCTGTTTCAATTTCAATTTCTCAAGATGACGTCTCCGCGCTCGGAATGAATTCCATACGCGCTAACATCACAAGTGCCATTGTGATGGTGATCATGGCATAGGCCTTAAGCCTGCACATAAACCCGTGAGCAAGCCAGGTCCTGAGGTCCTACCTAGTCTATGTTTACCTAACCTATATATTTTTTACTAGTATTGCTGGTATTGTATCAGTCTATCATTGGAACAATTTTGGTTACATGTAAATGACTTGTATATCCATGTATCTTATCTGTGATAACTTAGTAGTCGCGGGGCTGATTCCTTGATTTTCCACACCTATATTATGTCTAAATCAGTTTTTTAATGTTTGGGACGATACGTTCATATGAAGAAAACTGATTTTGTGTCTAAATGAAAACCCTAGAAGATGCTTTGCAAGAAACGTAGAGGCAACGAATTATTTTGCTGATCCTTCTATGATTGTCTAATTATTTGAGATTAGAATGAACTGCACCTTAAACATAAAGCATCTAAATCAAAATATCTTTCTTGTTTAGAAACGCGAATCATACTCCAAGAAAGGTGTATTGGAGTAGTG
>JAPXFY010000021.1:17877063-17892063 GCA_030674185.1 Monoplex corrugatus | reverse complement strand
GTAGTTATAAAGTGGACATGGTTTTTGTACCCCAAAGTTGAAGGTCTTCCTTCTGTTCCCACCATCTCTGTACGCACGTGCGCGCATTGTCCTTGAAACGGCCATGTTGTTTTTATACTGGTGTTTTATTTTCTTCTTCTGTCTGCTGTCTAATTATGCTTCTTCTTGGTTCTGTCTGCCATCTCTTGTTTCTGCTAACCGGACAACCTATTCAATTGCTGCAACAGTATCTCTCTTTGTTTCTTCAGTTATCTGTGCAGCAGATGCAGGATATTAACCCTTTGACTCCCGCAGCCTGTCCACCAGCATCCTGCTTTGTCAACCATGTGCTACAAAAGCCTCAATAACGCAGCCCCCGATTACCTGTCAAGCCTACTTGAGATCTATGTTCCCTCACGTACCCTCCGCTCTGCCTCTGATCCTCTGACTCTTCGCTTTCCACGCACTAAGCTCAATACCTATGGTCCACGAGCCTTCTCTGTTTCTGGTCCACTCTCCTGGAACAAACTTCCTCTCTCAGTCCGTCAGCAACCTACTTTTGTCTCCTTCAAGTCCGCTCTCAAAACTCACCTTTTCTCTCCTGCATAAAATCCTAACCTCACTCAACCCTCCCCTCTGCAGCCTGTCTCCGCTCGGAGGGAATCACATGGTTATAATATATAATTGTATGCTATGCTCTCTATAATTTTCCATTGCTTTTATTCTTGCTTTTATTGCTTTTATTCTTTCTCCCCATTTATAGCCATGCGTGTGTGTGTGTGTGTGTGTGTGTGTGTGTGTGTGTGTGTGTGTGTGTGTGTGTGTGTCTGTATGTGTGCGTGCGTGTGTGTGCGAGCGTGCGTGCCTGCGTGTGTGTCTGCTTCAGCGCTTAGATTTGATTTTATCAAGATTTTGCGCTATATAAATATTGTAATTATTATTATTATTATAAAGCAAAAAGTTAACCCTTTGACTCCATCACCCTATCCTTCAGCTTCCTGTAGGAAGCTGGTGGACAGGGTGATGGAATTAAAGGGTTGTTTTTGCCGTTAGTAGATAGTCTGCGGGAGTCAAAGGGTTAACCCTTTGACTCCCACCGCCTGCCTACTAACATCCTGCACTGTCAACCATGCGAACAAAGGAAAAACTTAACCTTTTGACTCCTCACCCTATCCACCAGCTTCCTGCAGGAAGCTGGTGGATAGGGTGAGGGAATCAAAAGGTTTTAAGTTTTTGCATTCGGTGGATATGGTGTGGGAGTCAAAGGGTTAAGTAATAAAAAAAAAACTCAAGACGTTTATGGACTGTTGCACGATGGAAATGTTCCGCCGTTGTATGTAAAAAAACTGCGGGAAGAACTTAGCGAGGACGCCTTAATTGCGGCGAGGATTACACGGTGCGCCGTTGGCTGTATAGGTACGTCCATGTCTCATGAAGTCTGGAGCACAAGGTGGCCCATCAGAAATCAGACCAAAGGCCAGGTGCTGACATCATTTTCCATGGGTTTCCATGAGAATGAAGGAACGATGTCCCATGACTGTCGTGCGAAGTGTTTGATAGTGGATCGATTATCTGTTAGCGCTGACCAGAACATGCAGAATGGAATCGGAGGATCACTAATTACCGAAAGAAGAAGATAATACAAATGTGTAAAGTGAGAGAGAGAGGAAAATGGTTTTAAAATAAGAAATAATACAGAACAAAAAGGATGAAAATAAACAAATTATTCTGTCTCTATTTTTGCCTCTTTCTCTCTTTCGCTCTCTCTCTCTCTCTCTCTCTCTCTCTCTCTGTCTCTCTCTCTGTCTCTCTCTTTGGTCTCTCTCTCTTTCTCTCTCTCTGTCTCTCTCTCTCTCTCTCACTCTCTCTCTCTCGCTCTCTTGCTCTCTTGCTCTGCTCTCTGTCTCTCTCTCCGTCTGTCTGTCTCTCGCTGTCTCTCTTTCTCTGTCTGTCTGTCTGTCTGTCTGTCTCTCTCTCTCTCTCTCGCCCTCGCCCTCTTTCCGTCTGTCTGTCTGTCTCCCTCTCAGAAATGTCAAACCATCATGAGGCTGCCAACCAGAGGAGACCCCATGTTACTGCAAGGTCACTTCACTGCAGTTCAATAGTGTCTGGCTTGACAAATTATTGCCTACTCAGTCCCCTGTTACCGACAGTAAACCTTTAGTCGGCAGACCATAATGAGTGTCTTCTAGCGGCATTGAAAATAGAAAATCTGATGTCATCCTATAAAAACTTCAAAGTCTTTGTGAGTCACATGTCTACCCCCTGTGGGGATGCTGGGGGCTCTTTCAGTATAAATATATCCCCACCTTCTGGAAATTCTGTGCTAGACATAACCTCTTTTCTGTCACTCTCTTTGTTTCTGCCTTGTTCCTTTTGCTTTCTGTCATTTCTTCCTATCATTTTCTGCCTTGCTGGTCCATTCACCTGTATGTGTTCGATAAAGTCTTATGCACTTTTCCCTTGGGATTGATATTTGGGTACATGTATTAAGTGCATTTTTGGCTCTAGGGATATGAGATATGCGGAAGCAATTTTAGGTAATTCATGCCCGTTTTTATATATGTTTTAGTGTCCTTAGTTATGTTTAAATTTGTATTGAAGTTTTTAATCCCCTGTGCGTTAAATTGGACAGAGTGGTCAACAGCAGGGGCATCTCTTTAGGTTATGTGCGCAAATGCATTGATATGTGTACTTAATTTTCTTTTCCTTTTTTCCTGTTGAAGTATTGTGTATGTTTCGAACTGGTTATAGCCCTGCTATGGCTCTACACAGTCTGCTGAGCTTTAAACAACGAAAACAATAACAACAGTCCATGTTTGAAAAAGATCTTTTCAATAAAACGAGATAGACGATGATAGTTGGTGATACGTGATCAAAAACGAATAAATAAGTGATGAATGATGACAATGATAATAAATGAATAATAGATAAGTACCATCTGAACTGTATCTAAATCAAGACAAAAAGCAAGCAAGCAAGCAAGCAAGCAAGCAAGCAAGCAAACAAAAATTAAACAAAAACGAAAAAAAAAAAAAAAAAAGGATTTCCAAATGTTAGCATAAATGCAGTCAATATAAAAATTGTAGACATTTTCTGCGAAAGAAAATCTGCCGAACAGAGAGAGAAGACCTCTACACCCACAGTCCAAGAAGAAGAAGAAAAAAATCGTATCAATCAGCGTTGCTCGTATTTACGTTGGGCTCATTCTACAAAACTGAAAGCTCGACAGTGTAAAAGTCACACGCGCAGACATTTTTCTAACCTTCCGAATCCCCCCAAGGGAAACCACTCTCAGGCGTGCAGGCTGCTTGCAGACGCCACGTCAATGAATATGGAACGGGAGAGACAAGGAAACACTTCACAACTCAGGGAGCAAGGGGTTAGACTAACAGTCACACCCTATCTGCTGGATTTAGACAGAAAGGCGGACACCCCACAATATATCAGAAAGGAGAATAGTGGAGATGATCGCTCTCTTCTTCTGTTTGTTGTTTATGGTTTGTTGTGCTTTGTTGTTATAGATTTTTGATGATTTATTGCGACCAAAAAAAGGCAAAACCTGCTTTTATCCACTCGTTTACGAATTTGTCGATACAGATGTTCCACACTCGGTTGCTGCTCCTTTTTTTGTCTGATCCAAAAATTGAAATGAGCTTCCCCTGTCTATTCGACAATCGTATACTCTTCCTTCAAGTCCAACTTGAATATATATTTTTTGTCCAGCAGTGATTTCCCCTTCTACTACCCACTCGTCCTACTCTTCTCCCTTCGGTGTGGTGTGCTTTTTGTTCCTGAATTTTGTCATTTCATGAATGGTTTAGTGACTGATTAGAGAGTGAGCTCTTATTTGATTTATAAATCAAAAATTATAATCACTGTTCGATGTATCATTTCCCCTGAAGGCAATTAACTGACAGCCCATTACAGGAGATTGTTACATGCTCCCTTAACCCTGTTGAATGGAACCCGCCTGACATTGAACGATGGTGACGCCATCTTCTGTCAGTTCCTATGGAAATGATAATGTTGCATTACTGTTGTAGGACAGTGCTGTTTCTACATCCCCTTCCCCACATGGCTTTTTCTTTCTTTCTTTCTTTCTTCCTTCTTCTTTTTTCTTTCTTTTTTCTTTCTTCCTTCTTCTTTTTTTCTTTCTTTTTTCTTTCTTCTTCCTTCTTTCTTTCTTTCTTTACTTCTTCTTCTTCTTTCTTTTTTTTCTTCCTTCCTTCTTTCTTTTTTCTTTCCTTCCTTCTTCTTTCTTTTTTCTTTCCTTCCTTCCTTCTTTCTTTTTTCTTTTTTTTCTTTCCTTCCTTCCTTCTTTCTTTTTTCTTTCTTCCTTCCTTCTTTCTTTATTTTTTCCTTCCTTCTTCTTTTTTTTTCTTTCCTTCTCCTTCTTTTTTTTTTTTCCTTCCTTCTTCTTTCTATTTTTCTTTCTCTTTTCTTTCTTTTTTCTTCCTTCCTTCCTTCTTTCTTTTTTCTTTCCTTCCTTCCTTCTTTCTTTTTCTTTCCTTCCTTCCTTCTTTCTTTTTTCTTTCTTTTTTCTTTCCTTCCTTCCTTCTTTCTTTTTTCTTTCCTTCCTTCCTTCTTTCTTTCTTTCTTAAACTTCCTTCCTTCTTTCTTTTTTCTTTCCTTCCTTCCTTCTTTCTTTTTTCTTTCCTTCCTTCCTTCTTTCTTTTTCTTTCCTTCCTTCCTTCTTTCTTTTTTTTCTTTTTTTTTCTTTCCTTCCTTCCTTCCTTCTTTCTTTTTCTTTTCTTTTTTCTTTCCTTCCTTCCTTCTTTCTTTTTTCTTTCCTTCCTTCCTTCTTTCTTTTTTCTTTCCTTCCTTCCTTCTTTCTTTTTTCTTTCTTTTTTCTTTCCTTCCTTCCTTCTTTCTTTTTTCTTTCCTTCCTTCCTTCTTTCTTTCTTTCTTTACTTCCTTCCTTCTTTCTTTTTTCTTTCCTTCCTTCCTTCTTTCTTTTTTCTTTCCTTCCTTCCTTCTTTCTTTTTTCTTTCCTTCCTTCCTTCTTTCTTTTTTCTTTCCTTCCTTCCTTCTTTCTTTTTTCTTTCCTTCCTTCTTTCTTTCTTTTTTTCTTTCTTTTTTCTTTCCTTCCTTCCTTCTTTCTTTCTTTCTTTCTTTCTTTTTTCTTTCCTTCCTTCCTTCTTTCTTTCTTTCTTTCTTTTTTCTTTCCTTCCTTCCTTCTTTCTTTCTTTCTTTCTTTTTTCTTTCCTTCCTTCCTTCTTTCTTTTTTCTTTCCTTCCTTTCTTCCTTCTTTCTTTTTTCTTTCTTTTTTCTTTCCTTCCTTCCTTCTTTCTTTTTTCTTTCCTTCCTTCCTTCTTTCTTTTTTCTTTCCTTCCTTCCTTCTTTCTTTTTTCTTTCCTTCCTTCTTTCTTTCTTTTTTTCTTTCTTTTTTCTTTCCTTCCTTCCTTCTTTCTTTCTTTCTTTCTTTCTTTTTTCTTTCCTTCCTTCCTTCTTTCTTTCTTTCTTTCTTTTTTCTTTCCTTCCTTCCTTCTTTCTTTCTTTCTTTCTTTTTTCTTTCCTTCCTTCCTTCTTTCTTTCTTTCTTTTTTTCTTTCTTTCTTTCTTTCTTTTTTCTTTCCTTCCTTCTTTCTTTCTCTCTTTTTTCTTTCTTTCTTTCCTTCCTTCCTTCTTTCTTTCTTTCTTTCTTTCTTTCTTTCTGTCCTTCTGTCTCTCTTTCTTTCTTTCATTTCTTTACGTATTTATTTATTTATTCATTATTGTTATGATTATTATTATTATATTATTATACATACATGCACGATTTTATTTTTATTTTATTTTATTTTATTCTATTTTTATTTATCTCTTTATTCATTGATTTATTTTTTGTCTTAAATCACTTAAGTGAACAGACATTAAACGAATGACCACCACTACAGTGCTTAATGTGGGTCGACGCCTTAACTGACCTGTCCGTCATCTCTGGAGAAGGAGCAGAGGGCAAGCAGGGACAGCTGTAACCAAAGTACTGGTAGACACAAAGGACTAGACGATGACGGTTCGAATGCAATCGTGCATGCTTGTGTGGCTGTATGTTTGTTTGCGTGCACGTAGCCACTCCACTGAAGCAGTTACATCAAACGGGAGAACGCTTGTGTGTCTTGGCCGCGATGATTGTTCATTTGTTTGTGAATTCTAGCATGGAAAATGAACGTGTTCCTACAAAACACACTCCACCCTCCTGGAGAATACTGAAGTTGAGACACGAAAAACTAAACGAAGCAAAACACACACCACCACCACCACCACAAACCACCACCACCACCACCACCACCACCACACATCAACCACCACCAACAATCACCACCAACAACAACCAACACCAACAACAACCACCACCACAAACCACCACCACCACCACCACCACCAACCACCACCAACAATCACCACCAATAACAACCACCAACAACAACCACCACCAACAGCATAAGCAACAACAACAGCAAACAATAGATTAATCAACAATAAAAATCTGTAAAAGGCATTACCGCTTAAAAACGTTTTGTTTTTCAATCATGCACGAAGCCAAAATACAGGATTTGTTCAAGGGAAGATTTATCCCGTTTGGGCATTTTCATAAACGCTCCACCCAATTCTGTTTTCAGTCACGCAGTAAGCCGAAGTACAGTATTTGTTCAAGGGAAGATTTATAGCATTTGGGCCTTTCCATAAATGCTCCACCCAATTCTATTGAAACCAGGAGACCAAATAAACCTACGCATTTTTGAAGTGCAGAAACGGGGTTGGGAACTTGTATCAACCGCTGCGTTTACATTACCAGAATAGTGAGCATGTTTAATACAGACATCAAACAAGGCACTGTTTGTACTGCAGACTAGAGACGGGTTATTGGGGGTATTTCAAGAGAGATTCACCGCGCTTGGACAACCCATGGTGCTCCACCCAAATCTGCCAGCAGTTATCTGACAGATTTCCTGACCTGCACAAAACCCTATGCGCTGGCAAGGTCTTGAAACGGGGAAAGGGGAGAAGGGACCTATCAAACACTAAGCTGACACCACCAGAATGATGGAAACATTAAGACGGGCAGCGAACAGGCCAGGTTTTTAATGTTGCGGGCTGGGATTGAATTCTAGATATCAGATGTTGAGTCCATGGCTCTATCAACCAGCCCATGTAAGAATAATGTAGGCAGGAAATGACAAGAAACTTGAAGTTTTATTTTCTTTGTCAACTGGTTCAGCATACTCTTTGGGTGTGAAACTTGTTGTTTTTTTAATTCAGACACAGACGCGCTCATGAGATTGTGTGTATGCATCTATGCACGCCACACGCACACCATACAAAAATGGCCAAACCAGGCTTGTAATGTTTTACGGTATTGTCACTAATTCTTTATCATTTCAGCTGTTGACAATAAACAGTCTCATTCAAGACTAAGAAGAATTGCGACTTTGTGTTAGCCTATAAGAAAAAAGAAAAAGAGCATTTAAACTAATAAAAACAGGAGAGTGACAACTTAAATGACAAAGAATAAAATTACGAAAGAAAGAAAGGAATTCAGTGAAACAGTGCGTGAATTTGTCTCAATCAGATAAAAAAACTGGGAACTTCCTAACGTCAGCATATGCGTAATCAAGGCAAAAACTGTAGACATTTTCTGCGGGAAAAAAAGCCTAAAAGCCGCCTATGACAACAGACCAAAAAGGAGAAACCGTAAATACATTGCCCACATTTACATAATTCCAGCAAAAAAACTTGGGACACACTCTCTAAAACTAAAAAGTCGGTAACACAAAAGCCACACGCCTCGGATATTTTTTCTGTACGATGAACTCCCATGGGACTCCACTGTCAGGCACACTGACTGAATGCACACGTCATGTCAGTGGATGTAAAACGAGGAACAAGGGAACAGTTTATAACTCAGGGGCAGAGGGTTTACACCAACCATCACACCCTTGTCTGCCTGATTTAGAACAAGGTTTTGACACCACACAGTTTATCAGCAAAGGAAAACAATCTACGTGATTGAGATCCCCTTTTTTTAAATTTAAAATTTTTTTTTTATTGGTGTTGGTTATTTCGAAAGGAAAGCTAGAGGGGAAAAACAACACAATTTTAACCCAAGGAGAAAAAAACAGACATTTTTTGCAGGATGTATGAGGACAGAAATGGAAAGAGATGTACTTAAAGTGACAGTTTTGCAGGATGTATGAGGACAGAAATGGAAAGAGATGTACTTAAAGTGACAGTTTTGCAGGATGTATGAGGACAGAAATGGAAAGAGATGTACATACAGTGACAGTTTTTGCAGAATGTATGAGGACAGAAAGGGAAAGAGATGTACTTACAGTGACAGTTATACAGAATGATGGGAAAAATGAAAGAGATACTTAAGTACAGTTATAAGAATGGATGAGGAAGAATGTGGAGTGTACATACAGTGACAGTTATACAGAATGGATGAGGACAGAAAGTGTAGGAGATGTACATACAGTGACAGTTATACAGAATGGATGAGGACAGAAAGGGAAAGAGATGTACATACAGTGACAGTTATACAGAATGGATGAGGACAGAAAGGGAAAGAGATGTACATACAGTGACAGTTATCAGAATGGATGAGGACAGAAAGGGAAAGAGATGTACATACAGTGACAGTTATACAGAATGGATGAGGACAGAAAGGGAAAGAGATGTACATACAGTGACAGTTATACAGAATGGATGAGGACAGAAAGAAAAGAGATGTACATACAGTGACAGTTATACAGAATGGATGAGGACAGAAAGGAGATTACTTACAGTGACAGTTATACAGAATGGATGAGGACAGAAAGGAGATGTACTTACAGTGACAGTTTTGCAGAATGGATGAGGACAGAAAGGAGATGTACTTACAGTGACAGTTTTGCAGAATGGATGAGGACAGAAAGGAGATGTACTTACAGTGACAGTTATACAGAATGGATGAGGACAGAAAGGAGATGTACTTATAATGACAGTTTTGCAGAATGGATGAGGACAGAAAGGGAAAGACATGTATTTGCACCGACAGAAGATAGATTCGTATGGAGGGCCATGATCGTCAGCAACGTGATGATGGTGGTTATTTCGATATGTTCTGCGCTGTTTTGTTATTATACTAGTGGTGGTGTTGTGTGTGTGTGTGTGTGTGTGTGTGTGTGTGTGTGTGTGTGTGTGTTGTGTGTGTTATGTGTGTGTGTGTTGTGTTTGTGTTATGTGGTGGTGTGTGTTGTTGGTGTGTGGTGTGTGTGTGTGTGGTGTGTGTGTCTTGTGTTTGTGTGTGTGTGTGTGTGTGTGTGTGTGTTGTGTGTGTGTGTGTGTCTATGTGTGTGTATGTATTTGTGTGTGTATGTGTGTGTATGTATTTGGTGTGTTGTGTGTGTTGTATGTATTTGTGTGTGTGTGTGTGTGTGTGTGTGTGTGTGTGTGTGTGTGTGTGTGTGTGTGTGTCTGTCTGTCTGTCTGTCTGTGTGTGTCTGTGTGTGTGTGTGTAACAATCAGAAATGTTAAACTCTGGCTTTAATCGTTTGGAGATCATAACGGTAATCAATAACTAGCCCATCACCTCAGTGCGGACGTTCCTCTGTTAGTTAGCAGAAAGAGAGAGTAAGCCCAGGGATCATCTGGACTCCTGCGTGAATAATGTGTAGGATTAGCACCACCAGAAACTTGCCCCACCCCCACCCCCATCCCGTGGGGATGCTGGGGGCTCTTTCAGTATAAATAGTATCCCCACCTTCTGGACATTCTGTGCTAGAAATTTCTCTTTTCTGTCACTCTCTCTGTTTCTTTCTTCCTCCTTTGCTTTCTGTCATTTCTTCCTGTCATTTTTTGCCTTGCTGGTGCATTTACCTGTATGTATTCGATAAAGTCTTACATAGTTTCTCTTAGGATTGATAACTGGGTACATGTGTAAAGTGCATTTTTGGCTCTAGGGATATGATATGTGCGGAAGCAGTTTTAGGTAATTTATGCCCGTTTTTTATATGTTTTAGTGTCCTTAGTTATGTTTAAATTTGTATTCAGGTATGTTTCTTTCATCTCCTGTGCGATGAATTGGACGAAGTGGTCAACGCCAGGGGCATTTCCTCAGATTATGTGCGCGAATGCATTGATATGTGTACTTAATTTTCTTTTCCTTTTTGTTTTCCTGTTGAAGTATTGTGTATGTTTTGAACTGGTTGTAGCCCTGATATGGTTCTATGCAGTCGGCTGGGCCTTAAACAACAATAACAATAACAACCAGAAACTTGAGAAATGTGACAAAGAGAACGGCGAAAAGAGAAGGATGAGAACATGTTTTCTGAAAGAAGAAGAAGGCAAAACAAAACAAGAACAAAGAAACAAAAGTTCACAGACTGGTGAAAACTCATCATCATCATCATCAGGTGCCCTGCCGCATGGCGTTGGCGATCATGGACTTCCAACTGCCTTTATCTCTCGTTGCCCCTAGCATTTCCCCCACCCTCCTCGTCCCCAGCCACTCTGCAAGTCCGTCCAGCATTTTCTACCCGGTGCTCTCTTTCCCTCCAGCTTTCCTGTTGTGACCAGGTGCTCCAAATCCCCCTTCCTCATAAAATGGCCTATAAATGTTGCCTGTCTTTTCCTAATCTTCCTTATGAGTGATCTACTTGTGTCTACCTCCATCAAGACTGTCTCGTTTGTTTTCTTTGCTGTCCATGGAACCCTCAACATTCTTCTAGAAACCACATCTCGGCTGCATCATGTTGGTGAAAACTGTTATAAACACTTCTGAGAGCGATGACTTGGTAACATGTGGCAACAAACAAAAGAAATAAATATCTCCTTTAGGAAAACGTCATTAGACAAGTCTGACACGCTCATTCACCGAGAAGTCTTATTTTCTGTTGTTCTAAATATTTACTTGAAGGGTAACATGGTATAAAGTAGGGTGCTTTAATTCATTTTGTGTCTGCCCAGTTAAGTTGCAGTTCTGATGTTAAAATGTTAAAAGGTCATTTTTTTTGTTTAAATGTTCATTCCAACTGGCATCTTTTGTCATGTTAGATACTTTTTTGTAATATCAATAGGTCAGCCTGATCTAGTGTTTCTGAGATAGTATGATTTGCAGTAGAAAGAAAGGAACAGGACATTATGCAGTTAAAATAATTTGTTTGATTAATAAATTGGACAGGATGGATTATGATTTCTCGTCTCACGATAAACATTCTAACTATTACTACAAGCAGAAAGAAAAATGAACGAAGAAATTCCATGGTATAAAGTATTACGTGAAATCCATAAAATCTGGGAAATTAAAGAAAAATGTTTCATATACACACTGTCCACAGGACTTTGCATGTTTATTATCTTGAAAGAAATAAAACTTAAACAAGTATTTTACCTTCCATTGGATTCACTGTGAGCAGTTTGTTGTTCATCTGGCCACAAAAGACCAGATCAGGGCTAAAGGCATGCCTTATTAAAAATATTATAAGTCTTCAAAGTTTACAGCCAGGTGAGGTCCCCCGTTGGGTGCTGGGGGCTTCTTTCAGTATAAATAGTATCCCACCTTCTGTAAATTCTGTGCTAGAAATTTCCTCTTTTCGTCACCCTTTTTCTGCCTTGTTGCCTTGCTTTCTGTTATTTCTACTTATTTTCTGCCTTAATGATCCATTCACCTGTATTTTTTCGATAAAGTCTTATGTGGTTTTTCTTCGGATTGATAATTGGGTACATGTATTAAGTACATTTTTTGGCTCTAAGGAGGTGAGATATGTGGAAGCAATTTTAGGTAATTTATGCCTGTTTTTCTATATGTTTTGGTATCCTTATGTATGCTTATAAATTTTTATTCAGGTGTGCTTTTTAAATCTCCCCTGTGCGATAAATCGGACGGAATGGTCCTACGCCGGGGGCATGTCCTTAGATTATGTGCGCGAATGCATTGATATATGTACTTAATTTTCTTTTTCTTTTTTTTTCCTGTTGACGTTTTGTGTGTTTTGAAGCGGTTATAGCCCTGATATGGCTCTGCGCAGTCGGCTGGGCTTTAAACAATAATAAAAGAAAGAAAAAAAAAACGCAGGTGAGGTAAAAGGAAATAGGTAAAGGTTTCCTGTATCTGAGGTCACTGATGAGTGAGATGGTAGAGACTCCAGCTTTTTGGTGGGCAGTGTTATGGATGCAGTGCCCACTCTTCTCTCTCGATGTTTACTCTTTCACCTTCCACCTGTATTACTCTTGAAAAAGTCAAGTCCATTTTCGCCCGTGAGGATGCCGGGGGGCTCTTTCAGTATAGATAATATCTTCTCCTCTGGAAATTCTGTGCTAGAAATCTCCAATTTTCTGTCACTCTCTTTGTTTCTGTCTTGTTCCTTTGCTTTCTGTCATTTCTTTCCTGTCATTTTGCTGCCTTGCTGTCCATTCACCTGTATGTGCTCGATAACGTCTTATGTACGTTCTCTTTTGGATTGATAATTGGGTAATGTATTAAGTGCATGTATTTGGCTCTAAGGAAATGAGGTGTGCGGAAACAATTTGAGGCAATTTAGACCCGTTTTTATACATGCTTCAGTGTATTTGGTTACGTTTAAAATTGTATTCAGATGTGTTTTTTAACACCAACACACACACACCACACACACACACACACACACACACACACACACACACACACACACACACACACACACACCACACACACACCACACAAAACATCCACTCACTCTCTCTCTCCTCACACACTCACTACTCCGCACACACACTACACACACACACCACACAACCACCACACACACGCACCACACACACACCAAAGCACACCACACACACACACCAACACCACGACACACACACACACAACACACACACACACACACACACACACACCACGCTTGCATCTAATTTAGCTGAACCATTCCCTTTTCCCGCTTCTGAAGCAGTCCCTCATGAAATGGGCAAATGGACCACGGCTTTCAATTAACCCTAAAACTAATTCAACCACACCCTCCCTGGAATAATCCATTGACATGTGAATAAATATAAAGAAATGGAAAGCTAAACACCAGCACTGCTCTTTACTTTCCGTTTTGGGCCAGACATCAAGGGAGAGGAAAAACATGACTCTATCATCTGTCCGCAAAAATGAGATACGAAGCAGGCAGAAAAGGTATTTGTGGTGGAATGAAGGAGAGTGAAAAAAGTTTTTTATTGATACATTTCCTTTCTGACAGCCTGAGATTTTTTTCTACTTTAAAATTGTGATTTTTGTAATACAGGTATTTCCGTCTAACGTCTCACATCAGTTGAAAAAAAAACCCAGTGTGTCAGTCCTACATTAGTTGAATAAGTCTGGGACATTTGAACATAGTGAATCACTTGTATCTAAAAAACAAAACAAAACAACAACAACAACGATAACACAACAACAACAACAAAAACCACACACGCACAGAGTAGGACCACAGAACAGTTATATCAAAGACAAAGGGGAAGAGAACAAGGAATTGTTTTCTGAAAACGAAACAACATACACGCGCACACGCACGCATATGAACGCGCACGCGCACGCACGCGCACGCAAACACACGCACACGCACACACACCCATACAGAGAGAGAGAGAGAGAGAGAGAGAGAGAGAGAGAGAGAGAAAGAGAGAGAGAGAGAGAGAGAGAGAGAGAGAGAGAGAGAGAGAGAGAGAATGTTCTCAAGATGCTGAATGTAATCAGTTTGGAATTAGCGAGATATATATCATAGCAAAGAACAAAACACAAACAAACAAACAAACAAACAAATGAACAAACAAAGGAACAAAACAAACAAACAAACAAACAATCAAACAAAAACACAAACAAAATGACGACTTTGGGAAAATATTATTAAACAAGTTTGAAGTTTGAAGATGTTTTATTTATCTTTTTATATCTATTTCGGAAGGGCTTGTGATTATGTTTTAATTTTGCGTTCGTGAATATGAAATACTGCATTTTGAAGGTAATTTCAAAAAGCCACTGCTTCCAGAAATAAGTTTAATCCAAAAACTTGTTAATTAGTTTCCAGAGATCTAAAGTATTTAGACAATTGCTTCAGATTCTGTATCCATGAAATTGATTAATGTCACATGCTTACAGATACGCAAGAATACGTGTTGATATAGAGAAAAAAATGATCATTTTACCCCCCCCCCCCCCAAAAAAAAAGGAGATATTACTGTCAACTATTTAACCCTTTGACTCTCACACCCTATCCACCAACGGCAAAATCTTAACCCTTTGACTCCCTGGCCCTGTCCACCAGCTTCCTACAGGAAGCTGGTGGATAGGGCCAGGGAGTCAAAGAGTTACGTTTTTGCTTTGCTAGCAAGATTGACAATGTAGGCTGCTGGTGGACAGGATGCGGGAGTCAAAGGGTTAAAAAAAACCCAAACAAACAGAGGGGATCTGTTAACCTATTTTCAGCGAGGTACTATTAACGTAACAGATTTTACAGACATAAATGGATGATACTCAACGTTACATAACAGCGCGATTTTCTACATTTTAGTTAACGTGAAAGAATGTGTAACGACACATTCTGAAGAAATAACAGGAAAGCAGGGAGAATTTTTATAATATTAATTAACCAAAGAACATAACTGTTGAGAATGTTCTGAGCTTACGGTTTTTGTGCTTTGTAGCTGCTTCTCTGCTAGCTGAATGGGTAGCGCAGACTGTGTTAGATTTGAGAAGTTCTACGACATGGGAGATAATTCTTACATGACTCTCAAGAGTTATGTTCTTTGGTTGACATATTCTGAGCATAGTCAAATGATGTATTTAACCCTTTGCCTCCCGCACCCTGTCCACCAGCTTCTTGCATTGTCAACCATGCTATCAAAACAAAAATACTTAACCCTTTGACTCCCCCACCCTGCAGGAAGATGGTGGATAGGGTGAGGAAGTCAAAGGGTTATGTTATTGCAGCTGGTGGATAGGATGTGGGAGTGAACAGGTTAAACACAGTCTATAAAAACAATGGAACCATAGTAGTGGAAAAGACAGACACAAACACACAGACTCACACAGAAA
>JAPXFY010000021.1:17857063-17872063 GCA_030674185.1 Monoplex corrugatus | reverse complement strand
ACGAGAACACCACCACCACCACCACCAACACCAACACCAGCAACAACAACAACAACAACAAAGTGATGAAAACTAACTAGTTCATCACATAACAGGTCCAAGCTGAACATCCAACCATCTAGAGCTACACAGTTTACTGATGTGTACGTACAGGGTAAAGTAGGAAATTATGAATAGCTTGTCTATCTGGTTTAGTTCAGGTTACTCTGTCTGTCTCTTTCTTTCCTTCAACCTTTCCTTCTGTTCTCTTTTTTCTTTGTCTTTTTCTTCCTTCCTTCCTTTCTTTCTTCTTTAATTTTCATTGCTGATTTCCTTGTTAAAACTACAAATAAATTGATTTGGTTTTTAAAAAAAAAAAAGAAGCAAAGAACGTAATCACTGTTATCTTAATTTAAATCAAAGAAATGCTCGTGATCTGTTCTGATCGGAATCATCAACAAAGTTTTTAGAGAAAGTTCATATTCAGCTGCAGTAAAAGGGGGTAATCTGTGAGGCGCGCACACCCAAGAGAGAGAACGAGAGAGGCAGAGAGAGAGAGAGAGGCAGAAAGAGAGAGTGAGAGACAGAGAGAGAGAGACAGAGACAGACAGGGAGACAGAGAGACAGAGACAGACAGACAGAGAGACAGACAGAGTAGAGACAGACAGACAGAGAGGGAAGGAGACAGGGAGGGAGAGGGGTGGAAATAAGCTTATCCCACGCACATTCCACCCCCCACCTGTCACTTAAACACTCCTTACGCTGAAGCTCAGAACGGAAAAGATGATTTCAATTTCCAGGGACAAGAGAAAAGCCAGCAACCCATGAAAAGTTGATGATTAACATGCACGGTTGACAGGCTCAGTTGTGCCTGATGACACTGTTTTCACAGACCCAATAACACGGGCTGGGGTGGTATTTTGTTTTTTCTTACACATTAACCCCTGATGTGTCACCCACCTCATCTGCTGATAGGGGAATGGGGAGGACAATAGACTATTTCCAATGGGGAGGACAATAGACTAGTTCCAGTGGGGAGGACAATAGACTATTTCCAGTGGGGAGGACAATAGACTATTTCCATCAAATCTGTTAAAATCAGGTGGCACTTTAGTCGCCCTTCCTTTTTTTCTCTGTTCTTTGCATTATATTTTCTCTGTCATTTCCCCACGTGGGGATGTTGGGGCTCTTTTAGTATAAACAGTATCCCCCACCTTCTGGAAATTCTGTGCTAGAAATTTCCTCTTTTCTATCACTCTCTTTGTTTCTGCCTTGTTCCTTTGCTTTGTCATCTCTTCCTATCATTTTCTGCCATGCTGGTCCAATCACCTTATGTGTTCGATGAAGTCTTACGTACTTTATTTTAGGATTGACAAGTGCATTTTTGGCAGTAGGGAAATGAGATATGCGGGAGCAATTGTAGGTAATTTAACTCCGTTTTTATGTATGTTTTAGTGTCCTTAGTTATGTTTAAGTTTGTATTTAGGATTGTCTTTTTTTTAAACCTTGTGTGATAACTTGGACGGAATGGTCAACGCTAGGGGTGTCTCCTTAGATTATATGTGCGAATGCATCGATATTTGTATTTAATTTTCTTTTTCTTTTTTTTTCCTGTTGAAGCATTGTATGTTTTGAAACAATGTTTCAGAGAAACTTCATATTCAGCTGCAGTAAAAGGGGGTAATCTATGAGGCGCGCACGCTTGCGCATGCGCACGCCCGAGAGAGAGAGAAAGAAAGAAAGAGAGAGAGGCAGAGAGACAGACAGAGAGGCAGAGAGAGACAGAGACAGAGAGAGCCAGAGAGAAAGAGAGAAAGACAGAGACAGAGACAAAGTAGAGACAGACAGAGAGGGAAGAAGACAGGGAGGGAGAGGGGTGGAAATAAGCTTATCCCACGCACATTCCACCACCACCCCATCCCCCCCACCTGTCACTTAAACACTCCTTACACTGAAGCTCAGAACGGAAAAGTTGATTTCAATTTCCAGGGACAAGAGAAAAGCCAGCAACCCATGAAAAGTCGATGATTAACATGCACGGTTGACAGGCTCAGTTGTGCCTGATGACACTGTTTTCACAGACCCAATAACACGGGCTGGGGTAGTATTTTGTTTTTTGTTATACATTAACCCCTAATGTGTCACCCACCTCATCTGCTGATAGGGGAATAGGGAGGACAACAGACTAATTCCAGTGTGGAGGACAATAGACTATTGCCATCAAATCAGTTAAAATCAGATGGCACTTTAGTCGCCCTTCCTTTTTTCTCTGTTCTTTGCATTATATTTTCTCTGTCATTTCCCCACGTGGGGATGTTGGGGGCTCTTTTAGTATCAACAGTATCCCCCACCTTCTGGAAATTCTGTGCTAGAAATTTTCTCTTTTCTATCACTCTCTTTGTTTCTGCCTTATTCCTTTGCTTTGTCATTTCTTCCTATCATTTTCTGCCTTTCTGGTCCAATCACCTTATGTGTTCGATAAAGTCTTACGTACTTTATTTTAGGATTGACAAGTGCATTTTTGGCCGTAGGGAAATGAGATATGCGGGAGCAATTGTAGGTAATTTAACTCCGTTTTTATGTATGTTTTAGTGTCCTTAGTTATGTTTAAGTTTGTATTCAGGATTGTCTTTTTTTTAAACCTTGTGTGATAAATTGGATGGAATGGTCAACGCTAGGGGTGTCTCCTTAGATTATGTGTGCGAATGCATTGATCTGTGTATTTAATTTTCTTTTTCTTTTTTTCGCGTTGAAGCATTGTATGTTTATAAATGGTTGAAGCCCTGATATGGCTCTACATAGTCGGCTGTGTATACACAACAATAACAGCAATAACACCACTGATGTTAACGTACCAGGTAAAGGGGGAAATTGTGAATAGCTTGTGTATCTGGTTTAGTTCAGGTTACTCTGTCTGTCTTTCTTTCCATCTTCCTTGCCTTCTGTTCTCTTTTTTCTTTGTCTTCTTCTTTTCTTCCTGTCTTTCTTTCTTCTTTAATTTTGATTGTTGATTTCCACGTTAAAACTGCAGATGGATTGATTTGTTTTAAATAAGAAAACAAAAAACGTAATCACTCCCATCTTAAATCAAAGAATGCCCGTGATTTGTTCTGATCGAAATCATCAACAATGTTTCAGAGAAAGTTCATATTCAGCTGCAGTAAAAGGGGGTAATCTATAGGAGCGCACGCTTGCGCATGCACACGCCCAAGAGAGAGAGAGAGGCAGAGAGAGAGAAAGATAGAGACAGACAGACAAACAGACAGACAAACAGGCAGAGAGAGACAGACAGAGAGTGAGGCAGAGAGAGAGAGAGACAGGCAGACAGACAGACAGACAGAGAGGCAGAGAGAGACAGAGAGTGAGAGAGAGACACAGACAGACAGACAGACAGACAGACAGACAGAGAGGCAAGGAGACAAGGAGGGAGAGGGGTAGAAATAAGCTTATCCCACGCACATTCCACCCATCCCCCATCCCCCCACCTGTCACTTAAACACTCCTTACGCTGAAGCTCAAAACGGAAAAGATGATTTCAATTTCCAGGGACAAGAGAAAAGCCAGCAACCCATGAAAAGTTGATGATTAACGTGCACGGTTGACAGGCTCAGTTGTGCCTGATGACACTGTTTGCACAGACCCAATAACACGGGCTGGGGTGGTATTTTGTTTTTTGTTATACATTAACCCCTAATGTGTCACCCACCTCATCTGCTGATAGGGGAATGGGGAGGACAATAGACTATTTCCAGTGGGGAGGACAATAGACTATTGCCATCAAATCTGTTAAAATCAGATGGCACTTTAGTCGCCCTTCCTTTCTTTCTCTGTTCTTTGCATTATATTTTCTCTGTCATTTCCTCACGTGGGGATGTTGGGGGCTCTTTTATTATAAACAGTATCCCCCACCTTCTGGAAATTCTGTGCTAGAAATTTCCTCTTTTCTATCACTCTCTTTGTTTCTGCCTTGTTCCTTTGCTTTGTCATCTCTTCCTATCATTTTCTGCCATGCTGGTCCATTCACCTTATGTGTTCGATAAAGTCTTAATACTTTTTCGTAGGAAAGATAATTAAGTACACGTATTAAGTGCATTTCTGGTTCTAGGGAAACGAGATATACGGAAGCAATTTTAGGTAGTTAAGGTCTTTTTTGTGTATGTTTTGAGTCCTTAGTTATGTTTAAATTTATATTCAGTATGTTGTTTTAAATCGCCTGTGCGATAACTTAGATGGAGTGGTCAACGCCAGTGACAATTCCTTAGATTATGTGCACAAATAAATTGGTATGTGTACTTAATTTTTTTCTTTTCCTTTTTTTTCTGTTGAAGTATTGTGTGTGTTGAAACAGGTTATGGCCCTGATATGACTCTACGCAGTCAGCTGGCTTTAAACACACACACATGTGAATGGACTAACAAGGCAGAAAATGTTAAGAAATGACAAAAAGCAAAGGAACAAGTCAGAAACAAAAGAGAGTGACAGAAAAGAGAAAATTTCTAGCACATAATGTTCAGGAGGTATGGATACCATTTATACGGAAAAAAGCCTCTGCCAACCCCTCTGTATCCCCACGGGGGACCTTAAATGATGAGGTCATTGAGCACTAAGTTGGTGAAGACCACATTACTCAGTAACCACCTGTGTTGAGCTGATAACCACTCCTCACCTCCTGGCTCTGCCTTTCCTAACGTTAAGCTGGGTCATTTACCTCCCGCCTGTTGGACAAAGAATGGAGATTTTCACTATCTCTTAGGTCAACATGCGTGCAGACCTGTTAATGTCTAAACTCAACCCCTTAAGTGTTTATACGCAAATCTGCACGTTAAAGACGCTTTAAGCCGTGTCAGCATCCAGTGGCTTATGGAAACGTGAAAATACCCAGCGTTCTTGTTCCCCACGCGAGATGGAGTTTCACCTTTGCAGTATTATATCGCCTGGACATTGTCGGTTAAGCAGTGTGCATACATATCCTAGAGAATTCATAAAGCTTAAAACGAAGATGAAAAATAAACGAACGTGGGCCATGCACTTCTCTACGCCAATCTGGTCCGCGATCTGTGGGCACAACATTTTGTTTTGTGGTGTTTCAAATCAAGTTTAGACCAATGCAGATTCAGCAACTGTCACCAAAGACAGTCAGATCATCGAAGTCATCATCCGACTTCCCAAACATGTTTTGAAAACAGGGCCCCTGAAAGATGACGAAAACGGCTTAAAGTCAACGGAACGAGAGAAAATCAATTTCTTGAAATTCCAATTTCCTCACTTTCTTCTTTTCTCTCTTTTTCAAAAATGTATTTAGTCGTTGTCGTTGTCGTTGTCGTTGTCGTTGTCGTTGTCGTTTTTGTTTTGGTTTTGGGTTTGTTTTGTTTTTTATTGGTTTTTGTCTTGTTTTGTTTTTGTTGTTTTTTGTCTATTTTTCTCTCTCTGTTTTTGTTTTTTGTCTATTTTTCTCTCTCTGTTTTTGTTTTTTTTGTCTATTTTTCTCTCTCTGTTTTGTTGTTTTTTGTCTATTTTTCTCTCTCTGTTTTTGTTCGGTCTGCCCTTTCCAAGATGGAATGATGGAGTCTTGTTTTTCATCATCAAAGTCAGGCCCACAGGGAACGTAATGAGCCATTGCTGGTGTTTACCTTTCAATCAGTTCTTCATGTTCACGTGTCCATGCACGCGCGTTCTGCACCGTGATGCACGTGCTGTAAGTGGAGTGAAATTAGCTTAGGGGATCATCCCATGCACCGCTCTCCTGTCTTACGTAATGGACTTTTTTTTCGTTCGTTCTAAGAATAGAAGACAATTAATTGGGGGGTGGGGTCAGGATTTGATTCATATTAGTCGTAAGATGTGTGTGTGTGGTGTGTGTGTGTGTGTGTGTGTGTGAGATGAGGGGGTGTTGTGTGTGTGTGTTGTGTGTGTGTTGTGTGTGTGTATGTTGTATGTGTGTGTGTGTGTGGTGGTGGTGGTGAGCGTGTGTGTGGGGGTGGGTGTGTTGTGTGGTGCGTGTATGTGTGTTGTTTGTTTTTGTGTGTATTGTGTGTATGTTGTGTTTTGTGTGTGTGTGTGTGTGTGTTTTTGTGTGTGTGTGTGTTGTGTGTGTACCGTTTGTGTGTGTGTGTGTGTGTGTGTGTGTGTGTGTGTGAGAGAGAGAGAGAGAGAGAGAGAGAGAGACAGATTGTAAAATGTGATCTCAAGTATCTCAGCAGAATTATTTAGAGTGGTTGCTGTATGTCCCTCAGAGGGATAGTGATGTGTCAAACCTCTGAATATAATAAGTCCCATTCTGAGATAAAAGAATGTAATATTATTATTTTCATTATGTGAATCTGCATTCCGCATGCAGGGAAAATCAATTTCTTTCTTCTTCTTGTTTTGATTATTGGCAAAGAAATGTAAACAAAAGCTGTTTGCAATCGAACTCGTTAAGATTGTGCAAGAGCATGTAATGTTACCATAATGAAAGAGAGAACAGAGAGAGAGTGAGAAAGGAGTTCAGAAAGAACAGGAGAGTGAGAAGGAAGAGAGAGAGAGAAGGAAAAGAAGAAAGATGAGAGAGAGAGAGAAGAGATAAAGAGAGAGAAGAGAGAAGAGAGAGAGAGAAAAGAGAAAAAGAAGAAGAGATGGAAGAAGGATGAAAGAGAGGAGGAGAAGATGGGAGAGAGATGATGTGAGAAGAGAGAAGAGAGAGAGAGAGAGAGAGGAGAGAGAGAGAAGAAGAGAGAGAGAGAGAGAGAGAGAAGATGAAGAAGAAGAAGAAGATGTGTGTGTGTGTGTGTGTGTGAGAGAGAGAGAGAGAGAGAGAGAGAGAGAAAGAAGAAGAAGATGAGAGAGAGAGAAGATGATGAAGAAGAAGATGTGTGTGTGTGTGTGAGAGAGAGAGAGAGAGAGAGGGGGGGGGAAGAAGAAGATGAGAGAGAGAGAGAAGATGATGAAGAAGAAGATGAGAGAGAGAGAGAGAGAGAGAGAGAAGATGAAGAAGAAGAAGATATGAAAGAGAGAGAGAAGGAGAAGATGAGAGAGAGAGAGGAAGAGAAAGAAGAAAGAAAGAGAGAGCGAGAGGATGAAGAAGAAAAAGATATGAGTGAGAGAGAAAGAGAATATGAGAGAGAGAGAGGTAGGGAGGGAGGTAGCGACAGATTTCAACATCACATCCACCCACCCACCTCCCATTTCTGCGCCCATCCACCTACTCATAACCCTCCTCATGCCATAGCTGTTCCAGGAAAGGATGATTTCAATTTCCAGAACAAGAGATGAGGCATCAGCCCATGAAAGATGGATGATGAAAACACACGGCTGACAGCCCCACACTGTGTCTGATAACACTCCTTCTGCACTCCCGATAACCTCCTTGGGCATAAACTCTCCATGGTGCTGTCCAGCGCCACTGCTGATAGAACAGTGTGGTGGGAAATGTGTGTGAAAACAGCTGACCTCCCTGTTAAGTTCTCGAGAAATTCTCCACTCTCCATCCCTTTTTTTTGCCATATGTACTCTCGTATATGTTTGTTTTTGTATTTACCATGTGGAAGGCAATTATCAACAGATGGATTCAGTGGGTGTGTTTTATTCGAGTGTGCGTGAACACATGGATATGGATATTCACAAAGAGCACACACACATACACAACACACACACACACACACACACACACACACACACACACACACACACACACACACACACACACACACACACACACACACACACACAACATACAGACACCCTATACATGTGTATATACACACATTATACTGAGCAAAGTGAGGGAGAAATGCGGACTGCCTCATGGAGCTGTTCCCTGGAGGCAAGGGAGAACAGTGGCAGAATGGTTCAGACGTTCACCTGCCAGAAACTAAACTCGAGGTCCCAGGGTTCGCTCTCCGTAGAGGCCTTGACTGTTCTCCTCAATTTGACTGGAAATCGAACTGAACGTCTAGTCCTTTGGAAGGGGACAAAAAACGAGTCAGAGCCGTGTGCCTTCTGGCTGCGCATGCTAAATATCCCACGGCAGTTGAAAATCGTGAAGAGCATGGCATTGCCTGGCTGCCTTGGTATAAAGCATAGGAGAGATAGGTTGATTTCTCAGGTCCCACCCCTTGAATACCAATAAGCCTTCTTGCCTTTCTGAAGTCTTGGTTAAAAAAAAAAAGAGTATGAATGTGAATTTGAATTGAGGGAGAGGGAATGGGCGCCACGCTCGTGATGCTGGCCCCAGCAAAAGTTGAGGTCTCTGCCATCTCACTCCCCCACGATCTCAGTGTTATGGAAGTATCTAGGTAGGACCTCAGGACTGGCCAGCTCTTGGGTTATGTGTAGGCTTAAGGCGTGTGCCGTGATCACCTGTGACGTGAGTGCATATGGAATTCATTCCAAGCGAGGAGAGGTCATCTTGATAAACTGAAACTGAAACTTATCCCAGGAGGATTTGGGATCTGTGCTGTCTTTCTTCTTTGTGGCCTTGTGCAACTACCTTACCTTGTCCTTTTAACTTCATTGATTTTAATTTGAGATTTTTTTCATAATGACACGAAAAATGTGTGTGTGTGTGTGTGTGTGTGTGTGTTGTGTGTGTGTGTGTGTGTGTGTGTGTGTGTGTGTGTGGGGTGAGTGGTGAGTGGTGTATGTGCGAGTGTTGTTGGTGTGTTGTGGTGTGTGTTATTGTGGTGAGTGATGTGGTGGTGTGTGTGAGTGAGTGAGTGAGTGAATGAGTGTGTGTGTGAGAAGAGAGAGAAACAGAGACAGAAAGACAGATACAGAGAGAGAGACTAAGTTTTAATGAACATTGGCTTTAGGCTACAGTCTGATTTGATGTTTGATTGGGACGTACCAGACTTTATGGACATGGATTGTGTGGTTGTGTGTGTGTGTATGTACGTATGTGTGTGTGTGTGTGTGTGTGTGTGTGTGGTGTGTGTGTGTGTGTGTGTGTGTGTGTGTGTGTGTGTGTGTGCATATTTCACAGTGAAAACTCTCGTTATTTAAAGGGCACGTTGAATATACATAAGTTCATGTGAAAATGATTCGAAATACGATAGCATAACAGACATACTAAGAGAGAGAGAAGAGAGAGAGAGAGAGAGAGAGAGAGAAGAGAGAGAGAGAGAGAGGAGAGAGAGAGAGGAGAGAGAGAGAGAGAGAGAGAGAGGATTAACCGATAGAAAAATATGGAAAAAACTAACTATCTTTGAGCAGGATTTTCGGGGTTATGTTTGCAGTGAAATAATGAATTTAAGAATAGGAACTCATGCACCTGCACACACTCAGTCATGGACTTTCACACAAAACACACACACACACACGCACACACACACAAACAAACAAACAAAAAACAAACAAACAAACACACACACAAACACATAAATACATACACATACACACACGCACGCATACACACACACACTCTCTCTATCACTCACTCACTCTCTCTCTCTTTGCCTCTCCCTCTCTCCTTCTCTCTCTCTCTCTCACTGAATCTGTCGCCGTCTATCTGTCTTTCACTCTCTTTCTGTCTGTGTATCTCTGTTTCTCCTTCTCTCTCTTTCTCACTCTCATCTTTCTCTCTATATCTCTTTCTCCTTCTCCCTCCCTCCCTCTCTCTCTCTCTCTCTTCTCTCTTCTCTCTCAGTCTCAGTCTGTTTGTCTATCTGTCTGTCTGTCTCTCTGTCTCTGTCAGTCTCTCTGTTTCTGTCTTTCTCTTTCTCACACACACTCAACCACACACTAACACACACGTGCGCGCTCGCGCGCGCGCGCGCGCATTCATTCCGTATCAAATCTGCAACTTTACGAACTTTGTAACACACCTCAGATAATTCTGCCTTCATGGGATGAAATGTGAAACTAACGTTCAATTCATATCCTGATTTACCACTGTTATTAACGGGACTTTTCAACGAAGCAAAAAGAAGACCTAGACAAAAAGAGAAAGAGGAGGAGGAGGGGAAGAATTAGAAAGGAAAAGAGAGTTGAAGATGATTAGGAGGAGAAGGAGGAAAGAAGGAGGAGGAGGAGAAGAGGAAAGGAGGAGTAGGAGGAGGAGAAAGAGGAGAGAAAGGAGGAAAAAGGAGGAGGAGGAAGAGAAGGAGGAGGAAGAGAAGAAGGAGGAGGAGGAAGAGAAGAAGGAGGAGGAGGAAGAGGAAAAGAGGAGAAGGAGGAGGAGGAGGAGGAGGAAGAGAAGGAGGGGAGGAAGAGGAAAAGGAGAAGGAGGAGAAGAGAAGAAGGAGGAGAGGAAGGGAAAGAGGAGGAGGAGAAGAGAAGAAGGAGGAGGAGAGAGAAGAGGAGGAGAGGAGGAAAGGAGGAGGAGAAGAGAGAAGGAGGAGAGGAAGAGGAAAAGGAGGAGTAGGAGGAGGAGAAAGAGAAGGAGGAGGAGAAGGAGGAGGAGGAGGAAGAGAAGAAGGAGGAGGAAGAGAAGAAGGAGGAGGAGGAAGAGAAGAAGGAGGAGGAGAAAGAGGAGGTGAGGAGGAGGAAGAGAAGAAGGAGGAGGAGAAAGAGGAGGAGGAGGAGAAGGAAGAGGAGGAGAAAGAGAAGAAGGAGGAGGAGGAAGAGGAGGAGAAGAGGGAAAAGGAGGAGGAGGAGAAAGAGGAAAACGGAGGAGGAGCAGGAGGAGAAGAAGAGGAAAAAGGATGAGTAGGAGGAGGAGAAAGAGAAGGAGGAGGAGGAGAGAGGAGGAGAGAGGAGAGAGAGGAGGAGAAGGAGGAGGAGAAAGAGAAGGAGGAGGAGGAAGAGGAGGAGAAGAGGGAAAAGGAGAAGAAGGAGGAGGAGGAGAAGGAGGAGGAGGAGAAGAGAGAGAAGAAAAGGAGGAGGAGGAGAAGAAGGAGGAGGAGAAGAAGGAGGAGGAAGATGAGAAGAAGAAGAAAAAGGAGGAGGAAAAGAAGAAGGAGGAGGAAGAGAAGGAGAAGAAGAAGAAGGAGGAGGAGGAGGAGAAGAAGATGGAGAAGGAGGAGATGAAGAAGAAGAAGAAGAAGAAGGAGGAGGAGGAGGAGGAGGAGGAGAGAAGAAGAAGAAGAAGAAGAGAAGAAGAAGAAGAAGAAGAAGAAGAAGAAGAGAAGAAGAAGACCACTAATTTTCTGAAAAGATAGAATGTCGTGAAGAAGTGACCTTTTTCCCCCCGCCCACAAATCCCTGTTCTCTCACTTTTCCCCATCACACCTTCTCTCTTTCGAGGAAATAAATGACGGGAGTCTTGTTCTTCAATTCCATTCAAGATCTGGCCCACAGAGGAAGTAATGAGCCATGCTGGTGTTTACCTTTCAACGCGTTCTTCATATTCACGTGCCCATAGACGCACGTTCTTACACCGTGCTGCGCGTGCTGGGTGAAATTAGCTTTAGGGATCATCCTGTCAGCCCGTCCTCCCCATTCACACACTTCGAACAAAACTCGTTGTTTGTTCGTCCTCCCTTTGAACAGAAGGGAATAGGGTGGTTATGAGACCAGAGTAATGATTTGAATCGGTGTGTGTGTGTGTGTGTGTGTGTGTGTGTGTGTGTGTGGTGTGTGTGTGTGTGGTGTGTGCGTGTGCTTGTGTGTGTGTGTTGGGTGTGTGTGTATGACTGTGTTTCTGTATGTGTGTGTGTGTGTGTATGTGTGTTTGTGTGTGTGTGTGTGACTGTGTGTGTGTGTGTGTGTTAGGATATGTGTGTGTGTGTGTGTGTATGTTGTGTGTGTGTGAGAGAGAGAGAGATAGAGTGAGTGAGAGAGAGAGAGAGACAAATAAGCAGACAGAGAGACAGACATAGTGAGAGAGAGAGACAGACAGACAGACAGAGACAGAGAGACACAGAGAGAGAGGGACAAAGAGAGAGAGAGAGAGAGAGTGAGACAGAAAGAAAGAAAAGAGAGAGATAAACACACACACAGACACAGAGACACACAGAGAGAGAAAGAGAGATAGTGAGACAGAAAGAAAGAGAGAGAGAGAGATACATAGAGAGAGAGACACACACAGAGAGACAGAGAGAATATGAATACAAGCAGATGCACATATTATAAGTCACTTCGTATTTTCCCAATGACCTCAGAATCCTGAAAGTAACTGGAAACTTTTTCTGATGCCATATTGGAGTGGCCTGGATATTCCATTTTGTGTGTGACCACCCACCAGATATTTCTCATCCCATAATCTGTATCATATGATTATAATACGGTTTGAGCAGACAAGGTAGTGAAGCTGAATATGAGTTACAGTCATACAATATGGAGGGAATCTTGATTTTTGGTTAGGAATTATATTTCCAGAATATTATGCTGAATGTTTCAGATTAGTCTCTGCGCATAATATTGTTCGTTTATACATTATTTTGATACTGTCCTTTCGTAAAGTAGTAGTTGAAGAGTTTGTATCACAAAGTAATTTGGCATTTTGAAATTCTGTAAACGAAGTGTGCTACAGAACTTTCCTCGATATAACCGGACAAAATGTGCTGATTCACAGTTGGTGCTCAAACTCAAACCATAAAAGAATAAATTAATGGGCAAGGGAGATAACACAAAAGGAAGCTAGCAACGTATGGGAAGGAACTATTTGTATAGTTTGATAGTTTCCGTTTGTTCACTTTCCTTACCCATAGCCATCTGAGATTAATATATATATATGTATGTATGTATATATATATGTATGTATATATATATATATATATATATATATATATATATATATATATATATATATATATATATAGGTTCAGGTTCAGGTTTCATATTGGTTATAGTCCAGCCGACTACTAGAACCATATCGGGGCTAACATCACGTTAAAAACGACACCCAGGTTGAAATAGATAGACAACAGTTAAAATCCACCGTTACCTTGCAAGCCTAAAATCCACTCCATGTGGTTTATAACCCAGTGCAAAAGACATACCAAGACCATTTTTGAATAAAAAAAAAGATGATCTTTTACATGGCTAATTTTTCATTCATGAAATTGTATGCAAAGCTAAATACAGACTTCTATCCATTCTAAAAATACAGATAGGAAGGGAATAAGAATGGCCATGTGGATAAAAGAACAACAACCTAACATGTTCTTGTAACCCTTGTTTTAATGACATTTTCTCGAGAGGATAGTTTTTCCTCTTGCGTTATGTCAAACAATTCACTACTTCGAGCTGGTATGTTTCAATAGTGGAGAATATCTTTTTTAAACACTGGTATTGTTCAGTAGTTTAAAACATCTTTTCAGCTATCTGTTTTCATTCGTTTTCCTGTTTTCATAAAACTATTTCTTGTCCTTGGATTAAACATCTTTTCAGCGATCTGTTTTCATTCGTTTTCCTGTTTTCATAAAACCAGTTCTTGTCCTTGGTTTAAACATCTTTTCAGCGATCTGTTTTCATTCGTTTTCCTGTTTTCATAAAACCAGTTCTTGTCCTTGGTTTAAACATCTTTTCAGCGATCTGATTTCATTCGTTTTCCTGTTTTCATAAAACCATTTCTTGTCCTTGGTTTAAACATCTTTTCAGCTATCTGTTTTCATTCGTTTTCCTGTTTTCATAAAACTATTTCTTGTCCTTGGATTAAACATCTTTTCAGCGATCTGTTTTCATTCGTTTTCCTGTTTTCATAAAACCAGTTCTTGTCCTTGGTTTAAACATCTTTTCAGCGATCTGTTTTCATTCGTTTTCCTGTTTTCATAAAACCAGTTCTTGTCCTTGGTTTAAACATCTTTTCAGCGATCTGTTTTCATTCGGGTTTTTTTTCTGGTTTTCAGAAAACAATTTCTTGTCCTTTCCTCCTTTCCTCTCTTTTTATATGAAAAAGTCCATTTCTTTAGTGGTGATAATCCTGCACATTGTTTACGCTTGAGTCCTAATGATCCTCCCGGCTTGCTCTTTGTGTCTGGTAACTAACAGCTGGGCTGTCTATTGATTGGTGTGGGGAACATGGCCCAGTGAAAGCGGGTTTTGTCCTGCTTTGCATGTCGGAAATGGAATTCGAATCCATTAAAAACGATATCAGCAACGAGAAACACCCACCTTTTTCTTCCCCTGATCAATTGCTTTTGTTTATATTTTGAGATAGAAAGACAGAAAGAGAGAGGGGGAGAGGGGGGGGGAGAGAGGGGAGAGAGAAGACAGACAAGAAGAGAGAGAAGAGGAGAGAAGAGAAGACAGAGAGACAGAACAGAGAAAGAGAGAGAAAGAGCGAGAAAGAGAGACAAAGAGACAGAAAAGAAAGAGAGAGACAGAAAGAGAGGAAGAGAGAAAGACTGAGAGAGAGACAGAAAGACAGAGAGACACACACACACACAGACGGAGAGGCAGTGATCGACACAAAGACAGAGACATAGATAGATAGATAGATAGATAGATAGATAGATAGATAGATAGATAGATAGAATAGATAGATAGATAGATAGATAGATTGATTGAAAGAAAGAAAGAGACCTACAGACAGAGATAAAGAAAGAAACAAACAAAGGAAGAAAGAAAAACAGACAGACAGACAGACAGACAGACAGACATCCAGACAGAAACAGAAAAAGAGAGAGAGAGAGAGAGAGACTCTGTGTGGTGTGTGTGTGTGTGTGTGCGTGTGTGTGTGGTGTGTGCTGTGTGTGTGCGTGTGTGTGTGTGTGTGTGGTGGTGTGTGTGTGTGTGTGTGTGTGGTGTGGTATGTGTATGTGTGTGTGGTGTGCGTGTGTGTGTGTGTGTGCGTTGGTGTGTGTGTGTGTGTGTGTGTGTGTGTGTGTGTGTGTGTGTGTGTGTGTGTGTGTGTGTGTGTGTGTGTGTGTGTTGGGGGTGTGTGTGTGCAGCTTTTCTGTTTTGTTCTGATGATTACGTGAAGCTAGTCCCCCTCTTTATAACAATCTCCATGGATATGACTGTTAGTGTTAGTTTTAGTTTTACCTGGCTCACACCAGATGCCAAATGTTCCCACTGTTCTCGTTTTGTGATCAATGATGTGACATCTAAAAGCAGTGATCGTGACAGAGAAATTCCTTCGGGAATCATGAACGTAACTTTTGGCAAGAGTGTGTGTGTGTGTGCGCGCGCGCGCGCCTGTGTGTTGTGTGTGTGTTGTTG
>JAPXFY010000021.1:17832063-17852063 GCA_030674185.1 Monoplex corrugatus | reverse complement strand
TCAGAAAGTTTAAAGCCATTAATATTGCAAAGAGTTCAGCTGTAAAGATAGATTTATCAAGTCCTATGTAGAAAGATTTTTCAATTTTGAGAGCAGGTATTAAAAACGCTGAGCCTGCTTTTCTTTCAATTACTGACCCATCAGTGTAAATTTTCAAATGATCAGAATATACGTCGTTTATATGACATTTAACCTGACTTGCCAGTAAGTTTATATTGTCTCCTTTTTTTAAATTAGTGTGGTGTACGTCAAATCGTGCTCTTTGGAGTTCCCAACTGGGTACTGGCGAAAAGGAAGGTCGTATAGATACAGGATCTACGTCTAGATCAATTCCTGAGCCTTTCATGACGTCAGATGTGTATGTTGCAAGTGTGACCTGTGAAGATATTGATTTAGCTCGTTTTGGAAAGTCGGTATCTGATCTCAGTTTAATTTCTGTTTCTGAGATGTTTTCTACGGTAGTGTTTCTTAACAAAAATTTAGTAGAAGCGACTTTCCTTTGCTCATCAAGTGGCAACAGTTTGATTTCATTATATGTCCGAAGACAGGAAGCATGCATTGGAAGACCCAGTGCAAGTTTGAAACCTTTACAATCTATGCTCTGCAGTTTTTTTAGTAAGTGTTTCGGTGCACTGAAGAAGATTTCTTGAGCATAGGTTAATTTAGATCTAACAAGCGATTTACAAAGATGAACAAGTGTTGATGAATCTTGACCCCATGTCTATTTGCGAACTATTTTTATGAAATTTAAACTTTTTTGAGCTTTGGTTAATAAGTATTCAATATGCTGATTCCAAGATAATTTTGCTGTAAGGAAAACTCCTAAGAATTTAATCGACTCGTTAAACTGAAGAAGAGTATCTCCCAGTTTGAAAGTGTGTGTGTGTGTGTGTGTGTGTGTGTGTGTGTGTGTGTGTTGTGTGTGTGTGTGTGTGTGTGTGTGTGTATGTGTGGTTTTGTGTTAGTGGGAGGGGGGGGTTGGAGGGTGAGCGTGTGTTTGTATATGGGTGTTAGTGTTAGTGTGTGTGTGTGCGGGGAGGGGGTATTAATGTTTGTGTGTTAGTATTAGCCTGTATGTGTGTTTGTGTGTGTGTGTGTGTGTGTGTGTGTGTGTGTGTAGTGTGTGCGCCAGTGTGTGTGTTAGTGTTAGTGTTAGTGTGTGTTTGTGTGTGCACCAGTGTGTGTGTGTGTGTGTGTTAGTGTGTGTGTGTGTGTGTGTGTTTGGTGTGTGTGTGTGCGTGTTAGTGTTAGTGTGTGTTTGTGTGTGCGCCAGTGTGTGTGTGTGTGTTGTTGTAGTGTTAGTGTGTGTGTGTGTGTGTGTGTGTGTGTGTGTGTGTGTGTGTGTGTGTGTGTGTGTGTGTGTGTGTGTAGAGTGTGTGTTAGAGTGTGTGTTAGTGTGTGTGTTTGTGTGCGTGTGTTTGTGTATGTGTGTGCTTTTAGTTTTAGGTCCAAAGTTTCCACATTAACCAAGCAATGTGATATTGTTTGATATTCTTTTGTATCCAATATAATCAACTTGCACAGCGCTGTGAGACTGAATTTGACCTAAATATTTATGTCATCAGTATTACATTACCCCTGTGGGGATGCTGGGGGTTCTTTCAATATAAATAGTATCCCCATCTTACGGACATTCTGTGCTAGAAATTTCTTTTTCTGACACTCTCTTTGTTTCTGCCTTGTTCCTTGCTTTCTGTCATTTCTTCCTATCATTTTCTGCCTGTCTTTGCTTCTGTCATTTCTTCCTATCATTTTCTGACTTGTTCCTTTGCTTTCTGTCATTTCTTCCTATCATTTTCTGCCTTGTCCCTTTGCTTTCTGTCATTTCTTCCTATCATTTTCTGCCTTGTTCCTTTGCTTTCTGTCATTTCTTCTATCATTTTCTGCCTTGCTGGTCCATTCACCTTATGTTTTACAAGATCAGAAACGATACAATGTATCAGTTTATTAATTTGCTGAACTGTCGTTCTCGCTTCACACATCTGATTTGTATTCTTATGGCAGATAAACTCAGTTGAATTCTTCTTCTTCTTCTTCTTCTTCCTCCTCCTCCTCCTACTGCTCCGCCTCTTCCTCCTGGAAGGAGCAGCAGGGAAGTTTCAGTCTTTTTCTCTGATTTTTGTACCTGGTGTTTGTTTGTTCGTGATCTTACGCTTGACAAAGGCCAGTTGGCCGAAAATTTGCGCCTGTCTTGTCTTGTTGTATTAAATACGCGTTCTTGTTCGTTTTTCGTTTTTTTTTGTTTGTTTTTTTTTTGTTTGTTATTTTGTTTGTTGTTATTTTTTTGTTAACGTAAGATAGTTACACAATTTGTTAACAGGGAGACAATTTCTTTCAAGTCGAGTTGTAATATTTCTAACAGGGAGACATTTCTTTCAAGTTGAGTTGTAATATTTCCAACAGGAAGACAATTTCTTTCAAGTCGAGTTATAATATTTCTAACAGAAAAACAATTTCTTTCAAGTCGAGTTGTAATATTTCTTACAGAAGACAATTTCTTTCAAGTCGAGTTGTAATATTTCTTACAGAAAGACAATTTCTTTCAAGTCGAGTTGTAATATTTCTTACAGAAAGACAATTTCTTTCAAGTCGAGTTGTAATATTTCTTACAGAAAGACAATTTCTTTCAAGTCGAGTTGTAATATTTTTTACAGAAAGACAATTTCTTTCAAGTCGAGTTGTAATATTTCTTACAGAAAGACAATTTCTTTCAAGTCGAGTTGTAATATTTCTAGCAGGGAGACAATTTCCTTCGAGTCGAGTTGTAATATTTCTAACAAGGAGACATTCTTTCAAGTCGAGTTGTAACATTTCTAACAGGGAGACAATTCCTTTCAAGTCGAGTATAATATTTCTAACACAGAGAAAATTTCTTTCAAGTCGAGTCGTGATATTTCTAATACAGAAAAGTGGTCTTTTTGACTGATCCATCACAATTGCAAACAGTTCATGTTCACAAACACAAACGAAACGAAGACACTTTACCACAGACCTTCACAAGAATAACAAAAATATTGAAATATAAAAAAAGAAAGAAGCAAAAAAAACAAACAAACAACAAACAAACAAACAAACAAAACAACAAAAAAGATGAATTTGCGTGGGATTTGAGTTTAATGATGTCATCCGAAAAAGGTAAATTTTTTGTTATGTTTGTCGCTAGGCGTTGATAACTCGTTATTTCCAAGCTGATGATGTTCGGTACTTTACAACATCGTTTAACACTCTGTTTTTATTGCTCGTTATCTTCACAAAACAATTTCTTCTCTCCCTTCCTTCACCCATTCCTATCACACAGAACCCATGACCATAATGACTGTCATCCTGCACTTTCTTCACGGTTTGAACTTCTTTTGTTTTTAATTTTTAGAATCATGGCACTCAGGGAGGTTGCCTTTGTGCTCACATTTTCTTCCCGTCCCATTTTCTACGCCACCTTAATGGCCACAGAAGCTGGCACAGTTTTTACAATGCGATGATGATGATGTCGATGAGGATGATAGTCATCATGCTGTGGAGTTCCATCTAGAATTGAGACTGCGTGACAGGGCTGTACTCTACGCTGATATCATAATATATCCTGGTGTCAACCAGGCCCGAGAGATACAGACACCTACGGTGCTGGTCAGAAGATTTCAGCAATACCCTCAATGACGCATCCGTGAAGTGGATGAGACTCGACTGTGTGGTCCCAGTCCTTCCCAGTCAGCACATAGCACACCCAACTCTGGGTAGGAGCCGGTTAGAGCCGAAAAATCCCACACAGATTTTTGAAGGGCCTGGTGGGGATTCGAACCCACAACCTTCCAGCCGGTAGTCCGTTGCGTTAACCACTACACCACAGCGACTGGTTTGAACTTCTTTTCTTTTTTTCTTAAACATGAGCTTGGTGAACACAGAACTCGGGAATCTTCCCCCGTGGGGATGCCGGGGGCTCTTCAGTTAAATAGTGTCCACCTTCTGGAAATTCTGTGCTAGAGATTTCCTCTTTTCTGTCGCTGTCTTTGTTTCTGTTTGTTCCTTTGCTTTCTGTCATTTCTTCCTATTTTCTTCTGCCTTGCTGGTCCATTTACCTGTATGTGTTCGATAAAGTCTTACGTACTTTCTCTTAGGATTGATAATTGGGTACATGCATAAAGTGCATTTTTGTCTATAGGGAAGTGAGATATACAAAGCAATTTTCGGTAATTTATGCCCGTTTTTATATATGTTTTAGTATCCTTATTCATGTTTCAGTTTGTATTCGGGTATGTTTTTCTTTTAATCCCCTGTGCAATAAATTGGACGTAGTGGTCAACGCCAGGGGCATTTTCTTAGATTATGTGCACGAATGCACTGGTATGTGTACTTTACTCCTGTTGAAGTATTGTGTATGATTTAAAATGGTTATAGCTCTGATATGGCTCTACGCAGTCGGCTGGGTTTTAAACAAGCATAACACATAACATAACTCAGGAATCTGTCAACTTCCTAAGACGTTGACGTATCAGAAAAAGAATTGAAGTCTTTGTGTTCAGTTCAGTTCAACACTTCTTTATTACTTCACATTTGGGAATTTAAAATGGCCTTGCACTGAACTCACCTGAAATGTACATCATTTTCATTGCATTCCATCTTATCGTTTTCTTTCCATTGAACTAGAATGCTTTTGAGATATTGTGTGGATCTGGATGATTAGTGCTATTTACTTAACCTGGAAAAAAGTTTTAAACATTTTTCTTTGAAATTAGACTTAAACAAAGAAAGACGGCCTTGAAGATTTCAGCATCAGAATAATCACGTTTCATATAAAATTTACAGACACAGACAGAATCAAGATACTGTGTCTATGGCCCATCCTTTCAGATTAAACGAAAAACGAGGCCATCAGCGAATTAGCATGTGAGTCTGGTTTAATGGCGTTTTTCCAAACGAGACATGGGTTTCTTTGTTTGTTGCTGCGTGCCAACTACCCATTAGCCTCGAAGCGGATAATGTCCTGTACATTAGAACATTTTCTCACATTTCTGTTTTGATTATTTGTATTTGCTGTCAGAAAACAAGTTTTACTGTCCTCCTCTGCTCCTTCTTTTCACTGTCACAATAGCTATTTTCTTAGAGGTGCTAATCCTTCACGTTGTTCACACTTGAGTCTAACCCCCCGTGGGGATGCCTGGGGCTCTTTCGGTATAAATACATGTAGTATCCCCACCTTTTGGAAATTCTGTGCTAGAAATTTCCTCTTTTCTGTCACTTTCTTTGTTTCTGCCTTGTTTGGCTGCTTTCTGTCATTTCTTCCTATTATTTTCTGCCTTGCTGGTCCATTCATCTGTATGTGTTCGATAAAGTCTTACGTACTTTTTCTTAGGACTGATAATTGGATTCATGTTTTAAGTGAATTTTGGGCTTGAGGGAGGTGAGATATGCCGAAGCAATTTTAGGTAATTTATGCCTGTTTTTATGTATGTTTTAGTGTCCTTAGGTATGCTTATATTCGTTTTCCGGTGTCTTTTCTGAATCCTTTGTGCGATAAATTGGACGGAGCGGTCGGCGCCAGGGGCATGTGCTTAGATTGTGTACGCGAATGCATTGAAATGTGTGCTTAGTTTTCTTTTCTTTTTTTTTCCTGTTGAAGTTTTGTACGTATTGAAGCGGTTATAGCCCTGAAATGGCTCCATGCAGTCGGCTGGGCTTGTAACAAAAATAACAATAACAGTAACTTGAGTCTGAACGATTATCCCAGCTTAGTCGTTGGTAACTTACAGGGTATAGTGGCCCTGTGATGGTGAGCTGTCTATTGATTGTCGTCAGGAGCGTGACATAGTGACCAGCAGGTCGTGTCATTTATTGCATGTCGGAAATGGAGTCAACTCCATCAAAAATGATATCATTAACAAGAAACACCCACTCTCCTTTTTCAAATAATATGGCATTTAGTTTTATGGAGATAGGGAAGTTGGCAGAGAGAGCGAAGGAAAGAGCGAGCAAAGGAGAGAGGCAGATGGAAGAGAGAGAGAGAGAGAGAGAGAGAGAGAGAGAGAGAGAGAGAGAGAGAGAGAGAGAGCGCTCAGTGTTTAATGTATTAGAGACAGAACAGACAGACAGACAGAGAAATAGACAGACATACAGGTAGACAGAAAATTCCGTGTACAATATATTTTTGGCCACAGGCATACATACATACAATTGGAATTTGGGGGTAAGGGATGTCATGCTAATTATCTTCATCACCATCATGTGCCTTGCAGCATGGCGCTGACGATCATGGCTGTCCATATGAATCTATCTTTTGTCGCTGCATGTTTATCTCTTACGCTTTTGTTCACACCCACTTTGTAAAACTGTAATTTTTCTCCCTGGGTCTGCCTGGTGCGTCTTTTTCCATCTAAATTTCCTGTTGTGACTAGGTGCTCTAATTTCTCTTGCCTCAAAAAATGCCAGATAAATATGGCTTGTCATTTCCTGGTCTTGTTTATCAATGTTCTTTTTGTGTTTGCTTCTTTCAAGACTGTCTCGTTTGTTTTCTTTGCTGTCCATTGAAATTTTTAACATTCTTCTTAGAAAACCTATTTCAGCTGCCTCAATCTCGTTATGATTTTGCTTGTTGATTGTCCACGCTTCGCATCCGTACATCAGTGTCGGTTCTGTATAACACTGTAAAACGCTCTTCTTGATGTCAGATGATAGGCGTTTGTTGGTAACAAAGCTTTTTATTTTCTTACTATCTGTTTAAGCTTGGCCAGTTCTGCTGGTTATTTCTAATGTGCATCTGCCCTCTGGTGAGATGACTGTTCCCAGATATTTAAATTTATCAACTTGTCTACGTGTTGTGCCGTTTGATGTTGTTATTTCACATGAAGGTTTTTTGTTTTTGTTTTGTTTTTTACTGATTACCATGACTTCAGTCTTGTTACTATTTAGTTCTAACCCTTTGTTTTTGCTTTCTATTTCTATTATATTCACAAGACTTTGCGGGTCTTTTTCATTTTATGCAATTGGAACGGTATCATCCACATAACAAAGATTGTGTATCATTGTTCTACCAACTTTTATGCCAGTGCGTTCTTCTACATTTCTTATGATGATTTGTCTGTAAAGTGAAAACAAATGTGGTGACAGAACACATCCCTTTCAAACCCCTCTGTAGACATTTTGAAAGGAGCTTATGTCGTTTTCTATTCTCATTGCTGCTGTTTGTTCCCAATGGATATTCCTTATTAGTTCTTGGATCCTTTCCATCAGTATCGAGCTTTTCTAGTTGGTTGAATAATTTCTCGTGTCTTAACTGATCATAAGCCTTGGTATAATCGACAAAACATAAAAATAAATCCTTACTCAACTTAGCTGATCTTTCTATGAGAGTTCTTAGGATACATATGACATTAACAATTCCTTTCCCTTCTACTAGTTCTTTTTCTGATTTTATTAGTTGTCCTCACCACGACTATTTTAATAGAATCTTAGTCACGTGGCGCATCAAGCTGATTGTACGATGGAGATCGTATTCTACAGCACCTCTTTTCCTTGGACGTCCAACGAAAATCGACTTCGACATCTGTAGGGATTTTTCCAGTGTCATAAAATTTATTACGGAGGACTTACTTTTTCAGTACCAAATTCATCTAGAGCCTCGATCAGTTCTCTAGTAATACTGTTTGGTCCTGTGGTTTTTGTCGGTTTCGTCCTTTTCTTCGCCGCTCTTACTTCAACTTTCATTATTGATGGTCTTTTAGAGTTCTTCCTAATGGATGTGTTTTTTCCCTTCTGTCATCGTCAAAAACGTCTTCAATGTACGTTCCCCATCTATCTAACATTTTGTCTTTTCATAATGATCAGACCATCTTTTGATTTTAAGCAACCAGTTGATGTGCATGTCTTTTTCCTATGGACAGGTTCTTCAGTATTTCTGTACACAAACTTGGGGTCTGATTTGTGTAGGTTTTCTCTTTCTTTACACTCTGTTTCTAGTCGAGCTGTCTTTGCTTCCTTGCGCCTGTTCCTGATTTTCTTGTCTATCTTTTTGTATTCTTCTTCTTATCCCTTTACTTTTCTACGTTTATCCATCAAGCCTAAAATTTCTGTTGTCATCGAATTCTTCTTTGCTTTTCTTTCAACTCTAGGGATGTCTTCAAAGCTTCGTTTATTGATTTTTTCACATTTGTCCATTGTTTTTCACTGTCCCCAACATTTTCAGAGCTTTAATTTGTTTGAACAGGTACGTTGAATTTTGCACGAGTTGATTCATCTGTCTTTAGGAGTCCTTGTTATCGTATTCAAGCATAAATGTTACCCAGCTATCAACAGTGGAGACAGCATTTTCATGCGTATGATGATCCCGCCATTAATGACTTGCATGTTAAGTTACCTCACCAGAGAAATTAAGCTTCCGGTTCCACACATACAAGTCCAAAATAACACACGTTCTGATGACTGATCATAATAATGTATACAATTATACATCTTGAATTTCAAGACAATGTCCTCTTCGTTCCACGTTAAAGAAGACATATTTAGCTACAGCAGGACTCAACCTTCTATTTCTCTGTTCAATAAATATATATAAAATTACATTTCTGAACTATAGCATAAAAGGAAAACACGAAAGAATGAGAGAGAGAGAGAGAGAGAGAGAGAGAGAGAGAGAGAGAGAGAGAGAGAGAGAAGAGAGAGAGAGAGAGAGAGAGAGAGAGAAGAGGAGAGAGAAAGAGAGAGAGAAAGAGAGAGAGCAATTTTAGATCTCGGATTTGAGACAATATCCTCGTTCCGCGCTAAAGAATACATACTAGCTACAGCAGGACGCAAATCATTTGTGTTAAGAAGTGCATAAAAAGTGCCATCCTCAACATGTCGGTATTTAGGAAAACCGAGGCACAGTACAGACAGACAGAGGACAGAGACAGAGAGACAGACAGAGAAGAGGATCAACGGCGATAGAAACGAGACAGACAGACAGAGAGAGACACAGAGAGACAGAAGAGCACAGAAGAGAAGAAGAGAGACCAGAGACAGAGAGAGAAGTGAGAGGAGCAGAGCCAGAGAGAGAGAGAGAAGAGAGACAGAAGAGAGAGAGAGAGAGAGAGAGAGAGAGAGAGAGAGAGAGAGAGAGAGAGAGAGAGAGAGGTTCTCTCCTGTTTTCTCCATTTTGATTTGTTGTGTAATGTCGTCGCCCTCTGTAAATCTGCCAGAAGGATTGCGATCATGACAATACTTTTTTTGCTATGAAGTATCCCCCCTCCCCCCCCCCCCCCCCCTTCTTTATTTTTTTTCCTTCTTGAACTTGATGCGACTCTGCGAGCGTTCAGTGACCACCTTATGTGCTGTAGATTTAGGAACAGTACATGTGTCGATGTGCATTTCTATTGTACTGTTAAGCTTTTACTTTACTCGGATTCAGCTCTGTCTGTCTGTCCGTCTGTCTATCTATGTCTGTCTGTCTGTCTGTCTGTCTGTCTATCTGTCTGTCTATCTATTTGCGTGTCTGTCTAGCTATCTGTCTAGCTATCTATCTATCTATTTATCTATCTGTCTATCTGCCTGCCTGCCTGTCTGTCTGTCTATCTAATCTTTCTATCTGTCTGTCTATCTGTCTATCTATCTATCTATCTATCTGTTATCTATCTATCTATCTATCTTCTATCTATCTATCTATCTATCTATCTATCTATCTATCTATCTATCTATCTATCAGAACCGTAAAATGTGTATTAAGTGCCAGCGGGCCCCGGTAGCTCAATTGGTTTGAGCGTCAGATTCACATGCTAAGGGTTGTGGGTTCGAATCCCTGGGCGCGCAACACTAAAAAAAAAAAAAAAAAAAAAAAAAAAAAACTGGCCTTTTTCACTGTCCCATTTTGACATCATTGTTGCTCTGGTGGTGTCAGTATAGGAATAGATAAGCCCCCCTTCCCCCATTTCCCTGGGATGGTTATCCCCCGTCGGCCACATCACCTGAGGTGGGTGTCGACGTAAAAACTGAACCAAATCAGTCAGTGAGTCAATCAGTGAGTCAATCAGTCAGTCAGTAAATCAGTCAATCAGTCAGTCAGTCAGTCAGTCAATCCAGTCAGTCAGTCAATCAGTCAGTCAGTCAATCAGTCAGTCAATCAGTCGGTCAATCAGTCAGTCAATCAGTCAGTCAATCAATCAGTCAGTCAATCAATCAATCAATCAATAAATCAATCAATCACTCAATCACTCAATCACTCACTCAATCTATCTATCTATCTATCTATCTATCTATCTATTAAGTGCCAAGCTGACTGAAACTTCCGTGATCAAGATTCAAAGTAAGACGTGAATACTGAACCACATCAATCAATCAATCAATCAATTAAGCGCCAAGCCGACTGGAACTTCACCTGATCAAGATTCAAAAAAGGACTTTGTTTTCATTTTCCAGATCCTAAAGCACAGATAATCCAACAACAGCCAGACCCATAATGAACCGACGACAGAACTCCAACACTCCATTAAGCCCACAGACACGAAACACACCTCAGTAGTTTTAAATGTAATGGACAGCATCCAACTCTGTCGTCTGGACTTTAAGCGGGCGTTAAGCCTGCATTTTCTCCCCTAGATTGGACGTTCAAAATAAAAGCCGCTACCTCGGCCATTACCATGCGTGGAATTATCTCACACAATCACAGTGGAGCATGTCATACAGATTAGGACCGTTTCTGTTCTGTCGTGAAAAGAGAAGATGGGTTCTCTTAGAGAAGTGTTTATCTATCTATCTGTCTGTCTTTGTTTGTCTGTCTGTCTGTCTATCTGTCTGTTTGTCTGTCTATCTGTCTGTCTGTCTATCTGTCTGCCTATCTGTGTATCTATCTGTCTGTCTATCTATCTATACATCTGTCCCTCTGTCTCTGTCTGTCTGTCTATCTATCTATATATCTATCTATCTATCTATCTATCTGTATCTGTCTGTTGTCTATCTATCTATCTGTCTGTCTGTCTGTCTATCTATCTATTCTATTTTATCTATCTATCTATTTATCTATCTGTCTATCTTATCTATCTTATCTATATATCTATGTATCTATCTACCTGTCTGCCTGTGTATGTATGTATGTTTGTATGTACGAGTATGTATGTATGTATGTATGTATATGTATGTATGTATGTATGTATGTATGTATGTATGTATGTATGTATCTGTCTGTCCGTCCGTCCGACCATCGTCCGTCTATCTATCTATCTATCTGTCTGTCTGTCTGTCTATCTACCTATCTACTGTCTATCTGTATCTATCTGTCTGTCTGTTGTCTGTCTGTCTGTCTATCTGTCTATGTATGCATGTATGTATGTATGTATGATGTATGCATGTATGTATCTCTCTCTTCTATCTATCTCTCTCTACTCTCTCTCTCTCTCTATCTATCTATCTATCTATCTATCTATCTATCTACTATCTATCTACGTGTCTGTCTGTCTGTCTGTCTATGTAATATATCTATCTACTTGTCTACCTGTCTATCTCTCTGTTTATCTGCCTGTCTATCTGTCTCTTTATCTGTCTACATATCTACCTATCTGCCTATTCTCTATTGTTGTTGCCTGCTGCCTGTCTGCCCGTCCTTTTTGTCCATCTGTGCATCCGTCTGTGTGTCTGCACCAAAAGTACATATTGTTTGTTACAGAAATTGGAGATAAATAGTGATGAAGGCCTCCCCCCTCCCCCCCCCCTCTGTGTTGATGTCGGGGGGCTTTTTCAGTATAAATAATATCCCCATCTTCTGGAAAATCTGTGCTAGAAATTTCCTCTTTTCTGTTACTCTTTGTTTCTGCATTGCTCCTTTGTTTTCTTCATTTCTTCCTATCATTTTTTGCCTTGCTGGTCCATTCACATGTATGTGTTATATAAGACTTAATACTTTCTTTAAGGATTGATAAATGGGTACGTGCATTTAGTGCATTTTCGGTTCTAAGGACATGTGATGTACAGAAGTTATTGTAGGAAATTTAAACCTGTTTTTGTACGTCTTTTCTTAGGATCTTTGCACTCTGGGAGGTTACCTTTGGCCTTACCTTTTTTTCGTCCGTTTTCTACTCCACCTTATGGCCACAGAAGCTGGAACAGTTTATACAATGTGATGATGATGATGTCAGTGAGGATGATAATCATGATGCTATGGAGTTCCATCTAGGATTGAGACTGTGTGACAGGGCTGTACTCTATGGTTACTATCATTGTATTTCCTGGCGTCAACCAGACCCGAGAGATACAGACACCCGCGGTGCTGGTCAGAAGATTTGAGCATCACCTCCAATGGCGCATCCGTGAAATGGATGTGACTCGAATGTGTGGTCCCAGCCTTCCAAATGAGCCCATAACACGCCCAACTCTGGGTAGGAACCGGTTAGAGCCGAAAAATCCCACAATGATTTTTGAAGGGACTTGACTATACATTTTCCCATTCAGTCAATCATATGCTTATGTTTTCTCTTATGCATTATTTAATATGGGATTCTTTACATTCCAAACACTACTCTTCGCTAGTGCATCATAGTTTTAATTTTAACCCTGGACCCATTTCAAGATAGAACGATATTAATATGGCATGACCACTTTTCAGAATTGCAGAATTCATCTCACTTCCGCTCTGACATCATATTTACTCAAAAACACATTATGATGTCATTTTAGTCAGTTTGTTCCTTTTCTCACACTGGACGGAGCAGCAGGGAAGTTTCAGTCTTTTTCTCCTAATTTTTGTATCTGGTGTTTGTTTGTTTGTGATCTTACGCTTGACAAAGGCCAGATAGCCGAAAATTTTGCACCTGTCCTTGTCTTCTTGTATTAAATACACGTTCTTATTCTTGTTTCGTGGTTTTTTCTGGTTCCTGTTTGCTTGAACGCGGGCAGTCATACTTGTTTTGATCATGTATATCTACGTTTTGACTAAAACCATGCTGGTAGACAGTTGGACCGCTCGAACGTTAACCTTTTATCAGGTCCATTCTTTGAGAGAGAAAGAAAGAGAGAGAGAGAAGAAGGGAAGGAGGGAGAGAGAGGGAGGAGCGAGAGGAGAGGGAGAGAGAGGGAAGGAGAGGGAGGAGAGGGGAGGGAGGGAGAGACAGAGGGGAGAGAGAGGGAGAGAGAGTGGGAGAGGAGAGAGAGAGGAGAGAGAGAGGGGAGAGGAGAGAGAGAGAGAGAGAAGGGGAGAGAGGAGAGAGAGAGGGAGTGGAGAGAGAAGAGAGGAGAGAGAGAGGGGGAGAGGAGAGGGGAGAGAGAGAGGGAGAAAGAGAGGGCGGGAGAGAGAGAGAGAAGGAGGGAGAGGGAGGGAGAGAGGAAGAGAGAGAGGGAGGAGAGAGGGGGAGAGAGAGGTAGAGAGAGGGAGAGAGAGACAGGGAGAATGGGAGAGGGAGAGAGAAAGAGAGAGAGAGAGAAAGTGAGAAAGAGAGAAAGAGAGAGAGAAAAAGACAGAGGCAGAGAGACAGAGACAGAGAGAGGGAGTTGAAAAAAGAAAGCTCTTTATCAGCTGCTTCAGACATGGACAATCCACATGCAATCACTGATGTGAAAAACATGATTCATTTTTGGGCGATTAAAACCCAGCCGACCTGGATGGCATTATCAGAGCTGGAAACATGTCCAGCATCATTTTCATGTTGCCAGAATAGAAATTGTCACACGAGTAGAGCAATCTGAAGAAATGTGTACCAATTAGAACACGTTAGAACAAAAACAAATGGAAATACAACGAATTCGTTCTCTCAGTTTGTCTGTCTGTCTGTCTGTTAGTCTGTCTGTCTGTCTGTCTGTCTGTCTGTCGGCTTCTACTGACTCTCTGTCTGTCTGTTTGTCTGATGTCTGTCTGTCCTGTTAATCTGTCCATCTGTCTGTCTGTCCATCTGTCTGTCTGTCTGTCTCTCTCTGTCTCTCTCCTTCTTCTCTCTCTCCCCCTCTCTCTCTCCGTCTCTGTCACACCCTCTGTCTCTGTCTGTCTGTCTGTCTCTCTCTCTCTCTCCGCCTCTCTCTCTCTCTCTCTCTGTCACACTCTCCGTCACACTCTCTGTCTCTGTCTCTGTCTCTGTCTGTCTGTCTCTGTCTGTCTCTCTCTCTTTTTCTCTGTCTCTGTCACACTCTGTGTCTCTGTCTGTCTCTCTGTCTTCTGTCTCCGTCTCTTCGTCTCTCTCCGTCTCTGTCTGTCTCTCTCTGTCTCTGTCTGTCTGTCTGTCTCTCCCCCCCTCTCTCTCTCTCTCTCTCTATCACACTCTCTGTCTCTGTCTGTCTCTCTCTCTCTCTGTCTGTCCCTCTTTCGCTGTCTCTGTCTCTCTGTCTCTGTCTCTCTCTGTCTCTCTCTCTCTCCCGCTCTCTCTCTCTGTCACACTCCCTATCACACTCTGTCTCTGTCTGTCTGTCATCAGGGAAGTTTCAGTCTTTTTCTCCTACTTTTTGTATTTGGTGTATGTTCGTTTGTGATCTTACGTTTACGTTTGACAAAGGCCAGTTGGCCGAAATTGGCGCGTGTCTTGTCTGGTTTTATTAAATACGCGTTCTGATTCTGTTTTCGTGTTTTTTTTTCTGGTTCCAGTATCCTGAAGGTTTTTGTGATGTAGGAATGATTTTGATTATCCTGTTGTAAATTAGTTCTGGTGTTTGGGCATCGTGGCGAGATGGCCTTGAAATGTGATTATTTCTGTTCTGTGTGGATTATTCGTTTTTGAGGTCACGAGAAGTTTATTTCGATGAAAAGCTCCTCAACTAAATGATCTTTTTTTTTTTTCATTTTCAAGGTCAAGCAATTTCACATGTTTGTCTTTAAATACATTTGCTGAATATCAGGTGCCACCGTTCAAGATGAAGACGGCCTTGAAACTGTTCCTAGATTAAAAAGTCATGGTTCTGAGTAAGTTTTTCGCTGATATGGAATATGTGGGGAAAAAATGACAGGTGACATTAATGTGTTCAGAGAAATAATAATCATTGTATATCATTTTCGTTTAATTTTCTGTTTGTTTCAGTATTATATGACAGCTGCATGTGTGCTGAAGTTGATGGTTTTTTAATTTTGGGGAGGTGGTAGGAGAGATCAGATATTTTCCACTCTAATCTATCGTGCAGCTGCTTTCAACACAACTGTTACAATTCAAATTCATTTCAAAGCATCAAGAGAAAAAACTGCAAAGAAGAGAGCCTGTGTTTTCGTCGTGCGATGACAGAAAATCCCTGCCCATTTGATTACATCTTCCCTAAAAAGAGAATCAAACCTTTCATGTTCAGTATCAAATTCTAATAATCTTATGTCACAAGAGTTACCAGGTATGATGAAATAACGGTAAAAATTATTTAGCACATGCTTTCATAAGGAAATCAAGAAATAAAACGTAGGCGTTTAAGAGGTAGGTAAAGGCTTCAAGTGGGATTGAACAATTTAACCCTATGACTCTCGCACTCTATCCACCAGCTGCAAAAAAACTTAACACTTTGATTCCCTCGCCATATCCACCAGCTTCCTGCCTGCAGGAAGCTGGTGGATAGGGCGAGGAATCAAAGTGTCAAGTTTTTGCTTTGCTAGCATGGTTGACAATGCAGGATGCTGGTGGACAGGGTGCTGGAGTCAAAGGGTTAAATCTGTGGCAGCCTCTCTCTGTCTAATCTGATAAAAAGTGTTCGTATTTACTGCCTAGTTTTTCTTGGGATGACATGTTTATAGCTGTAAAATGACCTTGGCGGTCTGCTCAGCTGGGCTATAATTGACAGGAAAGAAAACAAACCATCCCATTTTTTGTGCCTGAAATTGTTTTTGGTCGATTCGTCTGTGTTTGAAACGGTTGTAGATGGAGAGTCGGTGTTTAAGTTTATTCTCTGTTGGCGTGATTTTCGCCAGTCAGTGTTTAAGTTTATTCTTTGTTGGCGTGATTTTCGCCAGGCAGTGTTTAAGTTTATTCTCTGTTGACGTGATTTTCGCCAGTGTTTAAGTTTATTCTCTGTTGGCGTGATTTTCGCCAGGCAGTGTTTAAGTTTATTCTCTGTTGACGTGATTTTAGCCAGTCAGTGTTTAGGTTTATTTTCTGTCAGCGTGATTTTAGCCTGTCAGTGTTTAAGTTTATTCTCTGTTGCGTGATTTTAGCCAGTCAGTGTTTAGGTTTATTTTCTGTCAGCGTGATTTTCGCCTGGCAGTGTTTAGGTTGATTTTCTGTTGGCTTAATTTTCACCAGTCAGTGTTTAAGTTTACTCTCTGCTGGCGTGATTTCCGCCATGCAGTGTTTAAGTTTATTCTTTGTCGGCATGATTTTGACCAGTCAGTATTTAAGTTTATTCTCTGTTGGCGTGATTTTCGCCTGTCAGTGTTTAAGTTTATTCTCTGTTGACGTGATTTTCGCCTGTCAGTGTTTAAGTTTATTCTCTGTTGGCGTGATTTTTGCCAGTCAGTGTTTAAGTTTATTCTCTGTTGGCGTGATTTTTGCCAGTCAGTGTTTAAGTTTATTCTCTGTTGGCGTGATTTTTGCCAGTCAGTGTTTAAGTTTATTTTCTGTCAGCGTGATTTAGGCCAGTCAGTGTTTAAGTTTATTCTCTGTTGGCGTGATTTTTGCCAGTCAGTGTTTAAGTTTATTTTCTGTCAGCGTGATTTTGGCCAGTCAGTGTTTTAAGTTTACTCTCTGTTGGTGTGATTTTCGCCAGTGTGTAAGTTTATTCTCTGTAGGCGTGATTTTCGCCACTCAGTGTTTAAGTTTATTCATTGTTGGCGTGATTTTCGCGGGTCAGCGTTTAAGTTTATTCTCTGTGGGCGTGATTTTCGCCGGTCAATGTTTAAGTTTATTCTCTGTTGGCGTGATTTTCGCCAGGCAGTGTTGAAGTTTATTTTCTGTCAGCGTAATTTTCGCCAGGCAGTGTTGAAGTTTATTTTCTGTCAGCGAGATTTTCACCAGCAGTGTTTAAGTTTACTCTCTGTTGGCGTGATTTTCGCCAGTCAGTGTTAAGTTTACTGTCTGTTGGCGTGATTTTCGCCAGTGTTTAAGTTTACTCTCTGTTGGCGTGATTCTCGCCAGTCAGTGTTTAAGTTTACTCTCTGTTGGCGTGATTCTCGCCAGTCAGTGTTTAAGTTTACTCTCTGTTGGCGTGATTTTCGCCAGTCAGTGTTTAAGTGTACTCTCTGTTGCGTGATTTTCGCCAGTCAGTGTTTAAGTTTATTCTCTGTAGGCGTGATTTTCGCCAGTGTTTAAGTTTACTTTCTGTTGGCGTGATTCTCGCCAGTCAGTGTTTAAGTTTATTCTCTGTAGGCGTGATTTTCGCCAGTGTTTAAGTTTATTCTCTGTTGGCGTGATTTTCGCCAGAACGGTCATGTTATAGCGCACCCTCTCGATGCGTGCTGGTCTGCTGGTCGCTATAGTCAATGAATTATCAACATCCTGTCCTGCAGTGGAAATCTGAGCCTGCTGGCTGTCATTGTAATCTATGTAGGTTTGAGTCTGGACCCTGATGTTTTTTTTTTACACATAGCTGACGTCTTGTTTATCTCTGTCTGTCTGTCTGTCTGTCTGTCTCTGTATCTCTATCTCTCTCTCTTTCTCTCTCTCTGTCTCTGTTTCTCTCTCTCTCTCTCTCTCTCTCTCTTGTTTTTGTTGTTGTTGTTCGTTGCTGGTGATTGCTTTGGTGAATGTTACGAGTGTGCGGCTTTGTTTCATTTTTGAATCAAAATTTGGCTCCTTGCAAATGTTATCAGCAGCAGCAGCTGATGATGATGATGATTATGAATATTATTGTTGTTGTTGTTGTTGCTATCATCATCATCATGATGATCGTCGTCATCGTCATCGTCATCATCAGTATTATTATTATTATTATTATTATTGTTATTGTTATTATTATTATTGATAGTGTAGTAATAGTAGTATCATCATTGTTATTAGTGTTGTTATTGTTACTACTATGAGGACTACTACGTTGACTACTACTTCTATTACTATTGATATCTGTAATTTTGATTCTAGACTTTTGCAGTTGTCATGCGTGGTTATCATCGCTTTTGGTTGTGTTTGTGTGTGTCATGTCTGCCATTCTGCCTGTCTCTGTCTGTCTGTCTGTCTGACTGATTGCTTGTCTGCATTTTGTGGTGTATTGACCTAGGTGCAACGTACCTGCTCTTCTTTTGTTTCCATTCTCTCTATCTCTGTCTCTCTGGTCTCTCTGTCTGTCTGTATGTGTCTTTTTTCTCTCTGTCTCTGTCTTTGTCTGTCTGTCTCTCTGTCCGTTTGTTTTCTCTGTCTCTGTCTGTCTGTCTCTGTCTTTGTCTGTCTATACTCTCTCTCTCCTCTCTTCTGTCTGTCTTTCTCTCTCTCTCTCTCTCTCCTCTCGTTCTGTTTGTGTGTGGTATGAGAGAAGACAGATAAGAGACAGACAGAGAGAGATGGACAGATAGACAGACAGACAGATAGACAGACAGAGAGTGAAAACAGAAGAAAGAGATAAGAAAGAGGTAAAAAAGATATTGAGAAAGAGAGAGAGAGAGAGAGAGAGAGAGCGTGTGTGTGTATGTGTGTATGTTTGTGTGTGCGTGTGCGTGTGTGTGTGCGTGTGTGTGTGATTGTGTTTGTGTGTGTGTGTGTTTGTGTGTGTGTGTATGTGTGTGTATGTGTGTTTATGAGTGCGTGTGTGTATGTGTGTTTATGTGTTGTGTGTGTGTGTCTGTGCGCGTGTGCGTGTGTGCGGTGTGGTGTGTGTGTGTGTGTGTGTGTGTGTGTGTCGTGTGGTGTGTGTGTGTGTGTTGTTTCTTTCTTTCTCCCCTGTTTTCGATTTTTCTGTCGGTTTCTTTGTCTCCATCTCCTCCTCATCTTTACCTGTCCCTCCGTTTCAGAAAAAATAATGAAGTGATCCAGTGTGATTTCTTTCTTTCTTTTTTAATCTTGCTTCCTGTATGTGTCTGTCTATGTCTGTTTTTCCCTCTCTCATTCTGTCTGTTTACCTGTGTGTCTGCGTTTACGAGCCTGTCTCTGTCTGTCTTCGTTGCTCTTTTTAGTCTGTATTTATCTGTATGTCTGTGTCTGTCTGTGTCTGTGTCTGCCTTATCTGTCTACTTGTATTTGTCTGTCTATCTGTGTCTGTCTGTGTTTGTCTGTGTCTGCCTTATCTGTCTATTTGTATTTGTCTGTCTGTCTGTGTCTGTCTGTGTCTGTCTGTGTCTGCCTTATCTGTCTATTTGTATTATCTGTATGTCTGTGTTTGTCTGTGTCTGTCTGTGTCTGTCTGTGTCTGCCTTATCTCTCTATTTGTATTTGTCTGTCTGTGTCTGTCTGTGTTTGTCTCTGTGTGTGTCTGTGTCTGTTTGTGTCTGCCTTATCTCTCTATTTGTATTTGTCTGTCTGTGTGTCTGTGTGTGTCTGTGTCTGTCTGTGTCTGTCTGTATCTGCCTTATCTCTCTATTTGTCTGTATGTCTGTGTCTGTCTGTGTCTGTCTGTGTCTGCCTTATCTCTCTATTTGTATTTGTCTGTGTGTGTGTGTCTGTGTTTGTCTGTGTGTGTCTGTGTCTGTTTGTGTCTGCCTTATCTCTCTATTTGTATTTGTCTGTCTGTGTCTGTCTGTGTTTGTCTGTGTGTGTCTGTGTCTGTTTGTGTCTGCCTTATCTCTCTATTTGTATTTGTCTGTCTGTGTGTGTCTGTGTGTGTCTGTGTCTGTCTGTGTCCTGCCTTATCTCTCTATTTGTATTTGTCTGTGTGTGTGTGTCTGTGTGTGTCTGTCTGTGTCTGTCTGTCTCTGCCTTATCTCTCTATTTGTATTATCTGTATGTCTGTGTCTGTCTGTGTCTGCCTTATCTCTCTATTTGTATTTGTCTGTCTGTCTGTGTCTGTCTGTGTCTGCCTTATCTCTCTATTTGTATTTGTCTGTCTGTGTGTGTCTGTGTGTGTCTGTCTGTGTCTGTGTCTGTGTGTGTCTGTCTTATCTCTCTATTTGTATTTGTCTGTGTGTGTATGTCTGTGTGTGTCTGTCTGTGTGTGTCTGTCTGTGTCTGTCTGTGTCTGTCTGTGTCTGCCTTATCTCTCTATTTGTATTATCTGTATGTCTGTGTATGTCTGTG
>JAPXFY010000021.1:17804563-17822063 GCA_030674185.1 Monoplex corrugatus | reverse complement strand
GATAGATAGATAGATAGACAGATAGACAGATAAATAGATATAGATTTATCTCCATCTCTTTTTTCCATCCAACAGTCATCTGTCCATCCATCTATACTTGTGCATATTATTCATCTATCCAGCCAACAGTCCATCAATCAATCCACTCATCCATTCATCTGAATATATGTACATCTACCCACCCACCCATCCATCTGCAAAGATAAGGTATAGATTGTGGGTAACCTTAAGGTCGTGAGGAAGTGAGGTTGTAGAGACTTCATCTTCTCTCTGGGCCAGCGTTATGGCCAACGCTCACCTGCTTTTCCACACTGCTTGACTTTCCCCAGAGATCAAAAGGGTTAGGTGCCCGTTCACAGCTGGGTGGTTTGGAAGCCGCAGTCACACAGTTTCTTTTTCTTTTTCTGAAGGATCATCGCTCTTAGGGAGGTTACCTTTGTGCTTACTTTTTGTTTTTTTCGTCCCATTTTTCTACGCGACCTTAATGGCCACAGAAGCTGGCATAGTTTGTTTTTTTTCAATGCGATGACGATGGTGTCGATGAGGATGATAATCATGATGCTATGGAGTTCTATCTAGGATCGAGACTGCGTGACAGGGCTGTACTCAAGCTTACTCTCATCATATATCCTGGCGTCAACCAGGCCCAGAGATACAGACACCTGTGATGCTGGTCCGAAGATTTCAGCAACACCCTCATGACTCATTTGTGTAAGTGGATGAGACTCCACTGTGTCTCTCTTCCCAATAAGCCCATAGCACGCCCAACTCTGGATAGGAGCCGGTTAGAGCCGAAAAATCCCACAGTGATATATTTTTGAAGGGACTGATGGGGATTCGAACCCACAACCTTCCAGTCAGTAGTCCGGTGCGTTAACAACTACACCACGGCATCTGTGCAAGCTCGTGCAGTCAGACTACAAGCCATCCTGGCCTTGTTCCTCCGTACGTAGGTACTTAATAATACCCATCCATCCATGCATTATCTCTAGCCTATGTCTTGAAGCCTGACTAGCCTTTGCCTTTCTGCGAGACGTGGTGAACGAAAGATAAAAGTGAAAAGTGATTAATAGAGGGAAGAGGAAAGAGAAGAGAAAAAAGAATAATGCGTTTGGACAGTATGTTGAACAGTGTGTGTGTGTGTGTGTGTGTGTGTGTGTGTGTGTGTGTGTGTGTGTGTGTGTGTGTGTGTGTGTGTGTGTTTATGTGTGTGTGTCTGTGTGTGAGTGTGTGTGTGTCTGAGGGGGGGGTGTCTGTGTGTGTGTGACAGAGAATGTGTGACAGAGAGGATGACAACATGGGTCAAGGGTCATTCATCGAATAGCATTGAGTGTGCCCTAGCTCAGTGTCTTTTCTCTGAGAGTGTGTGTGTGTGTGTGTGTTTTGTGTGAGTATGGATACGTGTGTGTGTGTGAGAGAGAGAGACAGACAGACAGACAGACAGAGACAGAGACAGAGTGAGGGCCTGGGTCAGGAGTCATAAGACCTACTCCCCTCCTGTCTTCCCCCTCCCACTTTACGTGTGCTTTGTGCCCTGGAGGTTTGGTCGTTGTTGTAGGGTGACTCGCTTTGGTGAATGATGAGGTCGTGCCCCTTGGGTTTGATTCTTAACTCAAGATCTGGCGCCTTATAAATGTGACCCATTCTCACAAAAAGCACAATAAGTCTCAGTTTAGGCATTTTTAAGTTTTGGTATCACTATAAAGTTTAGAATCTCAGCTTTCAAATGGTATTAAAGTTGGGTTTCAGGCTACAAAAACAAAAAAGTTATGGGCTTTCAAAGATGAGAGGGGTCAAGTCAGCCATTTTGAGAAAAACAGTGTTGAAGAGAATAGGTCTGAATTGAAAGGGTATGGTCAGAAACTCCTTAGCAACAAGCATTAAATATCAACCAAATCAGCTGAAATTCCATACTTCCCTTGTTTACTTAATTGTCCATCCATCCAAAACAACAAAAGGAAAAACAAGTTTAAGAAAAGTGTACTTTGATCACCAAAATGTTATGGAACTTGGGAATATTTTGAAAGGAGATAGTAGCACTTACCACACATTAAAACACAAAAAAGTAATACTTATCGATTGAATATGACTTTATTGTGTTAGGACATGATGTAAAAGTGGTTATAGGGCATGACAATGCAGAAAACTCAAAATTGACAAATGTGTCCCTGTTCAGAGTTTTCAGCCCACAGCAGCAAATGGCCTCGCCCGACTTATTGTACCTTTTGTCAGAACGGGTCACAAATGTCACTATGGTTAACAGTTATTATATCCCAATCCATACAGCCGGCAGGTCAGCCACAGACGGCACCAACCAGTCTGAACATTCGCTCTATTAGTGACGAGGCAGACACAGGAATCGCAGGGCTCATACAGCATTTAGGCAAGGAGATAACCAGAAAATCGATGGCACACAGCGGCGTTTTAGCAGCAATGAAAAAAGATCTCTCTCGCTCTCTCTCTCTCTCTCTGCTCATCTGTGTTTTGTTCATCCATTATCTGTTTTAATGAAACGAATGGTTTCAGATCGAACTCCTGCAGGGCTCTGAGTGTGTGTGTCTCTGTCTGTCTGTCTGTCTCTGTCTGTCTGTCTGTCTGTCTCTCTCTCTCTCTCTCTCTCTCTTCTCGCTCTCTCACTCTGTTTGTCTGTCTGTCTCTCTCTCTGTCTCTGTCTCCCTCTGTCTCTCCCTCCCTCTCTCCCTCCCTTTTTCTCTGTGTGTCTCTCTCTGTCTCTCTCTCTTTCTCTGTGTCTGTCTCTCTGTCTTTCTCTCTGTCTTTGTCTCTCTCTTTGTCTGTGTCTTTGTCTGTCTGTCTCTCTCTCTCTCTCTCTCTTCTCTTTCTCTCACACTCTCTCGCTTTCTTTTCTCTCTGTCTGTCTGTCTCTCTCTCTCTCTCTTCTCTCTCTCTCTCTCTCTCTTTCTATGTGTGTGTGTGTGCATATTTGTTCGCAAGTGTTTGTATATGTGAAGATATATGCCTTCTCGTGTGAATTTCTTCACGCATTTGTGCGTGCGTGTGTGTGTTTGTGTGTGATTGTGTGTTTGTGCGTATGACAGACAGACAGACAGAGAATCAGAATCAGAAATTAACCGAGTAAGGCTATAGCCCCATTTGAAGGCGTGCGAACACATTACAAACATTATACTAATATAGTCGTTCTTGGATAATGATTACTTCAAATATTTTGGAATAAATACGTGTCCCATAGTCATAGTCCAATAACAACAGACAGACAGACAGAAAGACAGACACAAAGAGAGACACGGGAGAGAGAGAGAGACAGAGACAGAGAGACAGACAGACAGACAGAGGGACAGACAGAGGGACAGACAGAGACAGAGAGACAGAGAGAGACACACGATGAGAGAAGAGAGAGAGAGAGAGAGAGAGAGAGAGAGAGAGAGAGAGAGAGAGAGAACGAGAGAGAGTTTCGATCCGTTTCCTCTATTTGCTTATTTTTAAGAAGTCAAAAAATGATAACTAGAGAATATTATCAGCATATAAATACAACTGCAACAATTGAACAATAACCAATTCCCCACGGCTGCGACAAAATCAGTATTTTCAAAACAGGAGGATCTACGTGTTTACTAAAGTTCGATCAAAAGCAGGGGAAAATAAATAGATTAAAACCGTACATATATAGGTAGATAGTAGAAAATCGAACATACTCAATCCAGGTGTTTTACTTACATAAAATTATAAAGTAAAAGAAAGACAAAGAACAGAGAAAAAAGAAAGAAAGAGAGAAAGAAAGAGAAAGAAAGCAAGAAAGAAAGACAGAAATAAATAAATAAATAAATAAATAAATAAATTATGTACCTGTTTAATTTTTTTAAAATGTTCATATTCTGCATCACTTTTGCATTTTGTTTTGTATGGTGTTATGTGACAAGAGAAATAGAGTACACTTACAAGAATCTTTACACAAGTGCATTGTCAATACAAAGTTTTCCCGAAACGAATAATTACATCAAATAATATTTCCTTGTGCATATTTTGATTTGCTAAGTAACATTACGTTTTCAGTGTGAACATAATGTTTGCACAAATAATACACTGTAATGTCCTCAATAATTTGTTCTTTGATTCTTTTCCAGAGTCGTTTTGGCATGTGAACAATTCCAAAATATGTTATCAATAAAGTTCGTTTCCGAACCGAAATCGGAACAATGAATTCCCCCCCCTCCCCTCCCCTCCGCTCCCCCCCCCAATGGGGATGCCAGGGGCTCTTTCATTATAAATGGTATCCCCACCTTCTGGAAACTCTCTGTTAGAAATTTACTCTTTTCTGTCACATTTTGTTTCTGTCTTGTTCTTTTGCTTTTTGTCATTTCTTCTTGTCATTTTCTGCCTTGCTGGTCCATTCACCTGTATGTGTTTGATAAAGTCTTACGTACTTTTTCTTAGGATTGATAACTGTGTACGTGTATTATGTGCATTTTTGGCTCTAGGGAAATGAGATATGCGGAAGCAATATTTAGTCATCTAGGCATGCTTTTGCATATGTTCTGGTGTCCTTAGCTAAAATTTGTATTCAGGTGTGTCTTTTAAATCCCCTGTGCGATGTATTGGACCGAGCCGTCAACGTCGAGGGCATCTCCTTAGATTGTGTGCACGAATGCATTGATATATGTGTATTCAATTTTCTTTTCATTTTTCATCCTGTTGAAGTTCTGTATGTTTTGAAACGGTTATAACACTGATATGGCTCTATGCAGTCGGCTGGGCTTTAAAGAATAATAATAATAGCATTAAAGTGTTACTCACTCAAATATCGCACCTGTCAGTGAAGCTTTGTTTCTTTGTCTTTATGAATAAACAGACTCTGGGTTAGACAAAGATAGTTAAGCGATGAACCCGTAATGTGGGTTGAACTTCAGGACCTTGTCAAAAGATGGGGTTTATCCGGAACGTGGTGCAATTCACCATGACTCATCTGAACATTCTGCCCACTGGAATATATGCAGAGTCAGCAACAGCAAAATCATCTAGGCATTGTGATACAGTTATGAGTCAACTGATGGTAAATATCAAATTTGAAAACCGTGGAGACTGTGATTTGATGAGGATGTCATGTTGAATGTGTTGGGGTGTGTTCCAAATGTGATCTGATATTAAGATCTTGTAAAAATATTCTTTGGTGCTGTCACTTACAGTAAACAAAACGTGCTGGCGAGGAATGTTCAGGTTTGTTTGCTTGCTTTACTTGTTTCGTAACTTCAGTTCACTCTGTTTCTTTCTTCTTGAAATTGTTTCTTTACAGCGAATCTGTACATGAAAAGTTTGGGGGAGAAAGGTTAGCCAGCAGATGAATAGATTATTTCAACATTCACGTAAAATAAGGGCACAAACAAAAGAAAGAGAAAAGAGAGACAGACAGACAAAGAAAGAAAGCCTGGGAAGAAAGAAAGGTGGAGAGCGAAAGAAATTGTTCACTCCAATAAGTACGTTCAACACAAAGACAACAAGGCAAAGAAAAAAAAAGCAACAAAAGAAATAAACAAAGGGAAGAAACAAAGAAATAGAGAAACTTACAAAGAAAGAGAGAATACTTGTTTCCGTGGGTTTGTGGGCTGAAGAACCGATTTCCGCTGGAATCTGGTTTTCACAATAGTTTCGCGCCATTGACGGTGCGCTTAATGAAAACCGAATCCGGTTTGAGTGTCTGCGCAACCGGATGCTTTGACACGACTGTGGCCATCTTCACAGAAAAGGTCTCAGCATGAAGAAAAGGTAAACTTCAGAGAGAGCTGGAGATTATAAGAAAATCGTTGGAAAAGTTAAGAAAGAAACAAAGAAACAAAGAAACAAAGAAACAAACAAACAAGAAATACGCATTGAAATAAAATAAACTGAGACAAAAAACAACAACAAACAAACAAAATCAACCAAAGAAAAACAAGAAACAAAAAGAGAAAACAAACAAAGAGGAAACAACTCAAATCAAAACAAAAAAGAAAAGAAAAGAACGGAAGAAGAGAAGAGACAGAGAGAGAGAGAGACAGAGAGAGAGAGAGGGGGGGGGGGAGAGAGAGAGGAAATCCAAGAAAAAATACATTCATGAATATTGGCAAAGGTTTGAGACAAGAGAGCCTTTGTACATGAAATACACAATTTAATCTCTGCAAAAGTTTTTAATACCTCACATTAATTTTGTCTCTTTCTTGTTTCAAGCCGGTGAGTGTGACTGGATGTGCGAATAAAAACGTGATTGTCAAGCTATAATGAAAAAACCCAAGTTTTCACGGGTGCCCTCTTCTCTCCTCTCTCTCTCTCTCTCTCTTCTCTCTCTCTCTCTCTCTCTCTCTCCTCTCTCTCTCTCTTCTCTGTCTGTCTGTCTGTCTGTCTCTGTCTGTCTGTCTCTCTCTGTCTGTCTGTCTGTCTCTCTGTCTCTCTCTGTCTGTCTGTCTGTCTGTCTGTCTCTTTCTCTCTGTCTCCCTATCTCTCTGTGTCTGTGTGTGTGTGTGGCGCGCGCGCGCGCGTGTGTGTGTGTCTGTGTGTGTGTGTGTCTGTCTCTCTCTGTCTCTCTGTCTCCTCTCTCTGTCTCCTCTCTGTCTCGCTCTCTCTCCCTACCTCTTTTCTCCATCCCTCTGTCTCATGCACACACACACACACACACGTGTTTCTACACAACACCACACACACACACACCAACACACACACAACAACACACACACACATCACCACACACACACACAACACACCACTACACACACAACCACACACACACACACAACACACACACACACCAACACACCACCCACCACAACACACACACACACACACCACCACACACAACACCACAACCTGTTTATAATTCCGTAACACTCTCTCTGTTCATAGTTACAGTTAACATTTGTTCTTAGTAAAGAGTTGTTGTAATACCTGCCTCCTTTGTTATCTTTTCGCTCCCCTCTTCCTCTGCCCCCCTGCATCTATTTGATGTGTGTGTGTGTGTGTGTGTGTGTGTGTGTGTGTGTGATGTGTGTGTGTGTGTGTGTGTGTGTGTGGTGTGTATGTAGTTTTATTAAATTCGAATTTTTGGTCCTCAAATCACTAAGTCAATAGACATACTCCAATGACCAACACCAACACCACCCATCCACCCACCCACACCCACAACACACACAACACCAACACACACACACATACAACACCACACACACACCATACAGATACATACATACATACAACATATATAATACAGATACATACACACACACACACACACACACACACACACACACACACACACACACACACACAATATATATATATATATATATAAATATATATATATATATTATTATCTTTCTCCAATTGGATTTGAAACAAGAAACGTGACAAGCACACCAGCAGCAAAGCACGAGACATCGTGTGGACCTGACACATATCAGTACTATGTTGACATGGAAAATCCCATGAGGGAAGGCAGCGCCAATGAAACGTTCTCCCTTTTTGATTAACAACAGCCAGGGTCTGTACGGTTTACTGCATGCTTCTGAGGCAAACGACCTCTTCTGTGATAAACGACCCTCGTTCATGGTGAAGCGGTTACAAAAATGTAATATAATAGATAAATAGATAAATATATAAATAAATAAATAAATAAATAAATAAATAGATAAATAGATAACCGGAAATCAAAGTGTTGTGGTACCGCAGCCGATTAAAGTCAAACCAGGTGTGGTTATAAACTGATTAAGTGTAACCAGGTGTGGTTATAAACTGATTAAGTGTAACCAGGTGTGGTTATAAACTGATTAAGTGTAACCAGGTGTGGTTATAAACTGATGAAGTGTAACCAGGTGTGGTTATAAACTGAGTAAGTGTAACCAGGTGTGGTTGTAAACTGATTAAGTGTAACCAGGTGTGGTTATAGCTGGTTAAGTGTAACCAGGTGTGGTTATAGCTGGTTAAGTGTAACAGGTGTGTTATAGCTGGTTAAGTGTAACAGGCGTGTGGTTATAGTGGTTAAGTGTAACCAGGTGTGGTTATAAGCTGTTAAGTGTAACCAGGTGTGGTTAAAAGCTGGTTAAGTGTAACCAGGTGTGGTTATAGTTGGTTAAGTGTAACAGGTGTTGTTATAGCTGGTTAATGTAACCAGGTGTGGTTATAGCTGGTTAAGTGTAACCAGGTTGTTATAGCTGGTTAAGTGTAACCAGGTGTGTTATAAGCTGGTTAAATGTAACCAGGTAGTGTTATAGTTGGTTAAGTGTAACCAGGTGTGGTTATAGTGGTTAAGTGTAACCAGGTGTGTTATAAGCTGGTTAAGTGTAACCAGGTGTTGTTATAAGTGGTTAAGTGTAACCAGGTGTTGTTATAGTTGGTTAAGTGTAACCAGGTGTGTTATAGTTGGTTAAGTGTAACCAGGTGTTGTTATAGTTGTTAAGTGTAACCAGGTGTGGTTATAGTTGGATTAAGTGCTAACCAGGTGTGTTATAAGTTGGTTAAGTGTAACCAGGTGTGGTTATAGTTGGTTAAGTGTAACAGGTGTGTTATAGTGGTTAAGTGTAACCAGGTGTGTTATAGTTGTTAAGTGTAACCAGGTGTGTTATAGCTGTAAGTGTAACGAGGTGTTGTTATAGCTGGTTAAGTGTAACAGGTGTTGTTATAGCTGGTTAAGTGTAACCAGGTGTGGTTATAGCTGGTTAAGTGTAACAGGTGTTGTTATAGCTGGTTAAGTGTAACCAGGTGTTGTTATAGTTGGTTAAGTGTAACCAGGTGTTGTTATAATGGTTAAGTGTAACCAGGTGTGGTTATAAGCTGGTTAAGTGTAACCAGGTGTTGTTATAGTTGGTTAAGTGTAACCAGGTGTGGTTATAAGCTGTTAAGTGTAACCAGGTGTGATTATAGTGGTTAAGTGTAACCAGGTGTTGTTATAGTTGTTAAGTGTAACCAGGTTGTTATAGTTGGTTAAGTGTAACCAGGTGTGGTTATAAGCTGGTAAGTGTAACCAGGTGTGGTTATAGCTGGTTAAGTGTAACCCAGGTGTGTTATAGCTGGTTAAGTGTAACCAGGTGTGGTTATAGCTGGTTAAGTGTACCAGGTGTGGTTATAGCTGGTTAAGTGAAACCCAGGTGTGGTTATAGCTGGTTAAGTGTAACCAGGTGTGTTATAGCTGTAAAGTGTAACCCCAGGTGTTGATTATAGCTGGTTAAGTGTAACCAGGTGTGATTATAGTGGTTAAAGTGTAACCAGGTGTGGTTATAGCTGGTTAAGTGTACCCAGGTGTTGATTATAGCTGGTTAAGTGTAACCAGGTGTTGGGTTATAGTTGGTTAAGTGTAACCAGGTGTGTTATAGTGGTTAAGTGTAACCAGGTGTTGATTATAGTGGTAAAGTGTAACCAGGTGTGTTATAGCTGGTTAAGTGTAACCAGGTGTGGTTATAGCTGGTTAAGTGTAACCAGGTTGTTATAGCTGGTTAAGTGTAACCAGGTGTGTTATAGCTGGTTAAGTGTACCCAGGTGTGATTATAGCTGGTAAAGTGTAACCAGGTGTGATTAAGCTGGTTAAGTGTAACCAGGTGTGATTATAGCTGGTAAAGTGTACCCAGGTGTGATTATAGTGTAAGTGTACCCAGGTGTGTTATAGCTGGTTAAGTGTACAGGTGTGGTTATATTGTTAAGTGTAACCAGGTGTTGATTATAGCTGGTTAAGTGTACCAGGATGTGTTATAGCTGGTTAAGTGTACCAGGTGTGATTATAGCTGTTAAGTGTAACCAGGTGTGGTTATAGCTGGTTAATGTACCCAGGTGTGGTTATAGCGGTTAAGTGTAACCAGTGTTGTTATACCCTGGTTAAGTGTAACCAGGTGTGGTTATATGCTGTTTAAAAGTGTAACCAGGTGTGGTTATAAGCTGGTTAAGTGTAACTAGATGTGGTTATAGCGGTAAAGTGTAACTAGGTGTGGTTATAGTTGGTTAAGTGTAACCAGGTGTGTTATAGCGGTTAAGTGTAACAGGTGTGGTTATAGTAGTTAAAGTGTAACCAGGTGTGGATTATAGCCGGTTAAGTGTAACCAGGCCCTAGTTAAATTGATACAGGTCTAGAAACAGAAGATGTAGTCAACCCTCACAAAAAAACATGAGAGACAATCCTCCTTAACCTAAGCCTAAGAAGTAAAAGAGTGGAGAGTTAATGCTGGTCCGAGAAAAGCTGAGGTCTCGACCACCTCACTTCTCTGAGTCATTTAGCCCTTCTACGGTCAGATTGAAACAGTTTCTTTAAAAATACAACAACAAAGAAGAGAAAAGGACAAAGAAAAACACTTTTACGATACCATGTCGACATACAGAATCGAGAAATCCGAAACAAGTGTGATTGCGCCGAATCCAAGCGAACAGGGACCAGAAAAACACGAAGATAGAACCAGAACGCCACAGACAAGACAGGCATAAATTTTCGGCCAACTGGCCTTTGTCAAGCGTGAATGTAAGATCACAAACAAACAAACACCAAAATACAAAAATTAGCAGAAGAAGACTGAAACTTCCCTGATGCTGCGTCCAGTGTGAGAAGAGGACTACAATGAAAGAACTATAAAAGAATCTCGTAAAGTTGGCAACGCCAATAATACATACTTCATTTTCAATAAGGAAAGCGTTTTCTACAACTGACAGCATGGTTCTTTAAGTGACACTCCGTCAGGTAATAGAGGGGGGAGGGGGGGGGGAGAGGGAACCTAAGTCCCAGTGGAGGTGCCATTGGTGGCAACATGTAACCAGTTTAACATGGCAGCTGTGACGTTAGTGCATACGGAATTCGTTCCGAGCGCGGAGACGTCATCTTGAGAAACTGAAACTGAAACTGTAACCAGTCACAATTTTCATCAACTTAGACATGAAAAGGAAGGATGCTTGGGAGTGTGTGGCTCTGCTTGTCAGAACATCTGCCGAGCAAGCGAGATAACCGGATTGAGTCCATGATCGGACCGGGATGTTGTCTCCCTTCCATAACCCTTCAGTGGTGGAGTCTGGATGCTAGTCTGTACAGTGAGGTAACAAACGAGATCTGATATGCGGCATTTATCTAACTTATGTAAAATACATAGTACTAACGAGTTCCCCTGTGGAGATGCCGGGGGCTCTTTCACTGTAAATAATGTCTCCTTTTTCTGGAAATTCTGTGCTAGAAATTTCCCTTTTTCTGTCACTCTCTTTGTTCCTGCCTTGTTTCTTTGCTTTCTGTCATTTCTTCCTGTCATTTTCTGCCTTGCTGGTTCATTCACCTGTATGTGTTCGATAAAGTCTTAATACATTGTTTCTCTTAGAATTGATAATTGGGTGCATGTATTAACTGCATTTTTGGGTCTAGGGATATGAGATATGCAGAAGCAATTTTAGGTAATTTAGGCCCGTTTTTATGTCTTTTAGTGTCCTTAGCTATCTTTAAATCTGTATTCAGGAATGTTTTCTAAATCCCTGGGCTTTAAAAACAATACTAGTAACAATAATACTGTGATTGTGCTTATAATCAACAGGTTGTCCTTTACTTCTGTATATCAAAAACATTGATCTGTAGCAGAAGATTATAGCAATCAGGCGAAAATGCTGTGTTACTATGGCCAGTCTACTGTTACAGATGTCCTTTCATTGCATGTCTATGATCCATTTCAATCGGAAGCACCGGTTTTTGCAATTTGAAGGATTCAGTCAGCTGTGTTGGCATATACCTCTGGTTGCCTGATTCCATCATCATCATCATCATCATCATCATTATCATCAAGTGCCCTGCCGCATGGCGTTGGCGATCATGGCCCTCCATATGTATCTATCCCTTGTCGCCGCAAGCATACCTTCACCCTCTCTGTCCTCAGCCACGCTGCAAGTCCGTCCAATATTTTCCCATGAGTCTACCTGGCGTTCTCTTTCCGTCCAGCTTTCCTGTTGTGACCAGGTGCTCTTATTCCCCTCTCCTCATAAAATGGCCTATAAATGTTGCCTGTCTGTTCCTAACCTTCTTTATCAATGATCTTGTCGTGTCTGCCTCCGTCAAGACTGTCTCGTTTGTTTTCTTTGCTGTCCATGGAACTCACAACATTCTTTTTAGAAACCAGAGGGGATGGGCGCCGCCCTCGTGGTGCTGCCACGGGAAAAGTTGAGGTCTCCGCCACCACACTCCCCTACGACCCCAGAGTTATGGAACTATCTAGGTAGGACCTTAGGACCTGGCCAGCTCATGGGTTTACGTGCAGGCTCAAGGCTTGTGCCGTGATCATTCTGAATTTTCTCCATCACATGGCGCCTGTAGCGTTAGTGCACATGGAATTCATTCCGAGCGCGGAGACGTCATCTTGAGAAATTGAAACTGAAACTTAGAAACCACATCTCGGCTGCCTCAATCTTGTTCTGGCTTTGCGTGTTGACTGTCCACGCCTGACGCTAACGATGACTATAATCGTTGGTCGTGCCTTCATTCGGAATCTAAGACCCGCTTTCGTTTCAAGCAAAGAATCAGCCCTGAGAAAGCACGGTCTCATCATTAGGCGTTCACGTGAGCCTTAAGCTCGTTGCGGAGCCAATCAAAGCGTGAGTATCCTCCATGTACGACGGAGCTAGTTGTTTGTCTCCCTTACCCATGTGGGAATGTTCAGGGCTTTTTCAGTATACGCTGTATTTGAGCGGTCAGAATCGTTCAGAAGTTGTCCCTTCGCTATATTTCTAAAACGTCTTTCAATGCTTTGCCACTGAGCGGACCTTGTTAGGCATGTGGCGGTGTACAGTGAAGTTTGGGTTGCGTGACTTTTCGACTGTGATTACTGGGCTGTCGTTTGCACGGCGATGTCTTAATGCACGTGTGTCTGCAGCAGTTGGCTAAGCGGAAAGCGTTAAGCAAACTCTCAACTATGCGTGTCGACGTGAACTGGTCTTCCGGTTGCCTGGCTTTCTAATAAGGGTGGCTGGCCAAATAGTATAGGGTTTACAGGGGGGTGGGGGTTGTACCATAGATATAAGTAGTAACACAGATTGGCTCGTTAGCAAAGTTTGACCTGCATCAGCCTCGGTATCACTTTCTTTCTTCTTTTCTTTCTTTCTTTTCTTGACTGGCCAAATAGCATAGGGTCTACAGGGTGGTAGTGGGTGTATACCATAGATACAAATAGTAGTATTACAGATTGGCTAATTAGCAAAGTTTGACCTGCCTCGGCCTCGGTATCGCTTTTCCCCTTTTTTTTATCTCTCTCTTTCTGTCTGTCTGTCTCTTTGTCTCTCTGTCTGTCTGTCTTTGTCTCTCTTTGTCTCTCTGTCTGTGTCTTTGTCTCTCTTTGTGTGTGTCTCTCTAGCTATCTCTGTCTGTCTGTCTCTGTATGTCTATCTCTGTCTGTCTGTCTTTCTCTCTCTCTGTGGCTCTCTCTCTCATTCTCTCTCTTTTCTCACTCTCTCTCTGTCTCTTTCTCTCTCTCTCTCTCTCTCTCTCTCTCTCTCACACACACACACACACACACACACACACACACACACACACACACACACACACACAAACTATTTCAACTTAGAAATGTTGTTATTGCCTAGTTTATGTTTATATGATTGTGAGAGTGCAGAATTATGTGCATTCCCCTTGTAAGGGGTTCTGGTGTATATCAATAAATCATCTGAAGTCTAAAGTCTCTCTCTCTCTCTCTCTGTCTCTCTGTCTCTCTCTCTGTCTCTCTGTCTCTGTCTCTCTGTCTGTCTCTCTGTCTGTCTCTCTCTCTGTCTCTGTCTCTCTGTCTTTCTGCTCTCTCTCTCTCTCTGTCTCTGTCTCTCTGTCTCTCTCTCTCTTCTGTCCCCTGTCTTCTCTGTCTCTCTCTCTGTTCTCTCTCTCTGTCTCTCTCTCTCTCTCTCTGTCTCTCTCTGTCTCTCTCTCTGTCTTCTCTCTCCTGTCTCTGTCGTCTCTCTCTCTGTCTCTCTCTCTCTCTCTCTCGCTCTTTCTCTCTCTTTCTCCCCTATGTGTGTGTGTGTGTGCGCACGAGCGCGCGCCCGCGTGTGAGCGTATATGGATGCGTGTGAGTGGGTGTGGGTGTGTGAAAAAGATTTTGGTTTGTCTAAACCTAGACAAATTATTGGCCTGAATGTGGGAACACTGTTCTGATATTTTTTGTTGTTGTTTTCTTTGCATTATGTAGTAGTGGTAAAATGGATGATTGTTCATTATATATGATTTGAATATGTTCGACTGTTCAAGGAATGGATGTTCGATATTTTTTTTGATTATGTGTGAAGAATTTGCGCACATACAAAGAGTGGATTATGTGTCGCACTACTGGAAAATTGTTATCCCCCTTGTCAAAAGACCTTTTCGGGTAATGACAATAAACAGTTTCAGTTTCAGTTTCTCTCTCTCTCTCGCTCTTTCTCTCTCTTTCTCCCCTCTGTCTCTGTTGTTGTTATTATATTTACAGATGTCTATTAATGTGAAATCAATGGCAGTTAACTGTCCCCTCACTTATGTCGGTCATTGACCCATGAATCCATCTTGGCTCGCAGGAGAGATTCAGGTCCCCGATTATTTCATGGTTTGCAACCCTTTTAGGACCAGAGTTGATTTGAAGGACTTCTGTATTTATGGATCCCTGGTTTTTATGTGCTTTCCAATTCCCTTGGGTTCCATCATGTATCGTGAGCAACAGCCATAAATACGGTCACTTTTGGTATGAGGAAGTGGATTTCCCTTGGTTAATTTTGTGCATGTTTGTGGGTGAATCTGCGTGTTGTGTGTTGTTGTTGTGTGTGTGTGTCCGTTGTGTGGGGGGTGGGTGGGTGGGGGGGGCGTGCCCATGTGTGTGTGTGTGTGTGTATTTGTGTGTGTGTTTGCGTGTGTGTGGGGGGGTGGGGGGGTGGGGGGTGTAAGTGTGAGTGTGTGTGTGGGGGGAGGAGTGGGTTTGTGTGTGTGTGCGAGTGTGTGAGTGAGTGTGTGTGTGTATGTGTAGGTGTGTGTGTGTGTTGGTATGGTTGTGCGTGTGTGTGGATGAGAGACAGACAGACAGACAGACAGAGGGAGGAAGAGAGAGAGAGAGACAGACAGAGTGGTGGATTATTTTTCATGTGAAGAAAAGAAAACAAGCCCATCCCAGCATATATACATCTATCGAGGAAAGAACAAAACAAACAAGACAAAAAAGAAAAGATAATAATCATAGGAAACAAATAATCATCTAACCCCGTAATCTCACTATTAAATCCCTTTCCTTCTTGTCACAGCTGAAGAAGACAACAAATATTTTCAAAGCACATAAACGAGCTGTCGAGTTGTTTCTTTCGTTTTCTGTCTTTCAAAAAAGACAAATATAACGTGCTTATAACTGTGTGACCTTTCCTCTGTTTAGACAGATAAACCATGGCTGCTTGTTTCATGTATTTATTTGTAAACGTATTCACAACAGATATTTATATATATCTGGGATATATGAAGGATTTCAGAGCAAGAATAACTCACGAATGGCCTATGTATTGTTTTATCTTCATTCGCACGAAGAAGAATATTGATATCTTTCAAAACGATATGATCAACATTATAACCACAGTTAGTCTGAAAATCTATACCAAGCAAGTTCACGTTCGTATTGTTTATAGCCCAGCCCACTACAGGGGCTAACACCATGTCAAAAAACGACAACCAGATTAAGATAAAAGACCACAGGTAAAAACCATGCTCACCGTAAACTTTCCCAATCAAGACGTACTGTTTATGTAATAAAAAGTAACAAACAAACGAAGACCAGTCAGTTAAATCAAATCAAACAAACAAACGAAAACAGGCATATAGATACCCCCCATGGGGATACCGCGGGCTCTTTTAGTATAAACAGTCTCCCCATCTTATAGGAATTTTGCGCGAGAAATTTCTTCTTTTCTCTCACTTTCGTTGTTTCTGCCTTGCTCTTTTGCTTTCTCTCATTTCTTCCTATCACTTTCTGCTTTGCTGGTCCATTCACCTGATCGTGTTCTATAAATGTAACCTTACGTGCTTCCTGTTAGGAATGATAACTGGGTACATGTATTAAGTGCATTTTAGCAATAAGGAAACGTGATGTGCAGAAGCAATTTTAGGTAATTTAGGCCCGTTTTTATGTATATGTTTAGTGTTCTTAGTTCATCATCATCATCAGGTGCCCTGCCGCATGGCGTTGGCGACCATGGACTTCCATCCATCTCTGTCTCTCGTTGCCCCTAGCATCTCCCCCAACCTCCTCATCCCCAGCCACTCTGCAAGTCCGTCCAGCATTCTCTCCCTGGGTCTACCTGGTGCTCTCTTTCCCTGTTCTTAGTTATGTTTATGTATTGTATTCAGTTTTATTAAATCCCTGGTGATAAATTGGACGGAGTGGTCAAATATCAGGGGCATATTTTTTTTAATTATGTGTGCGAATGCATTGATATGTGTACTCAATTTTATTTTCCAGATTGTGTGTGTGTGTGTGTGTGTGTGTGTGTGTGTGTGTGTGTGTGTGTGTGTGTGTGTGTGTGTGTGTGTGTGTGTGTGTGTACACACACATGCAAGCGTCTACATACGTTCAAGAGAGGTAACAGTGTTCATGGTGTGTGTGAAGATGTCTCTGAAAAAAAGGAGGAAGGTGGTGTGGTGGTGGGGGGGGGGCTGCTTTGTTTTTCCTGCCCAGTTCTTGCTTCATCCCTTCTTTTTATTCTTTTTCTTGATATTCCTGCTCCCCCTCCTCTTCTGATTTTGTTGTTCTTCCTCTTTTTCTATTTCTTTCCTGTTGTTTTTGTTGCTGTTCTTTTTCCTTCTTTTTCTTCTTTTTCCTTCTTTTTCCTCTCCTCCTTCTTCTTTTTCCTATTGTTCTTCTTGTAGTTCTTCTTTTTTTTCCCTTTCTTTCTTCTTCTTCTTCTTCTTCTCTTCTTCTCTTCTTCTTCTTCTTCTTTTCTTCTTCTTCTTCTTCTCTTCTTTTCTTCTTCTTCTTCTTCTTCTTTCTTCTTCCTTCTTCTTCTTTTCTTCTCTTCTTCTTCTTCTTCTTCTTCTTCTTCTTCTTCTTCTTCTTCTCTTCTTCTTCTTCTTCTTCTTCTTCTTCTTCTTCTTCTTCTTCTTCTTCTTCTCTTCTTCTTCTTCTTCTTCTTTCTTCTTTTCTTTCTTCTCTCTTTCTACTTCTCCTCCGAATTCTGATTTTTTTTCTTCTTTCTCTTCTTTTTCTTCTTGTTCTTGTTCTCTGTCTTGTCTTCTTCTTCTTCTTCTTCTTCTTCTTCTTCTTCTTCTTCTTTCTTCTTCTTCTCCTCCTTCTCCTCCTCCTCCTCCTTTTTCTTTTTCTTTCTTTCTTTCTTTCTTTCTTTCTTTCTTTGTTTCTTTCTTTCTTTCTTTCCTCTTCTTCTTTTCCTCCTCCTCCTTCTCTTCCTCCTCCGTCTTCTTCTCCTCCTCCGCTGTCTTCTTATTTTCCCCCCTCTTCTTCTTCTTCTTCTCCTTCTCCTTCTTCTTCTTCTCTTCTCCTTCTACTTCTCCTCCTAATTCTTATTTTTCTTCTTCTACTACTTCTTTTTTTTTCTTCTTGTTCTTGTTCTCTGT
>JAPXFY010000021.1:17792063-17794563 GCA_030674185.1 Monoplex corrugatus | reverse complement strand
GAATATGAAAGTCTAAGTCTGAATGGCTAACTGAATAAACACCAGGCTCAAAGACGGTCTACATCACACTACATATAATTCATACCTTTGATAAGATAGTATCATTACACTGTCAGTCAAAGAAATACATTTGAAGAGAGAGAGAGAAAGAGAAAGAGACAGACAGACAGACAGATAGACAGACAGACAGAGACGGACAGACAGACAGAGAGAGAAGAAACAGACAGACAGACAGACAGACAGAAAGAGAGAGAAGAGAGAGAGAGGAGAGAGAGAGAAAGAGAGAGAAAGAGAAAGAGAGAGAGAGAGAAAGAGAGAGAGAGTAGGGAAATCTTGCTGTTTTCCCCCTAAATTTTGTTGTATTTGTTCTTTGGGGGGTCTTTTGTCTACGCTTAACAAAGGCCAGTTGGTCAAAAATTAGTGCCCATCTTGTTTTGATAAATTAAATACGTAAAAGTTCTGATCCCTTTCTTTGTTCTGTTTTGTTTGTTTGTTTGTTTGTTTGTTTGTTTGTTTTTCTCTGATCCTATTTGCTTGAACGCTGGGGAGTCGCTTTGGTATGGATTGCCATAACAATCGTTTATGACTTAACGGAAGTAGTTACAGAAAGTTTATAACATGAAGGACGTAGTACAGAAACTTTATGACTTAACGGAAGTAATACAGAAAGTTTATGACTTAACGGAAGTAATACAGAAAGTTTATGACTTAACGGAAGTAGTACAGAAAGTTTATGGCTAAAGGAAGTAATACAGAAAGTTTATGACTTACAGGAAGTAGTACAAAAGTTTATGACTTACAGGAAGTAGTACAAAAAGTTTATGATTGAAAGGAAGTAATACAGAAAGTTTATGACTTACAGGAAGTAATACAGAAAGTTTATGACTTAAAGGAAGTCGTACAGAAAGTTTATGACATACAGGAAGTAGTTCAGAAAGTTCAAAACTTGTTGGACAAATTTAATAATTATTAGTCCTGGCATTTATTGTTCTGGCACTGCCGTGGACCTCCAGCATCAAGGGACAAAATGCACTACAGTTTCTGTGTTCATGCGTGTACAAAGGGTTCGAGTATTGTGTTGCACACTGTGGATAATGACACGACAGAGACAGGGGAAATAAGATCAACTGAAAGGAAAGTTTATTACCCAGTGGTATAGTATTTGCCGCATGGGCCAACTTACGTATCTGCTATTGCTGGTCTACTTGTGTGTGTGTGTGTGAGAGAGAGAGAGAGAGAGAGAGAGAGACAGAGACAGAGGCAAAGAGAGATAGAGACAGAGACAAAGAGAGAGAGAGAGAGAGAGAGAGAGAGAACATCCGGGAAGTGTTGCTGGTCTACACGTATGAAAAGAGAGACAGAGACAAAGAGAGAGAGAGACAGAGAACTTCCAGGAAATCTTGCTGGTCTACTTGAAAGGAAAAGAGAGAAAGAGACAGAGAGACAGAGACAGAGGCGAAGAGAGAGAGACAGACAGACAGACAGAGACGAAGAGAGAGAGACAGACAGACAGAGACAAAGAGAGAGAGAGAGAGAACATCCGGGAAGTCTTGTTGGTCTACTTGTATGAAAAGAGAGAGACAGAGACAAAGAGAGAGAGAACATCCAGGAAGTCTTGCTGGTCTACTTGAAAGGAAAAGAGATAGAGACAGAGACAAAGAGACAGTTGCTGATCTGCTTGTATGAAAAGAGAGAGAGAGACAGAGACAAAGAGAGGCAGAGACAGAGAACGTCCAGGAAGTCTTGCTGGTCTACTTGAAAGGAAAAGAGAGAGAGACAGACAGACAGACAAAGACAGAAGCAAAGAGAGAGAGAAAGACAAAGAGAGACAAAGAGAGAGAGAGGGAGAACATCCGGGAAGTCTTGCTGGTCTACTTGTATGAAAAGAGAGAAAGAGAGAGAGACACAGAGAGAGGCAAAGAGAGAGAGAGAGAGAGAGGGAGTTACTTAAGAAATCAGAACACTGTATCACTCGAAAATAGTAGCAGTAGGTCCCATCGAACCTGTCTCCTTGCTACTTTACACACACTATGTAAACATATTCAAAAGACAGATGAACCCATGTAATGTTAAACTATTGAAATGAATTGTCATACAATATTGTTCTTTCAGTGTAAATGGTATCCCCACCTTCTGGAAATCGTGTGCTAGAAATTTCCTCTTTTCTGTCACTGTCTTTGTTTCTTTCCTGCTCCCTTGTTTTCTATCATTTTCTGCCTTGCTCGTCCATTCACCTGTGTAAGTATTACCGTGATCCCTGTAAATTCACATTTAACATATTGATGTCAAGACGTAATGAGACCATTCTATTTCAGCTTAGTATGTATATATGTCATCATCATCATCAGGTGCCCTGCCGCATGGCGTTGGCGATCATGGACTTCCATCTGTCTCTATCTCTCGTTGCCCCTAGCATCTCCCCAACCCTCCTCGTCCCCAGCCACTCTGCAAGTCCGTCCAGCATTCTCTCCCTGGGTCTACCCGGTGCTCTCTTTCCCTC
>JAPXFY010000021.1:17774563-17782063 GCA_030674185.1 Monoplex corrugatus | reverse complement strand
TTTTGGTACTTTTTGCCTGTTTTTATATATGTTTTGGTGTCTTTAGGTATGCTTATATTTGCATTCAGGTGTGTGTTGTTGTTTTTTTTATTTCCCTGTGCGATAAATTGGATGGGATGGTCAACGCCAGGGGGTATGTCCTTAGAAAATGTGCGCGAATGCATTGATATGTGTACTACATTTTCTTTTTTTTTCTGTTGAAGTTTTGTATGTTTTAAAGCAGTTAAAGCTCTGATATGGCTCTACGCAGTCGGCTGGGCTTTAAACAACAACATAACAACAAGGTTTGATAGCGAGTGAGAGTGGAATAGTCACCCGGACTGGAGGTAGGTGGGGGAAATCGTATTTCAGTGACTAAACACCGCACAGATTTCCCCGTGTTCAAGTTTCTAACAGGATGAAAAAAATGACGTTTTCTCTCTTTCTGGTTTTATTTTCGTACAAAGGTCTATATCGCTTTTCAGTTCATTTTGAAATAAAAGAAGTTGTTGCCTACGTTTAAATTTGCTCTCGTGAAAAATGGAGTGCCTACTCAAAATAATAGAGAAAATAATTCGATATCGTGAGAAATCAGATGATTAAGCCATTCTAATAATCTCCCTTTTCATTTAGAAAAATCTAATCCATTAAAAAAATTCTCTATAAAGAGATATGTATGTAAGAGCCCGGGGTGTGTCTTTGTTCGTGTGCGTGTTCGTGTGTGTGTGTGTGGGGGGGGGTGTAGGTGTGTGGGTGTTCGTGGGTGTTCGTGTGTGTGTGTGTGTGTTCGTTCGTTGCTTGATTTAATTAACGTCTTTTCACTATTAGTGATATTAGTGTTGTGTGTGTGTGTGTGTGTGTGTGTGTGTGTGTGTGTGTGTGTGTGTGTGTGTGTGTGTGTGTGTGTGTGTGTGTGCGCAGCGCGCCAGCGAATGTGCACATAAATGCATCCGTGCATGTGCGTTCCTGTCTGTGTCTGCGTGCACGTTTATCTCTGCATGTGCATGTATGCGTGCATGTAAGATGCACGCACGTGAGGGGAGGGAGATGGGAGAGAGGAGGATTGAATGCGCTTTTATGTTCGCATTTGTTTGTTTTCATAGGAAAAAAACCGAGACTATTAATGGCTGATCGTGATCTTATTCCAAACTATGTCGTAGAATGTCTTGTGGAGGGGAAATAGAAATACATATGTACACACACACATATGTATATATATTATGATATAATATATATGCATAATTATTATATATAATTACATATATATGTATTATATACATATATATGTATGTGTGTGTGTATGTGTGCGTGTGCGCGTTTGCGTGCGTGCGTGCTGTGTGTGTGTGTGTGTGTGCGTGCGTGTGTGTGTGTGTGTGTGTGTGTGTGTGCGTGTGTGTGTGTGTGTGTTTGTGTGTCGTGTTATATCTATTGCGTCATAGTGCCACGGTGACCGTACCAGAGTTCAGTGCAACTGCTAAGAATTACATTTGTCACATTACAAATGGCTTAAAAAACTGATGTGAAAATTCAGCTGCTTAGAAGAGAAGCCAGATTTCTCAGAGCCACCGTGACCTTGAAAAACGTTCCGTCTAATTAACACTGAGAATCATGAGGAAAACTTTGAGAACCATTAGGAATATGGTTTGAGTCGTACCATGGTAAGAAATTTGTTCAGATGCTTCCACCGAAAAGCACCAATTTTTTTTTTCTTTGTTTTTTGTTGTTGATAAGTCAGTAATAATGATGAAGATTTATACATCGCAACATTGTCACACGTAACGATGTGTTGGTGACAGGCAGTGTCTTGCAGTTTATTCAGGTTCGTGCAGATCTAGCAGTCGATCGTCCTTCTCAGAGACAAGATATACCAGTCCAGGTTAAACGAAAATGATCCTTTATTTGAAGAACGAATGAAACACAACAGGAACCGGGTAAAAACTTCACACATCCAATGCACCACTCCTAGTTTGCAGAATTATTATTCTTCAACCCTCAAATACTACACGCAGCAACTCCACAAATCTACAGCAACTTCTCTATCTCTGATAGCAGACTTACACTTCAATTCTTCCTCTCTCTCTCTCTCTCTCTCTCACACACACACACACACACACACACACACACACACACACACACACACACACACACACACACACACACACACACACACAGTCACACTTTATTTATAACATGGAAAGTTCTACAATATTCTCGGTTTTTCCCTAGATTTTCAGCCAATCATATCCACGTTCTCGAACCTTCCCTTTCTGGAATGTTCTGTAGTTCTAGCCAATCATCGTACAGATTGAATTTGTTTTTCGATTTCCGGAACATTCTAGAAACGTATAAGGTATTCTACAATCTTCTTGTCATTTCTAGATTGTTCCAAAAGATTCTACATATTTCCATACAGCGAAATCATACTTAAACATATATTTTCAGTATTAGCATAAACCAAAACAAATATTCTTGATTCATTACCGAGTGAATCACAGACCAATCTTCAAGAGCGAACAGCGGACAGCAGCTGCTGAATCGACAGATACATTTTGACGTCACACTTCTCTTGTCGCATTCGCACTTTCACATTGAGTTTCTCTTTTTTTTTTAAATGTAACAAACATCCAAGAACAATGTTACATACATAAAGACATGTCAATAACATATCAATCTTATAAGTATGTATAACATAGGAAAGAAAACACCCTAACAGTATCGTTTATGTATCGTATGAGAGTGAGAGCACTTTCCCATACGAGCTCATAAGCATACATCAACACCCAGATGATAATAATTTCACGGACATAGATCAGACAGTCCATGTCTAAAGCATGCATTTTACGCTTTGAAGAAATAGAACAAATAATGCGCATGCACACGCACACACACACACACACACACACACACACACACACACACACACACACACACACACACACACACACACACATACACACGTGCACGGGCACACACACACACACACACGCACGCACGCACACACACATGCACACGCACGCATGCATACACACACGTATGCATACACACACACGTACACATACGAGCGTACAAGGGGGATGCTGAGCTAGGATACACTCAGTCTGCTGAGCATGTGATCCTTGACGCAATTGAAAAAAACAAACCTTAAGTGCAGTACGATTAAAATTTGAAATAGATAACTGGAACTTCAAATGAAAATTATATGAAAGGTTAGAGGGGATTAATTACTGACACACACACACACATACACACACAACACACACACAACACACACACACGCACACACACATACACACACACACACATACACACACACATACACACACACATACACACACACATACACATACCCGTCTAATATCACTTATAGTGAAAAGACGTTAAATCAAGCAACGAACGAACATACACACACAAAGACACACACGCACGTGCGCGCGCACACACACACAAACAAAACGCCACAGCACACGCACACACGTACACGCACACGCAGACACACGCACACAGACGAACACACACACACGTATCTATATATCTACATCTATATGTATGTATGTATGTATGTATGTATGTATGTATGTATGTATGTATGTATGTATATAATGTATGTATGTACATAATGTATGTATATAATGTATGTATGTATGTATGTTTGTATGTATGTATATAATGTATGTATGTTTGTATGTATGTATATAATGTATGTATGTATGTCTACACACACACACACACACACACACACACACACATGCACACACACACACACACATACAACACACACACACACACGTACACGACACGCACGCACACACACACACACAACACAACACACACACACACACACAACACACACACACACACACACACACACACACACACACACACACACACACACACACACATACACACACACACAGATTCACTCCTCTCTGTTGGATATGAAAAATTCACCCCTCATTTTTTTTTTTTTTTTTTTTGAAAACAAAGGAGAGGAAGGGAGAGGGAAAAACAAATTTATCTAGTTTCAGTCATTCTGAGCTGGTGTAGTGTTGTGTAGATACCGGGTTTAATGTTTCCATCCAGTGTGTGTTGCCTCCGGCAAAGTGTAATAGATTCTGCTATGGGAAAGAATCAGAATGCCAGTACCAGACATACTATTATCAGACTAGAAACATGTGTGTGTGTGTGTGTGTGTGTGTGTGTGTGTGTGTGTGTGTGTGTGTGTGTGTGTGTGTGTGTGTGTGTGTGTGTGTGTGTGGTGTGTTTGTGGTGTGTTGTGTTGTGTGTGTGTGTGTGTGTGTGTTGTGTGTGTGTGTGTGTGTGTGTGTGTGTGTGTGTGGTGTGTGTGTGTGCGTTTTGTGTGTGTGTGTAAAACAGAAGAAGATAGAAAAGAATGAAGAGGCCTTCCAGCATGTGACACACACAAACATAACACAGAATACAAACACACAACACACACACACACACATACACCCCACACCACACACACACAACACACAACACACCACACACACAACACAACACACAACACACACCACAACACACTACCACACACACACACACACACCACAACACACACACACACCACACACACACACACACACCACACACACACACACACACACACACACACACACACACACACACACACACACACACACACCACACCACACACACACACAACACACACAACACACACACACAACAACACACACAACACACACACAACACACCACACACACACACACACACACACAACACACACACACACACACACACACACACACACACACACAACACACACACACAACACACACACACACACACACACACACACCACACAAACACACACACACACACACACAACAACACACACACACAACACAACACACACAACACACACACACACCAACACCCACAACAACACACACACACACACACACACACACCACACACACACACAACACACACCACACAACACACCACACACCCCACACACACACACACACACCAAAACACACACAACACACACACACACACACACACACACACACAACACACACACACACACCACACACACACACACACACACACACACACACACACACACACACACACACACACCACACAACACACACCTTTTCTGCGTATAGAAGAAAATCTGGATGGGTTTTTCTCCACCCTTACCCCACCACCCCACTATTTTTTCCTAGAGAGAAGTGGGAAACAGAGGATTGAAGTGTCTGTCTGTCTGTCTGTCTGTCTGTCTTTGTCTGTCTCTGTCTCTCTCTGTCTCTTTTGTTCTTTCTTTCTGTCTTTCTTTCTTTCTCTCTCTCTCTCTCTCTCTCTCTCTCTCTCTGCTCTCTGTCTCTGTCTCTCTCTCTCTCTTTCTCTCATGCTCTCTCTTTCTCTCTCATGCTCTCTCTTTCTCTCTTTTTCTCTCTGTGTCTGTCTCTCTGTCTCTTTCTTTCTTTCTTTCTCTCTTTCTCTCTTTCTCTCTCTCTCTCTCTCTTTCTCTGTCTCTGTGTCTCTGTCTCTGCTCTCTCTCTCTCTTCTCTCTCTCTCTCTCTCTCTCTCTCTCTCTTACACATACACACGCACACACAGACGCAAACAAACACACACACCCCACATAGGCACACACCCCACATAGGCACACACCCCACATAGGCACACACCCCACATAGGCACACACACATGTATGCGTACTCAGACAGACACAGCTAAAAAGTTGTCTCTCTGTGTGTGTATACACGAACAATTTTCTCTCCCTAAATTATGGTTGGTGAGGAGCGTAATGATTGGATTTGACGGCCTTCAGATTGTCGTAGAGGGGCAATCCTTCTTGTTTGTTCTGCTGAAACCTCGCGCCCTGTGGGTGAATACCAGTACTTCCCTGTCCCCCCTTTTGGGAACTGACGTTATTCTTCCTTGTCCCTTTTCTGCCACTGACGTCATTGTTCCCTGCCTCTTCTCTGACATTGCCCTTATGATAACTCTCGCGTCTGTTACACTGACGTTGTTGTTTTCTGTCCATTCTCTGGCTTTGACGTTATTGTTCCGTTTCCCCTTTCTCTGACGCTGACGTCATTGTTCCTTGTCTTCTGACACTGACGTAACTGTTCCTTGTCCCCTGACATTGACGTTATTGTTTCTTGTCCCTTTCTTGACGCTGACGTTAATGTTGCCTGACCCCTATGACACTGACGTGATTGTTCTTTCCTTCTTTGACACTGACGTTGTTTCGTTACCCTCTCTCCCTTTAACTTCATTGTCCCATTATGACACTGGCGTCATTGTTCCCTGTCCCCTCTGACACTGGCGTTATTGTTCCCAATCATCTCTTCGATCCTGATGTTATTGTTATCCCCTGTATGACACTGACGTTATTGTTCCCTGTCCCTTCTCTGACACTGACGTTATTATTCCCTGTCTCCTCTCCGATCCAGATGTTATTGTTGTTCCCTCCCTGGCACTGATGTCATTATTCCCTGTCTCTGATACTGATACTGACACTCTGATACCCCTGTGAAGCTGACGTTATTGTTACCTGTCTTCTGTCTGACATTAAAGTCATTATTCCTTGCCTCCTCTCAGACACTGACGTTATCTTTCCCTGTTCCTTTTCTGACACTGACGTTATTGTTCTCTGTTTCCTCTCTAACACTGATGCCATTGTTCTCCCGTCTCCTCTCTGACAATGACGTTATTGTTTCCTCCATCTCTCTTATACGAGATGAAGACAGGGTTGTTGATTGATGCCAGTGGCATTGGGGGTTTTTTCCTCACACATCTTGTACTCACAGATCCTTCTAAAACTGAACACTTGTCGTCCTCGCCTATCTCTCATTTATACATCAACACTGGCTGTGCTTCATGTGTACAGGAAGAATTTCCCTTTCCTCGAATGACGGGTTTGTCCACCAGGTGTAGTGAGTGATTGGATTTGAAGGTCCTGAGACTTTGTGGGGGTGACGAGACCATCTGTTGGTTCTGATTTCTTCCCGCTGTCGTTAGATGGATATCTCTCTCTCTCTGTGTGTGACGCTGAAGCTTTTGGTTCCTTTCTCTTCGTTATTGTTCCTGCAGCCACGGTAGACAGTGAATTTGTCATAAAGGGATTTTTACTCAAAGAGATGGCTTCCTGGGCAGACAGTAGATGTTCGGCAAGTAATTGATTGGTGGCGTTGACCAAGGTCTGGCAAGCTGGCTTACCTTGTTAGAGGCTTGTGTCTGAATTCGTTTAGGAAAGGCTGTTAAAAGGACGCATCTGGGGTCCCGATTTCTTCCGATTTGCTGTAAATTAAGAATGTATTGCGTTGCCTTTTCTAAGACGGTTGTTGGCATTTCGCCTATATACACGTTCTTGTACATATATATGTGTAGAGAGAGACAAACACACGTTGATGACTTTAGAAAACACGTGAGATGATCTGTAATGTAAATTGACGTCTGCGGGACATATCACACACACACACACACACACACACACACACACACACACACACACACACACACACACAC
>JAPXFY010000021.1:17764563-17769563 GCA_030674185.1 Monoplex corrugatus | reverse complement strand
TTATTTTCGACTTGAATAGAAAAGTCCATTGACGATTATGTAAACTCTCGTAAAACGTTTTTATGTGGCGAGCTTCCTAGTTCACGCTCACACGAAACTTTAACCCTTTGACTCCCGCACCCTATCTAACATCTGCAAAAAAAATGAACCCTTTGACTCCCTGACCCTATCCACCGGGCTTCCTGCAGGAAACTGGTGGATAGGGTGAGGGAATCAAAGGGTTAAGTTTTTGCTTCGATAGCATGGTTGACAATGCAGGATGCTGGTGGACAGGGTGCGGGAGTCAGAGGGTTAAGTATGGTGATACAAGTCAAAGAAAAGCATCAGCGACGTAGTAGTTATTTTGATTGTTTCAGAAAAGATAATAAAACACTTTGAAGGATTTCCACGGAAGATGATTGTCCGATTTTCTTGTAAGAGTACGAATATCTTATGTTTAGAACATAAAGATTGGTGTACAGAGCGTGTGTTGCATTTTCACATTTTGAGAGAGAGAGACAGAGAGAGACTGAGAGACTGAGAGACAGAGAGAGAGACAGAGTGAGACAGAGACAGAGATGGACACAGAGACACAGAGAGAGTCACAGAGAGAGAGAGAGATAGAGACAGAGACAGACAGAGAGAGACAGACAGAGACAGAGACAGACAGACAGAGAAAGAAAGAAAGGGGAGAGAGAGAGAGAGGGGGGGGGGGCAGTGTAGGTATTTTAGTGCTTTGCGTATAATGTTGCCGTTTCTGAATGTCCCGGCATCTCCGAAGGGGTGTGTGTGTGTGTGTGTGTGTGTGTGTGTGTGTGTGTGTGTGTGTGTGTGTGTGTGTGTGTGTGTGTGTGTTTGTGTATGTGTGTGTGTGTGTGTGTGTGTGTTGTGTTGTGTGTGTGTGTGTGTGTGTGTGTGTTGAGTGTGTGTGTGTGTGTATGTGTGTGTGTGCAGCAATTATGAGCGTACTTGCAACCAGCTCGGAAAAGGCAACACAATACATTCTTTATTTACAGCAAATCCGGAGGAAATATATCCAAGGATGGCCCCCTTCTAACACAATTTACCCCCCAACTAATCCAGACGCAAACATCTAACAAGGTAAGCTGGCTAGCTGTTTCGTATACACTGGTTGACACTTTCAATTAATGGTTTGCAAGGACCCCCCTACCTTTGACATAATCATTCTCTTTGTGACGAATTTACATCAAGAGAAACTGCGGGACAGTACCGTCAGCGTCCGGTGGAGGACGAGGGAACTATAACGTCAATGTCAGATGAAGGACAGGGAAAATAACATCAGTGTTGGATGGAGGACAGGGAGCGATAACGTCAATGTCAGAGAACAGGAAACAATAGTGTCGTTGTCAAAGGGAGTACAGGGAACAATAACGTCAGTGTCAGATGGAGGACAGGGATCAATAACGTCATTGTCAGATGGATGACAGGGAAAATAACATCAGTGTTAGATGGAGGAGAGGGAACAATAACGTCATTGTCAGATGGAGGACAGGGAACAGTAACATCAGTGTCAGATGGAGGACAGACGACAATAACGTCACTGCCAGATGGAGGACAATGAACAATAACGTCAGTGTCAGGTGGAAGACAGTCACCAGTAACGTCATTGTCAGAAAGAGATCAGTGAACAATAACGTCAGTGTCAGATGGAGGACAGGGAACAATAACGTCAGTGTTAGATGGAGGACAGGGAACAATAACGTCAGTGTTAGATGGAGGACGGGGAACAATAACGTCAGTGTCCGATGGAGGACGGGGAACAATAACGTCAGTGTTAGATGGAGGACGGGGAACAATAACGTCAGTGTTAGATGGAGGACGGGGAACAATAACGTCAGTGTCAGATGGAGGAAGGGAACAATAACGTCGTTGTCAGAAAGAGATCAGTGAACAATAACGTCAGTGTCAGATGGAGGACGGGGAACAATAACGTCAGTGTCAGATGGAGGATGGGGAACAATAACGTCAGTGTTAGATGGAGGACGGGGAACAATAACGTCAGTGTCAGATGGAGGATATGGAACAATAACGTCAGTGTCAGATGGAGGACGGGGAACAATAACGTCAGTGTCAGATGGAGGACAGAGAATAATAAAGTCAGTGTCAGATGGAGGACATGGAACAAAAACGTCAGTGTCAATTGGAGGACAGAGAACAGTAACGTCAGTGTCAAAAGAGTGATGTGATATTGTCTCTGAAACACCCCCTCCCCCCCCCCCCTGTTCTGTTACCAAACATTGTTTTTGTCTTATTTCATCAAAGATTCACACGATTGCATGTGTACGACTCACTCGCGCACGTGCGCACAACTCTCTCTCTCTCTCTCTCTCTCTCTCTCTCACACACACACACACACACACACACACTCTCTCTCTCTCTCTCTTTCTCTCTCTCTCACTCTCTCCCTTTCTCTCTCTCTCACTCTCTCCCTTCACACAAACACACACACACGCACACGCACATACACACACATACACACACACACACACACACACACACACACACACACACACACACACACACACACACACACACACACACACGTAAGCACGCTCGTATGCATTCACACACACAAACACGCACGCAAACATATAAATAAACACTTAAACACGTATAAAACTGCATAATGAAAGCTTCACAGAACCTGGCCTCATTTGAAATGCTGTGTTTAAATAATAACCATTTGCGTTCGGGCGTTCTGTGTTTGAAAGCAAGAAACTCGCATCATAATCGACCATTTGCAATGTATACCGTTTTAGAGGGTTTATATCGGGGGAAGGTTAGGGGGAATTATGACCAAATAACAGTTACTGTGTGATTCATCAAAGACTTTGACTTGAAAATATAGTCGGTCTATTCCTGTGTATTTTGATTATATCGTTCTCAAGATGCTTGAGTAGAAGACAAGAATACAGCAGGCACGAATTTTGTTAAACGTTTCTTGCGTGCTGCAGTATCATTTTTTAGTGACATCTGACAACACAGTCGAACGTGTTGAAGGTTCGTTTCAGAAGAGAATGAATGGTAACGCAGCCTTTTGTTGAGACATTATTTCCGCCTTCAATAGACACCGTCCATCGACTGTTATCCATCTAAACTTCCGTAAAACTTTTTTATGTTGCGAACGTTTAGTTTTCTCTCACACGAAACCCGAAGTATGGTGATACAAATGACAGAAAGCATCAAAGACAAAAGTTATTTTCATTGTCGCTGAGAGGTAATAAAACATCTTCTAGGATTTCCACGAGATGTGATTTGTCAGACCTTCTCGTAAAAGCGGACCTATATCTTACGTTTTGAACATCAGGATTGGTGTACAGCGAACGTCCTGCTATTTCACGTTGATAGAGAGAAGAGTTTGAGGGACGGAGATGAGAGAGACAGAGGGGGGGGGGGGGGGGAGAAGAGAGAGAGAGAGAAAGAAAGAGAGGGAGACAGACAGAGAGAAAGAGAGACAGACAGACAGAGACAGAGATACGGACAGAGAGACAGACACACAGACACACACAGACAGACAGAGACAGACAGACAGACAGAGAGACAGACAGACAGAGAGATAGACAGAGAGAGTCAGACAGACAGAGAGTCAGACAGACAGACAGATAGACAGAGAGAAAGATGGACAGAGACAACAGACAGACAGACAGACAGACAGAGGGAGGGAGAGAGGGTGGGAGAGAGGGTGATGGAGAGAGAAAGAGAGAGAGACAGGGACAGAGACAGAGAGAGAGAGATGGAGAGAGAAAGAGAGAGAGAGAGGGAGAGAGAGTCATATACTGAACAAATGTTTAGCAACCACTGTGTATCTCTGTCTCTGTCTCTGTGTGTGTCTGTGTCTTTGGGTGTATGTGTGTGCAGACGAATACTAGATTTGAAAAGGCAACACAGCACAGTTTTTATCTTCAGAAAATCCAGAGGAAACGTGGCCAAGGCTGGCCACTTCTTTACACAATCTACCCCCTAATTCTGAAGGAAAGTAAGCTGGCTAGCTACTCTTTGCTTGACGCTTTCAATAAACAACTTGTAAGGGTTCTCCGCCCTTGACAATATCAATCTCTCAGTGACGAATTACATCCATTGCCCGCTTCAGAACAATGACGCCAGCGTCAGAGGGAGGACAGAGAAGAATAACGTTAGTGTCAGGTGAAGGACAGAACAGTAATAACGTCTGAGTCAGATAGAGGACATGGTACAATAACATCAGTATCAGTGGGGGGGGGGGGGAACAGTGACGTCATTGTCAAATGTAAGAATAAGAACGTCATAGTCAGGTGGAAGAGGAAGACAGAGAACATTAACGTCAGTGTCAAAAATGGAGGACAGAGAACATTAACGTCAGTATCAAATGGAGGACAGAACAATAACGTCAATGTCAAATTGAGGACAGAGAATAACGTTAGTATCAAATGGAGGACAGAGAACAATAACGTCAGTATGAAAAGGAGGACAGAGAACAATAACGTCAGTATCAAATGGAGGACAGAGAATAATAACGTCAGTGTCAAATGAAGGAGAATATCATCATTAACACCAGAGAGAAGAAAGAACAATTATGTCAGTATTGGAGATGGGACAGAGAAAAATAAGATCACTGTCAGATGGAGGACAGAACAATGACGTCAATGGTCAGATGGTGGACAAAGAACAAAAAAAGTCAGCGCCAGATGGAGGACGGGCAACAATGACGCCAGTTTCAGACGGAAGAAAGAGAAAACTAATGTCAATGTCAGGTGGAAGACAGGAGAAAATAACGTCAGAGATAGATGGAGGACAGAGAACAATAACGTCAGTGTGAGATGAAGGATATGAAACAATGCTGTCATCTCAGAGAGAAGAGAGAGAATAATAACATCAGTATTAGGGAACAGTAAGGCTGAGTGTCAGAGGCAGAAGGGAGAACAATAACGTCAGTGTCGGAGAGAGAAGAAAGGACAGTGACGTTTGTGTTAGTCAGAAGAGAGATAACAACGATGTCAGTCTCGAGAAAGAGCAGGACTAAA
>JAPXFY010000021.1:17757063-17759563 GCA_030674185.1 Monoplex corrugatus | reverse complement strand
TGGCAAGCTGTTGATTAGTCTCCCTTAGCTGTGGTTGGTGGACGTCTGTGAAATTGGTTGTCCTGGGGGTAATCTTACAGGAACCAGGAAGTGGACGGATAGGGATGGCCAGCCAACCAGTCTCGGGGACTGTTCCGTTGGTCACGTTGACTTGAAAGGATAATAATGACGTGACCAGTCGCCGTGGTGTAGTGGTTAACGCAAACGGACTACCGACTGGACGGTTGTGGGTTCGGATCCCATGCCACTGTTTCTCTGTCTCTCTCTTACCTCTCCCTCTGTGTGTGTGTGTGTGTGTGTGTGTGTGTGTGTGTGTGGTGTGTGTGTGTGTGTGTTTGTGTGTGTGTGTATGTGTGCGTGTGTGTGCGTGTGTCTGTGTGTGTGTGTGTTGTGTGTGTGTGTGTGTAGTGTGTGTGTGTATGGTGTGTGTATGTGTGTGGTGTTGTGTATGTGTGTGTGTGTCTGTTGTTCTGTGTGTATGTGTGTATGTGTGTGTCTGTGTCTGATTTTTTGGGTTTTTGTGTGTGTGTTGTATCAGTGTCTGTGTCTGTGTCTGACTGTCTCTTCTCCTCTCTCCCTCCCTCCCTCTCTCTCTCTCCCTCTCTCTCTCTCTCCCTCTCTCTCTCTCTCTCCCTCTGTGTGTGTGTATGTGTGTGTGTGTCTGCCTCTCTCTCTCTCTTCTGTCTGTCTGTCTGTCTGTCTGTCTTCTGTCTGTCTGTCTGTCTGTGTCTGTCTGTCTGTCTCTCTGTCTCTCTCTCTCTCTGTCTCTCTCTCTCTCTGTCTCTGTCTCCTCTCCCTCCCCTTCCTCCATGTTTTGCTCATCACTGCCCAGTCCTACGATAATATCTTCAGACTCAACGTGTAGGTGACAGCTATTAGCTGATTGTTTCCATGTTGGCCTTTCTCTCATGGTTAACCACAATGTGTTGCTGCGGAGTTTACTCCCACTTTAGGCGAGATCTGGATGTTAGAAGGCATGCAAGTAACTCATGCTCTCTCTATCTCTATGTCTCTATGTCTCTCTGTCTCTGCCTCTCTCTGTCTCTCTCCGTCTCTGTCTCTGCCTCTCTATCTGTCTCTGTCTCTCTCTGTCTCTCTCTCTGTCTCTCTGTCCTTCTCTCTGTCTCTCTCTCTCTGTCTCTGTCCTCTCTCTTCTCTGTTTTCTCATCACTGCCCTCTACTGATATCTTCAGTCTCTCTGTGTCAGTATTGCCTGTTGTTCCATGTTGGCCTTTCTCTCTGTCTACATGTGTTCTCGGTCTCACTTTGCGTCTGTGTTGGGCTCGTACTCATGCTCTCTCTCTCGTCTCTTTTCTCTTCTCTGCTCTCTCTGTCTCTCTCTTCTCTCTCTCTCTGTCTCTCTGCTCTCTCTCTGTCTCTTTGTCTCTCTGTCTCTGTCTCTCTCTGTCTGTCTCTCTCTGTCTCTTTGTCTGTCTGTCTCTGTCTCTCTCTGTCTCTCTGTCTCTGTCTATCTGTCTCTCTCTTCTTCTGTCTGTTTGTTTGTCTCTTGTCTCTCTCTCCTGTTTTCTCTCTCTCCTCTCTCTCTCTCTCTCTCTCTCTCTCTCTTCTCTGTATCTGCCTGTTAGTTGTCTTTCTGTCTCTCTGTCTCTCTCTCTGTTCTTTGTCTCTGTCTCTCTCTCTCTTTTCTGTCTATTGTCTGTTCTCTCTGTCTCTCTTGTCTCTCTTCCCTATCTCCTTGTCTCTCTGCTCTCTCCCTCCCTCTCTCTCCCTCCCTCCTCTCTGTCTTTGTCTATTTGTCTCTTTTTTCTCTCTCTTTCTTGTTCCTCTTTCTGTCTCTCCCTCCCTCCCTCTCCCTCTCTCTCTCTCCCCCCTCTCTCTCTCCCTAACTCCCTCTCCCACGAAGAAAGTGGCAGCATCTCCTGCCAAACCGCTCTGCTTGAAAGAACACCAGAACATTTAACTGTCAGTGCAAAACGGCTTTGTATTAAAATAAAACAAAACCTGCAGGACTTAGAGACCGCATTTATTACGATGCAATTTCGTGACATTTGGCAAACTGCCCTTTTGAGTGCGGGGCACTCAGTGCGGGGTAGAAAACACACAACAGGATATGTCCAGAAAAGACTGGGGGACGCTGGTCTCCGCGTACCTTGGACATTTTCAGCCTGTGTCCCCTGCAGCTCCGAAATACGTCGTTCTGTTTCTCCTATGTAAGGCGTTTTTAATTTGTGGACAGACCTTTCCCACAGTACGCGCGTTAAAGTGTCAGGCGGATGGACAACAGCATCATGAAAATGCCGTTACAACGCGGAATTTATCTAACGAAATAAGACAGGCGAAACTGCTCCATCTAACTGTCCTTGGTGAAGCGTACACACAAGATCACAAAAGAAATGCGGTCCATAGATTTTAGGACAAAGACAACACAAGGAATAAAGAGTTACAAAAGAAAATGCAGTCACAGATTTTAGGACAAAGTCAGCACAAAGGAATAAAGAGTAACAAAACAAAGCAGTCCATAGATTTTCGAACAAAGACA
>JAPXFY010000021.1:17727063-17752063 GCA_030674185.1 Monoplex corrugatus | reverse complement strand
CTGGAGGAGCTGCGATAAGAGAGGTTACTTTGATTTGTTGATATGCAGATGAGGCTGTGTGTTGTATTGACTGGGGGTGCTTTCTGTGATGTGATTATATAAAACGTCGGTGAGATGATATAATCAAAGGACATAACTCTTCAGAATTATCTCCCATGCTGTATAGAACTTCTCAGATCTAACACAGTTTGAGCTACCCATTCAGCTAGCATAGAAGCAGATACAAAGTACAAAAACAGTAAGCTCAGAACGAGAGTGTTCTGAGCTTACTGTTTTTGTACTTTGTATCTGCTTCTATGCTAGCTGAATGGGTAGCGCAAACTGTGTCTGAGTGTTCTGAGCTTACTGTTTTTGTACTTTGTATCTGCTTCTGTGCTAGCTGAATGGGTAGCGCAAACTGTGTTAGATTTGAGAAGTTCTATACAACATGGGAGATAATTCTCATGAGTTTTGTCCTTTGATTATATTATAGAAATTCTCCCTGCTTCCGTCTTATATCGTTGGTGAGATGAGTTTACATTTAGTGGCTGCTTGTGTTTATATTCGTTTGTTTTTGGTTTGTTTGTTTGTTGTTGTTTTTTTTCTAAAGATGAAATACATGGATACACATGGCGTTACGATGTAACCACATCTCGGCTGCCTCGATCTTGTTCTGGCTTTGCTTTTTGACTGTCCACGCCTCACAACCGTACAACAGTATTGGTTCTATATAACATTCAAGAACTCTCTTCCTGAGCTACGCAGTAAGTAGCTTTTTTCACTGAGAGACAGGTTCAGCCAGGTAGCCATTAATGATACAACTGTCATCATCATCATCATCATCAGGTGCCTTGCCGCATGGCGTTGGCGATCATGGACTTCCATCTGTCTATCTCTTGTTGCCTCAAGCATCTCTTCCACTCTCTTTGTCTTCAGCCACTCTGCAAGTCCGTCTAGTATCTTCTCCCTGGGTCTACCTGGTGCTCTCTTTCCCTCCAGCTTTCCCGTTGTGATCAGGTGCTCCAATTCCCCTTTCCTCATAAAATGAGCTATAAATGTTGCCTGTCTTTTCCTAATCTTCCTTATGAATGATCTACTTGTGTCTGCCTCCATCAAGACTGTCTCGTTTGTTGTCTTTGCTGTCCATGGAACTCTCAACATTCTTCTTAGAAACCACATCTCGGCTGCCTCAATTTTGTTCTGGTTTTGCTTGTTGACTGTCCACGCCTCACAACCGTATAACAGTATCGGTTCCATATAACATTTAAGAACTCTCTTCCTGATGTTAATTGATGGGCATTTGTACAAATATAAGATAAAAAAAAACAACCTATACGCTACGTATAATCTCAGGACCGTGCCAGCTCATAGAGCCTATGTACAGGCTTTAAGGCTTGTGCTATGATTATTTTGGATCTTCTCCATCACCAGGCATCAGCGTCAGTTTCTGTGGAATTCATTCCGAGCTCGGAGATGTGATCTTTAGAATCTGAATTTGAACGTAGATCTGAATTTGGTTAAAGAGAGTAAACAGTAGGCAGTATTCTCTTTGATTTGATACTTTGAATTCAGTGTAACCTCCCCTTTAGTTCCCAGTATTCTCACCGTTACTTCCCAGTATTTTCACTGTACTTCCCAGTATTTTCACTGTTACTTCCCAGTGTTCTCATTGGTAGTTCCCCGTATTCTCACTGTTACTTCCCAGTATTCTCACTGATAGTTCCCTGTATTCTCACTGGTAGTTCCCAGTATTCTCACAGTTACTTCCCAGTATTCTCATTGGTAGTTCCCCGTATTCTCACTGTTACTTCCCAGTATTCTCACCGTTACTTCCCAGTATTTTCACCGTTACTTCCCAGTATTCTCACTGATAGTTCCCCGTATTCTCACTGTTAGTTCCCAGTATTCTCACCGTTACTTCCCAGTATTTTCACCGTTACTTTACAGTATTCTCACCGTTAGTTCCCAGTATTCTCACCGTTACTTTCCAGTGTTTTCACCGTTAGTTCCCAGTATTCTCATCGTTACTTCCCAGTATTCTCACCGTTACTTCCCAGTATTTTCACCGTTACTTCTCAGTATTCTCACCGTTACTTCCCAGTATTTTCACCGTTACTTTCCAGTATTCTCACCGTTAGTTCCCAGTGTTCTCACCGTTACTTTCCAGTGTTTTCACCGTTAGTTCCCAGTATTCTCACTGTTAGTTCCCAGTATTCTCATCGTTAGTTCCCAGTATTCTCACCGTTACTTCCCAGTATTCTCACCATTACTTCCCAGTATTCTCACTGTTAGTTCCCAGTATTCTCACTGTTACTTCTCAGTATTCTCACTGTTAGTTCCCAGTATTCTCACTGTTACTTCTCAGTATTCTCACTGTTAGTTTCCAGTATTCTCACCGTTACTTCCCAGTATTCTTATCGTTAGTTCCCAGTATTCTCACTGTTACTTCTCAGTATTCTTATCGTTAGTTCCCAGTATTCTCACCGTTACTTCACGATAACCTCAGTAAGGACGTTAGTCACAATGTTGTCTTACAGCTGTATTGCAGTTTATAGTCTGTACCTGTTAAAAGACTTTAAAGACCTGAAAACCTTTCGCCAGTGAGACGACCATATAACACAAGCAGCTGTGCAACGTGACCCAGCAGTCGTCTGCTCCCTTGTGTATTTTTTTCCTGATTTATTTCCAATGTGCAAAAGGCAGAGCACACGAAGCAATAAAGCTCAGAATTCCAATGCCCTGCAGGTAAACCCAGCAATGGCTCTTCAATCCGGCAATGGCTCTTCAGTCCTCCTGTGAAAGAACTTGAAGAATAACAATCATGGCAAGTGTTTAAGCTGCTCGTTGTCACCCCAAGCAGTAAAAGGCACTGAAATTACAGTTTGGAGTTTGTTCAAGAGGGATTCATTGCACTCGGACAATTCCATATGTGCTCCACCCAAATCTGCCAAGAATTGTCTGGCAGATTCCCAAAGCCTGCACAAACCCTATGTGCTGGCCAGGTCTTGAAATTGGGGAGGAGAGGGAAGGGACTTTTGAAGCACTAAACTGAGACCATCAGAATGATGGAAACATTAAGATGGGCAGCCAACGGGCCAGTTTTTAATGTTGCAGGCTGAGGTTCAACTCGAGATATGAGATCTTGAGTTAACGGCTCTATCAAAAGAAACCAACCAGCCCTCTAGACTGAACTTTGTAGAACCCACAGCAAACCCGCCATCTCTCTGCGATCAATACACAGGCTAAATACACAGTAGGGTTCCAATGCTTGCTTGTCCCCCAACAAAACGACCAGCATGTTTCAGAAAGGGTAAAAGTTGTCACATAACCCTCACATCATAGAAAAGTGAGGTTGGTAGAGGACTTAGCTTTTTTTCAGTTAGATTTGTAAAAGCAGTGTCCATGTTAGAGGATTTAAATTTTTTTCAGAGTCAGATTTCTAAGGGCAGTGTCCATGTTAGAGAATTTAACTTTTTCTGCAGTCAAATTTATAAGGATAGTGTCCATGTTAGAGGGCTTGTTGGAGGACTTAATTTTTTCAGAGTCAGATTCATAAGGGCAGTGTCCATGTTAGAGGACTTAAATTTTTTTAGAGTCAGATTTATAAGGGCAGTGTCCATGTTAGAGGACTTTATTTTTTAGTCAGATTTATAAGGGCAGTGTCCATGTTGAGGGCTTTATTTTTTCAGTCAGATTTATAAGGGCAGTGTCCATATTAGAGGACTTTAAATTTTTTCCAAAGTCAGATTTATGAGGGCAGTGTCCATGTTCTCTCCCTCGCTGCTTTATCTTCCCTGACACTAATCAGGATCAGTCACCCATTAACAGCTGGATGGACTATAGGCTGCATGCACAAACAGTTTGCTGAGTGAGGGTGGAACTGGAGCTGTCAGGTTGCAAAGCGGGAACTCTTCCTCTACGCACACCAGTACACATACTGAGGATGAATCTATCAGAACTACAGGGATTTATCCTAACACAGAGCATTCTCTTTCTCTGCTGCTGGTGTGAAAAGTGAAAAAGTTCTGGTGATGAACATTCTGACTAAATAATAGCGATTCTGAGGCAAAGAATTAAAAACATATTCTTTGCTACAATATCTCACATCAAATCGATTGTAGTGGCTTGTTTTCTGACATGTTCCATCCATAACCCCTTATGTGGGGTAGGGGGCTGGAGTGGGAGAGAGTGTGAGTTACATGATTAATACATGTAGTTGCTTTTACAGTGTGTTTTAGGCGTGCCTGTGTGACTGATGAAAGACTAGATATATGAGCAGAGAATGAAAAACCAAGAGAAGGAACCACAAACCTTCCAGTGATAGAGCTGATTTTGAAAAGAACGTTTTGTCCATTACATTTTATAGATGCTTGAGAAGAGAAATCACACAAGTTTAGATCTTTGAATATGGCATTCAACGTTCGTCTGTAACTCTTTTTGCCTGAAAAGAAATTTTGTTAGTTTAGTTTTTTTTTAATCTCCTGCTGACGTGATTCTGCTTCTTTGACCGACCACTAGTCTGTAGTTTTTCCTTCAACATCATCGGTTCATTTACTTGGAATGGGTGTCAGTCTTCTTTCACTGGAACTTGTGCCACAAAGATCGGGAAAAGATTCCTCTTGTAACCTATGGTTCTTTCAGTTATTTCCGTTCCGTTCAACATGTTTCTGTTAAAATTCCAAAACAAGTGTGACTGCCCGCATTCAAGCAAACAGGAACCAGAAAAACACGCAAAAAAATCAGAACGCGTATTTGTGATACCCCCAGCACGAAATCAGTCTTAACTAGCATTTTGGGTATTTTGAGATATAACATATCGCTGGAAAGTGTACATTCTGCTGATTAATTTGGTACATGAATGAAGCTTGTATTCAAAAAAAATGTAGATGTTATGTATGTTTAAAGTCATTAAGTTGTGTGACGGCCATTCTGAGAAAATGGCCTCTAAAGTTTTTATGTCCTGTCCTACAGTTTGTTTCTAATTTTAGCTGTCATTAACCGAAATGTGCACCAAAAAGCTTTCTGTCAGTAATTACATGTGGGGATCAGTACATGTTGCGATTCGCAATAAGAGACAAAAATAGTACTTTTGGTAAGAAATTTGCATTTTTTCTGCTACGATCAGTGCATTCAGATACCATTTCAAACTGATTAATACTATTTTTTCGAGAAAAAATTCTGTGGGGGATAGATTATAGTCCACTAGAAATAAATTTGAGAAAAAGTCAAAACACCCACAGACAGACCCTTTTATTTGGCAGTTTGAGACTGCGAGTTGGTGGTGGTAGGAGGTCACATTTAATACAACCAGACAAGACAGGTACAAATTTTCGACCAACTGGCCTTTGTCAAGCGTAATATGTAAGATCACGAAGGAACAAACACCAAACACAAAAGCTAGGAGAAAGAGACTGAAACTTCCCTGCCACTTCGTCCACTGGGAGAAAAAAAAAATGTTATGGACATTTAAGTAATAATGGGTAATTGTGATGGTAACAGTAGTAGTGGTGGTTGTAGTAGTAGTGGTAGAAGCAGTCATAGTGGTGGTAGTAGTGGTAGTAGTATAATAGTGTAGTAGTAGTAGAAATACTAGTAATAGTGGTAGTAGTAGTAGTTGTATAGTTGTTGCTGTATAGCAGTAGCAGCAGCAGCAGCCAGCAGCAGGTGTGTTTCTGTATATTCATTTTCATTTTATTAGTTCGTGCATTTTCATTTAGATAGAAATAATCTGGGGTCGTGTCCCTTTTTTTTCCATTTCGGATGCTTATCATGACAGTAACTGCAGTACATATTCCGTTCCTAGTGTTGATGAGCTACAGCAAATGCTCTTGTTGTCTCTGTTGTTTGGTCTCTCTTGGAGTTAAATATGAGTGGTATGGAACCAGATCGACCCGTCCAGCTGATAAACCAGCGACGGACAAAATCAAAAACAAGTGTGACTGCCCGCGTTCAAGCAAACAGGAACCAGAAAAAACACGAAAGAAGAATACGAACGTGTATTTAATACAACAAAACAAGACAGGCGCAAATTTTCGGCCAACCGACCTTTGTCAAGCGTAACATTACAAACAAACAAACACCAGATAAAAACATTATGTAGCTCACCATCACTAAGAACGCAATAATTATTGCAGTTATTGTCACGATAAGCATCCTAAATGGAATAAAATAAAAAGGGGGGGACACGACCCCAGATTATTTCTATCTGAATGAAAATGCAGGAACTAATAAAATGAAAATGAATAAATAGAAACACACCTGCTGTTGCTGGTACTACTAGTGCTGCTGCTGCCGCTGCTTCTGTTACTATACTACTACTACTACTACTACAACTATACTACTACTACTGTTACTGCTACTACCACTATTACTACTACTACTTACTACTACTTCTACACTATTATACATACATGTTTGTTTGTTATGCTTGACAAAGGCCAGTTGGCCGAAAATTTGCGCCTGTCTTGTCTTGTTGTATTAGATACGCGTTCGTATTATTCTTTCGTGTTTTTTTCTGGTTCCTTTCAGCGATGGACAAGTTCAGACAGTGAAATAACTGCTACACACAGGCTAGACGGATAGATATAGCGTGTCAAACTTAATTAACTGCTTTTTCAAAGGAGAAAAATAAAAACGGTGTTTAATATCGGTAAGTACTGGCTCGAATTGGATCATGTTGCTAGCAAAGAACAAAACCCCACCTGTTTTTTTGTTTGAAATCATGTTCAGGTCGTTCTGTTTCGGTTTCTGTTTCAGTATCTCAAGATGACTTCTCCGCACTCGGAATGAATTCCATGTGCATTGACGTCACTGGTGCAACGCGATAGAGAAGATCCAAAAAGTATCACGGCACAAGCCTTAACCCTGGACATAAACACACAGAAACGTATCTTTTAACTGAGATAATTCGTTTAATTAATATCATTTGATCAGGTGATCTCCCCACCACCCCCCCCCCCCCCCCACCCCACTTCCCGAGGGGATGCCGTTATCTGTTTTGTTGAGTTTAAAGTCCTGCCACTCTCAGAGTACATGTATACGAGGACTAGTTATAGGTATGTTGCTCAAAGAAGCCTTAAAACATTTTTTGTTGCATTGTGAGATGCCGATGCTATTGTCGGATGCCGGGGGTTCTTTTTCAGCATAAATAATATCGTCACCTTTTGGAAATTCTTGCTAGAAAATTACTCTTTTCTATTACACTCTTTGTTTCTTCCTTCCTCCTTTGCTTTCTGTCATTTCTTCCATTCATTTTCTGCCTTGCTGGTCCATTTACCTGTATGTGTTCGATAAAGTCTTACGTACTTTCTCGAAGGATTGATAATTGGGTATATGTATTAAGTGCATTTTTGGCTCTAGGGAAATGAGATATGCGGAAGCAATTTTATGTAATTTATGCCCGTTTTTATATGTTTTATATGTCCTTATTTATGTTTAAATTTGTATTCAAGTATCCCTTGCGTGATAAATTGGACGGAGTGGTCGGCGCCAGAGGCATCTTCCTGGGTTACGTGAGTGAATGCATTGATATGTGTATTTAATTTTCTTTTCCTGTTTTCTTTCCTGTTGAAATATTGTGTATGTTTTGAAACGGTTATAGCCCTGATAGGGCTCTACGCAGTCGTCTGGGCTTTAAACAAAACAATAGCAATAAGTTTCAGTTTCAGTATCTGAAGGTGACGTCTCCTCGTTCGGAATGAATTCCATATGTATTGACGCCATTGGTGCCAGGCGGTGGTGAAGATCCAAAATGACCATGGCATAAGCCTTATGCCTGCGCATAAACCCATTGAAACATATGTTTTAACTGAGATAACGCGTTTTTCAATGTCGCTTGATCAGGTGATTGACACCAGCTGGGACAAGTGTGGGAAGTCCGAATGATTCTTGACATTCACCTCAATATCGCTAAATCAGGTGATTGACATTAGCTGGCACAAGTGTGGGTAGTCTGAATGATTCTTGACATTCATCTCTATATTCAGCGTGCGTGTCTGTCCATCTTTCTGGTTTGCCACGTCGTGAATTTCCTTCTAGTTATCTTCCATTCACTAGGACGTTCATCACTATGACAGAATGAGAATATCTCAAAAAGCACATCAAATCATTCAATGTGTACCAATTGAGTTCGAAATCTTTGGGGATAATGTCCAACGTCGGCATTCAAATATGTTAGCTTATTTCCAAAATACTGAGAGAGAGAGAGAAAGAGAGAGAGAGAGAGAAAGAGACAGAGACAGACAGAAGGACAGAGACAGACACTGACACTAACATATGGTTATTGTGAAGGCACAACCCATACACAAACAGGATTGTGGGAGGGGATTACATTGTTAACATACACCTGAGAGAGAGAGACGACAGACGACAGACACTGACACTGACACTGACACATGGTTTATTGTGAAGGTCACCGACCCATACACAAACCAGGGATTGGGGGGAGGGGATTACATTGTTAACATACATCTTGCATACTTTTCATTCGTTGTCCGTTTTGTGGTAGCAATGTACAGACATTTTCAGACTGCTACCTCTTCTCGAAGCTTTAAAGCATGAAATATAAACATCACCAATTTTCTGGAATGTTCTGAATTGTTACACTTTAGGGCCATACATCCTTGAGAGATCAGTGCTGTTTCCAATGATTCCTTGTAAATGCTTATTTCTGATGTCTTTACAGACTGGACAATCAAACAGAAAATCGAATTCATCTGCGAAAATACCAAAAAGGGACAGCTTTTTCTAGCATAGTTTTCCGTTAAATATCGATTGTTTACACCCAATTTGTTTATGCCTAATCTGAATCTGATCAGGGCAGTCACGGAATTTCTTGATAGCTACGTCATTAATATGTTTTTCTTGAGTGATTTAAATTGGCGATAGGAAGAGTATCTATCGCTGTTGAGTATTTTACAGTTCCAATCTTCTTTAAATCTCCCTATCATTTTTTGCTTACTAGAGGCCAAGAAATTTGACTCGTTAGTCACGCCAGAGAGAGAAAGAGAGAGAGAGAGAGAGAGAGAGAGAGAGAGAGAGAGAGAGAGAGGAGAGAGAGAGAGACCGACCTACCGACCGATCGACAGGCAGACAGGCAGGCAGGCAGGCAGACAGACAGGCAGAAAGAGCCAGGCAGACAGACAGACTGACAGACAGAGACAGAGAGGACGGTCACAAACAAACTTAGCTTGTCTATAAAATGAAAGACGAGCAATATGTTTTCTAAAACTGAAGCCTAGCTGAAAATAAAGTGTTGACAGACACATGGTGGGTGGCAATGCCGTACAGCAATTTAACTCTATTATAACAGGGAGTGACCCATAAAGAATTTTATCGGCGCCTCGTGTGTGAAGTCAAACCTGAGCGCAGTTTAATCTGCGCAGTTCCAAGGAGTGACTGCGACCAGATAAATGCAACAGGAAGAAGAGTATTGAAAGAGTCAAGCTATGTTAATTAACTCTCCTTTCTCTTTATGCGCTCCACTCAAACATGCCAGCAGCTATGTGGCAGACGTCTTCAACCTGGGCAAAACCCTACGCACTGGCAAGATCTCGTAATAGGAAGGGGAAAAAATGCGTGTTGTGCACCTAGTCGATAGTCCGTTGCGCTGACCACTACACCACGGCGACCGGTGGACTGCCATTTCCAGAACAACCCATCGTCAGGATTATTGTGTCCCACGCAGTACAGTGTCCAAACGGAGATTGGTTATCACCATTTCAGATTTTTAACCCTTTGACTCCTTCACCCTATCCACTAGCACCGTGCTTTCTCAATCAAGACAGAGAAGCAAACAATTTAACCCTTTGACTCCCTCACCCTCTCCACTAGCATCCTGAATCTCAACCAAGACAGCAAAGCAACAACAAAATTAACCCTTTAACTCCCTCACCCTAACCACTAGCATTCTGCTTTCTCAACCAAGACAGCAAAGCAAAAAATTTAACCCTTTGACTCCCTCACCCTATCCACTAGCATAGTGCTTTCTCAACCAAGACAGCAAAGCAAACAATTTAACCCTTGGACTCCCTCACCCTATCCACCAGCTTCCCACCAGAAGCTGGTGGATAGGGTGAGGGAGTCAAAGGTTAAATTTTTGCTGGTAGTGGACAAAGTGCGGGAGTCGAAGGATTAATGATGCTATGGCTCGAGATGCTCGTACTGTCGGGACTTTAATGCTTGAGCATGAAGGGTGAGAGAGAGAGAGGGAGAGAGAGAGACGGAGAGGAGGGGAGAGAGAGGGGGAGAGAGAGAGGGGGAGAGAGAGAGGGTGGAGAGAGAGGGGAGAGAGGGGGAGAGAGAGAGAGGGGAGAGAGAGAGGGAGAGAGAAAGGGAGAGAGAGGGAGAGAGAGAGAGGGAGAGAGGGGAGAGAGGGAAAGAGAGAGAGGGGGAGAGAGAGAGAGGAGAGAGAGGGAGGAGAGGGAGAGAGGGAGAGAGGAGAGAGAGGGGAGGGAGGAGGAGAGAGAGAGGAGAATGAGGGTTGAAGATGACGAAGAAGGGAAGGAGAAAGAAGAGGAAAAGACAGATAGAAATGAGGAGGGGAGAGAGAAGGGGAGGGAAGAGGAAAGGGGAGAAAGAGAGGGGAAGGAAGGGGGGAGGGAAGGGGGAGAGGGAAGGGGAGATCATCCCATTCCGACAGAAACAAAACAAAGTCCATATCAAGTCACGCAACGTACTCATTAGACTTCGAGATATCGCATCGAACGTTGGGTTAACAGGCATCAACACACAGTGATCCGTTGTTTCAGCATGCATTTGAGCATGATTCGGGCGATAAAACTTTGCTATATGCAATTAGTCCATGCAATTGAGGCATGGAAACTTTTAGACACCCACCCACGCGCGCGTGCGGACACACACACGCGCGCGCGCACGCACGCAAGCACATACACACACAAACACGCATGTATGCACTCACGACCTCCCCCCCCCCACCTCCCACACACACACACACAGTCACACAGTTAGACGAAGTGCAATTATTTTCTTTCTTGATTTAAGTGTCAATTTTTCTGGGGGGGGGGGTGGGGGGGGGGTTTCCAGAGCTTTCTTTGTGTTTATAACAGTTTTCTTGATCTCTTCGGGGAAACGTTTTAATTATGCAAAACAAAACACACACAAAAAACAACAAAAACAACAACCAACCAACCAACCAACCATCAAACAAACCACCCCAATAGAAGCTATACAAAAGAGATGGTGCTATCGTTAAGAACACGCAAGTCATCAGTATATTGTCAATAGATTTGCATAATTTTGTTGTTGTTGCCGGCATATCCATGACTTATTACATGAAATCTCTTTCTTAAGTATGAACAATCTATGCATCTCCCATTCTGAGCCAAATTTTCATCTTCTGCTTTTGAATTAATGCAGACTTTACATGAGAAGGACAGAGAAGCAGATATGTCGCCGTTCACGTCTTTTGATAGATTGTGTGTGTGTGTGTGTGTGTGTGGCGCGCGCGGCGTGTGTGTGTGTGTGTTGTGTGTGTGTGTGTGTGTGTGTGTGTGTGTGTGTGTGTGTGTGTGTTGTGTGTGTGTATTTAAGAATACCAAAGCTTTATCTAGGAGGATGACAAACATTTCATATGCAGAACATGCTTCGTACATTCAGTCTTGGGTCAGGGATGTCTTCGTTGTATATAGGCACAGCAGAGGGAGGAAGGGGAGTGAGGAGAGAGAGAGAGAGAGAGAGAGAGAGAGAGAGAGAGAGAGAGAGAGAGAGATTGACATTTAAAGAAGACTTAAAAAGAGAAAACTGAAGAACAGAAAAATTCTGCGTGAGTGAGTGAGTGAGAGAGAGACAGAGACAAAGAGAGACAGAGACAGAGAGATATTGAGATTTAAAGAAGATTTAAAACGAGAAAAACGAAGAAAAAAGAAAAATTGTACATGTAAGAGCTCTCTCTCTCTCTCTCTCTCTCTCTCTCTCTCTCTCTTCTCTCTCTCTCTCTCTCTCTCTCTTCTCTCTTCTCTTCCCTCTCTCTCTCTCTCTGTCTTTCTACATGTGTTTAGTGTGTTCGTTTGTTATTTCTTTTAACCTCTATTCACATGTGCTTTTAGACGGAAAAAAGTAAATAATTGATAAAAATTTAATGAATAAACAGACAAGATAAGATAAAGAGGTGCCTATGGGGTGGAAGAATCTACGAATCATAAAGACAATTTATCATATTAATTAAATCAAAGAATTTAACGGAAAAAAAGAAAAACAATCAGAACATTAGAACGATCAGGCCTCAACAGTGTGTGTGTGTGTGTGTGTGTGTGTGTGTGTGTGTGTGTGTGTGTGTGTTTGTGTGTGTGTGTGTGTGTCGTGTGTGTTTGTGTCGTTGTGTGTGTCTGTCTGTTTGTGCTGGTGTGTGTGTGCGTGCGCTGTGTGCTTCTAAAGAGGGAGCGCGTGTGTGTGTGTATGTGAGTCGTGCTTTTACGTATTTCACGGGAAAATTGAGGCGGGATTGTTCAATCTTGTAGATGGGAACAACAGAAAGATTGTTTCTATTTTCTGACTATTGTTTGTAATGTTTGAGATCAAAATTGTCAAGTTACCAAGCTGATGTGATTGGAGTAGTTGTTTTTGATATATTTTACTGGGTTTAACTCTTTGATTTTGATAAAGACATCCCGTAGAAATAATAACAAAACACACATACACGCGTGCGCGCGCATTCACACGCACCGCACACTCATCCATACATAACATCTGCACACACACACACACACACACACACACCTGCAGACACACACACACACACACACACACACATACACCGTACATAGCGCAGCGGCTGTAAGCCCAATCACACACACGCCGCACGCAGCCGCACACACACACACGACACGTACACACACACACCCCACATACACCACCACACACACACATACAACCCACACACACACACACTTTTTTCACACCTCTTAGCGTTTGAAGGTTTCTGTGCTTTTTCGTCAAAGCATGTAGAATTTATTCTGAGCGTGAAGACGCCATTTCGGGAAAGTGAAACTGTTTACAACATATCATCATTACTTTTGATACAAAGTCAGTTTGAAGTCTTTTTGGATTGTTCAAGGTTACAGGAAGTTACTTCACATCATTATAGGTGTTTATTTGTAGAAGTACGGCTTGCGAGAAGATGACGCAGGAAATTGGAGTCCTTACGTTTTTGTGTGCACTTTTTCTCTCTGTCTTTCTCTTTGTCTTTGTCTTTCTCTGTCGTCTGTCTTTGTCTGTCTGTGCTGTCTGTCTGTCTCTGTCTCTGTCTCTCTCTCTCTTTCTCTGTCTCTTTCTCTGTCTGTCTCCTGTCTGTCTGTGTCTGTCTGTCCGTCAGTCTTCTGTCTGTCTCTGTCTCTTTCTCTCTCTGTCTCTCTGTCTGTCTATCTCTCTCTGTCTCTGTCTGTCTCTGTCTTTCTCTGTCTCTTCTCTTCTCTCTCTCTCTGTCTTCTCTGTCTTCTCTCTCTCTCTCTGTCTCTCCATCTCTATCTCCTCTCTGTCTCTGTCTTTCTCCTCTCTTTCTCTCTCTCTCTCTTTCTTCCTCTCTGTCTCTCTCTCTTTCTCTCTCTCTTTGTCTCTCTCTGTCTTTATCTCTCTCTTTCTCTCTTTCTCGCTCTCACTTTCTCTCTCTCTCTCTCTCTCTCTCTGTCTCTCTGTCTTTGTCTCTGTCTCTGTCTCTCTCTTTCCCTCTCTCTGAGTCTGTCTTTCTGTCTCTGTCTCTCCCTGTCAGTTTGTCTGTCTGTCTATCTGTCTCTCTCTCTCTCTCTCTCTCTCTCTCTCGCTCTCGCTCTCTCACATTTAAACACACACACCCATACACACACACACTCACACACACACACACGCGCGCGTGCGCTTATACACAATAAATGTTTGATACTATTTTTCCCTCCATCTGTTGTTTCATCTTTTCAAAGGACATGAAAAATTGTTAGTCTTTGAACTTCTTAAGGTTCTATATCTTATTGATCTATCAGTGAATGTCGTCTCCTGTGTTTATATTTCTCGGCAGCTGCGTAGCTTTAAAATGGCAAAGTTAAAAAAAATGTATTTCTAGCCAGTAACGTCTCCTTTTCACGTTTACACTTTTTTTTTTATACTAATAGCATTTTTTTTATACTAATAGCATTTTTTTTTATACTAATAGCATTTTTTATACTAATAGCATTTTTTAATACTAATAGCATTTTTTTAATACTAATAGCATTTTTTATATACTAATAGCATTTTTTTTATACTAATAGCTTATTTTTTTTATACTAATAACATATTTTTTAAAAAACGTAGATAGGAATCAGAACAACAGAATAATGTCAGCAGCCAAGATTTCACCTGATCTGATTTTACACCTGAGTATGTTTTTTCTTTAATTGCATTTGATACTTGCGTGGTTAACGGTGAACATGGTTGATATATTTTCTTTAATTGTGTTTTAGACGTGCAAGGTTAATGGTGAGTATGGTTTTTCATTGTTGTCTTTTATCTTAATCTGGTTATTGTGTTTGACGTGGTGTTAGCCCTGATATGGCTCTTATAGTCGGCTGGGCTATAAGCAGTATGGACTTGGAACTTGAAAGTAGTACAATTAACTAAACGAGCTTTAGGCTTTAAGAAAGTAAATTTCATTTTCAGACTTTTAATACTGGGTGTTTTTATTCATGTTCACACTTCTAATATTGGGTGTTTTTATTCATATCAGACTTCTAATATTGGGTGTTTTTATTCATATTCAGACTTCTAATATTGGGTGTTTTTATTCATATTCAGACTTCTAATATTGGGTGTTTTTATTCATATTCAGACTTCTAATATTGGGTGTTTTTATTCATATTCACACTTCTAATATTGGGTGTTTTTATTCATATTCACACTTCTAATATTGGGTGTTTTTATTCATATTACAGACTTCTAATATTGGGTGTTTTTATTCATATTCAGACTTCTAATATTGGTGTTTTTATTCATATTCAGACTTCTAATATTGGGTGTTTTTTATTCATATTCAGACTTCTAATATTGGGTGTTTTTATTCATATTCACACTTCTAATATTGGGTGTTTTTATTCATATTCACACTTCTAATATTGGGTGTTTTTATTCATATTCAGACTTCTAATATTGGGTGTTTGTATTCATATTCACACTTCTAATATTGGGTGTTTGTATTCATATTCACACTTCTAATATTGGGTGTTTTTATTCATATTCAGACTTCTAATATTGGGTGTTTTTATTCATATTCACACTTCTAATATTGGGTGTTTTTATTCATATTCATGCTTCTAATATTGGGTGTTTTTATTCATATTCACACTTCTGATATTTGGTGTTTTTATTCATATTCACACTTCTGATATTTGGTGTTTTTATTCATATTCACACTTCTGATATTCGGTGTTTTTATTCATAGTCACACTTCTGATATTTGGTGTTTTTATTCATATTCACACTTCTGATATTTGGTGTTTTTATTCATATTCACACTTCTGATATTTGGTGTTTTTATTCATAGTCACACTTCTGATATTTGGTGTTTTTATTCATATTCACACTTCTGATATTTGGTGTTTTTATTCATAGTCACACTTCTGATATTTGGTGTTTTTATTCATAGTCACACTTCTAATATTTGGTGTTTTTATTCATATTCACACTTCTAATATTTGGTGTTTTTATTCATATTCAGACTTCTGATATTTGGTGTTTTTATTCATAGTCACACTTCTGATATTTGGTGTTTTTATTCATATTCACACTTCTGATATTTGGTGTTTTTATTCATAGTCACACTTCTGATATTTGGTGTTTTTATTCATATTCACACTTCTGATATTTGGTGTTTTTATTCATATTCACACTTCTGATATTTGGTGTTTTTATTCATAGTCACACTTCTAATATTTGGTGTTTTTATTCATAGTCACACTTCTGATATTTGGTGTTTTTATTCATATTCACACTTCTGATATTTGGTGTTTTTATTCATAGTCACACTTCTGATATTTGGTGTTTTTATTCATATTCACACATCTGATATTTGGTGTTTTTATTCATATTCACACTTCTGATATTTGGTTGTTTTATTCATATTCACACTTCTGAATTTGGTGTTTTTATTCATATTCACACTTCTGATATTTGGTGTTTTTATTCATATTCACACTTCTGATATTTGGTGTTTTTATTCATAGTCACACTTCTGATATTTGGTGTTTTATTCATATTCACACATCTGATATTTGGTGTTTTTATTCATATTCACACTCTGATATTTGGTGTTTTTATTCATATTCACACTTCTGATAATTGGTGTTTTTATTCATATTCACACTTCTGATATTGGTGTTTTTATTCATATTCAGACTTATAATCTTGGATGTGTTTATGTGCATTTTACCTCAAGGCTGTGACTGACAAAACAAAGTGTAATTCAGAATCATATGTCATTTAAACAGTTCTTGCTTTTTCATACTCACATTTAAATTCTGTGCTCATCCCTCTTCTCTTTCATCAGTCACACAGATTGGACAAAAAGCTTCAAGTTCAGAGAAAATTATAATCATCAGCGTGGCATTGACAAAACGCACGAGGACACACTTCAAAGACAGAAATTCCAGTGATGTATGGAAAATGTTTAAGGCAAAGCTGTTAGAAATAATATACGTTCGTCTGAGAGATTGTGGCACGTACAAGTTTTAATCCTCATCTGTAAGAGAGTAGGCTTTTCTTTAATTTTTCTGTCTTCAAAATGCTGATCACCAGATGTGTCATGTTTTAAATCAGTGGTGGGCGAAGTGTTTTGTGTTAGATAAATAGTTGTAGATCTCAGCTGCACACAACAATAATTAAATCTTTGGGGGATTCAGGATAACAGCAAAAAAAAAAAAAAAAAAAAAATCAGTTGACAATTCACAGGACGTAAGACTTTGACAAAGGAATGAAATCTTTTCGACTGTATGCTGCATTGTGAATCCTGCGTCTTTCTGTTGCTTTTTATATATGAGGAATAAACACATAAATCATTAATTGAAAGAGATCGTGTGGAATGAATTAACTCTTTGACTCCCGCACCCTGTCCACCAATTACTAAAATTTATCACTGTGTATGTGTCTCTCTCTCTGTCTCTCCCTCTGTCTGTCTCTGATTCCCTCACCCTATCCACCAGCTTCATTCAGGTAGCTGGTGGATAGGGTGAGGGGGTCAAAGGTTAAGTTTTTGCTTTGCTAGGATGGTTGACGATCCAGGATGCTGGTGGACAGGGTGCGGGGGTCAAAGGGTTAAACTATAAATCAACCTTGACTGTGATAAGCAAAAGAAGCAGAGAGAGAAAGAGGCAAGAAAAAGGAACTGTGAAATAAATCACAGACAAAAGATCAATCCCACCTATGATGATCAAAAGGGCAGCAGACGAGGAATACAAAAACATATTTCATTAACGAAACGATTTAGGCGATATTATTTTTCCCCCGTCTTTACTTAAGTGAACAAATTGATGTTCAACGAAATGGCTGAAAACGGAAACCAGGCCATCTCTCAGGGACACAGGTGGTCCGTCTGGGTCATTTCGTGAGAGTGCATCTCAGAAGTTTTAAAAATGATGATATTATGTATAATATGTTGTATCCATCGTTTCGTTTAAAAGTGCAATGCAGAAGGGCATACAGTTTGTTTCTTCCACTGGTATTATGTATTCCAGCAACATTTATAGGACATTTTATGACGAAAGGGGAATTAGAGCACCTGGTCATAACAGGAAATCTGGAGGGAAAGAGAACACCAGATAGACCCAGGGAGAAAATATTGGACGGACTTGCAGGGTGGCTGAGGACAGAGAGGGTGGGAGATGTACTTGCAGCAACAAGGGGTAGATTTGTTGGGGGGGGGGGGGCATGATCACCAACGCCATGCAGCAGGGCACATGGTGATGATGACGTCTCACAAATCTTAAAAATGATAACATTACTTACATATGTTGTATTCGTCTTTGCGTTTAATAGTGCAAAGCTGAAGGCATACAGTTTGTTTGTGTTTTTTTCACTGGTATTATATATTCCAGTAGATGTACACATGTCTTATTTGTGCAACATAAAAACCACACAGACAAAACGAAGACACACATACCATGCCATGTCTCTACGTCTCAATACACATGATCTCGTTGCTTCTCATTTTGATTTTGTTCAGTTTTTACGTCGATACCCACCTCATGTGATATGGCTGAAGGGGATAACCATCCCAGGGAAGTGGGGGGAGGGAGAACCTATCTAATCCTACACTGACACCACCAGGCCAGTTTTAATGTAGCGCACCCCGAGATTCGAACCCACAACCATTAGCATGTTAATCCGACGCTCAAACCAACTGAGCTACGGGCGTTTGCAGACATCTTAATGTAAAGGTTACAGTTTTGGTCAGATTGGGAGTGAATACCACAAATAAAAACAAATGTACTACAAATGAACATACACAGATATGTACAGACCTGTATGGCACAAATTACATCGAAAGAAAACATACGCGCTTAGCGAAATCATGATTAACATTATTATAAAAGCAAACAAAAGAATGCGGATTCGGAATCCATTTAACAGGAATGACAGCAGGGCCGAAAAAAAATTAACGAGCAATCAGTCGCGGTGGTAAAGTGGATAGCGCCAGAAACGACGAACTGGAAGATTGTGGGTTCGAATCCCCATCAGTCTTGTCAAAACCATTGTGGGAGAGTTCAAATCCCAACTAGCTTCCACCCAGCGTTGAGCGTGTTATGGGCTCATTAGGAAGACTGCGACCACGCAATTGAGTCTCGTTCACTTCACGGATGGGTCATTGAGGGTGTTGCTATTAATCTCTGACCAACACCGCAGGTGTCTGTATCTTTCGGGTCTGGTTGAGCCAGAGTATGTTATGACTATAAGCACAGAGCACAGCTCTGTGACGTAGTCTCATTCCGTAACATCATGACTATCACCCGTATCGTCGCTATCATCACTGGATTGTAAAATCTGTCAGAATCCAAAGTGTGACTGCCCACGTTCAAGCAAACAGGAACCAGAAAAAACAGGAAAGAAGAATAAGAACGCTATATAATACAACAATACAAGACAGGCGCAAAAGATTTTTTTCTCCTAATTTTTGTATCTGGTGTTTATTGTTTGTGATCTGACACTTGACAAAGGCCAGTTGACTGAACATTTGCGCCTGTCTTGTCTTGTTGTATTAAATACGCGTTTTTATTCTTCTTTCGTGTGTTTTTTTTTTTTCTGGTTCAAATCTGTCAAACTTTAGGTGGACCTTGTGCATAGAAAATGGAGCCAAAAATCTTAAGTGTTCGAGTTCAATCGCAGCCGCAGCCATGAGAAGTGTCAACAGTTCTGTTGCTGCCATTTCAGTGTCGTAAGTTCTACCCACCCCACCCCCCACCCCCACCCCACTTGCTATTTTCCTGTTCAGTACCTTGCCAGGGAATAGGATTTCCGACAGTCCCAGGAAGTGTGCCGGATCATCACTGTCGGGTTTGTACGGAGCGCACATGGGACTTTACCAGTGCGATGAAACTTTGACCCTTTGACTCCTGAACCCTGCCCACCAACTGCAAAAAATTTAACCCTTTGACTCCCTCACCCTATCCACCAGCTTCCTGCAGGATGCTGTGATAGGGTGAGGGAATTGAAGGGTTAAGTTTTTGCTTTACCAGCATGGTTGACAGTGAAGAACGCTGGTGAACAAGCTGTGGGGGGTCAAAGGGTTAAACTTAGTTCAATTCTGTAACAAGCCAGACTCATCTCCTAGTGAGAGTGTATGTAAATAGCATTGCTCATTGTCGGGGAAAAATATTTCAAAAATTTAAGAAAAAGAATTAATCAGCGAGACATTCTCTAAACTTTGAGAACGTTGAATGTTACATTTAAACGTGTAATGTTGTTCCTTTTTTGTCGTTGCCTTTCATCTCAGAACTTTAACTGACAGACCCGTTCAGTTCAATATTAGTTTAGTCATTTGGACAATTCACATTTTCTTACTCTTTTAATAGGAACCGAAAAATACAAAAATTACATTTAGATTGCGTATTTGATATACAAAATAATCAGGACCAAACTTTCGGCCTTTTGCCAAGCGTAACAAAAGACAATAAAAATAAATGTACACCACATACAAGAAGAAGAAGAAGGAGAAGGAGAAGGAAGGAAGAAGGAGAGAGGAGAAGAACAAGAACAAGAACAAGAAAGAACAAGAACAAGAAAACAGTAGAGAACTTGACTAATATACCATTTTCCCCCGCAAACGCCACGTTTCGGAAATTTGTCTACGTATATTCTTTGTAGATGTAGTGCATTATTTCTTTGTTATCTTTTGCATACGATTGACTAAGGCCAGTTGGACGAAAAATTTGGGCCTGTCTTGCTTTGTTATATCATATACGAATTCTCATTTTATGTTTGTATTTTTCTGATTCCTCTTTGTTTGAACGTTGATAATCACTTTGATTCAGGTTTCTTGTAATTCATTTTTACTCTTTCAATGGCTTCCTGCTTGTTTAATTGTTTCATTGTTCTGCTCATTCGGCTGTCATTGTATCAATTACACAGATTTGTTCAAAGGTTTAAGTTCCCATCAGATTGCGTTTATAAGTTTGATATTGACAACACGCACACACGCGCACACACGCGCGCGCACACACACACACACACATACACACACACACACACACACACACACACACACACACACACCTACATACATACACACACGCACGCACACATACAAACGCGTGCGCGAACGCGCGCACACACACAACACACATACATGTACACACATTTCTTGCCTTTCATTTTATAGACCATCTAAGTTTGCTTCTGACTGCCCTCTCTCTCTCTCTTTCTTTCTCTTTCTCTCTTTCTCTCTCTCTCTCTCTATCTATATGTCTGTCTATCTATCTATCTGTCTGTCTATCTATCTAGCTAGCTATCTATCTATCTCAGTATGTGCATCTCTGTCTCTATGTCTGTCTGCTCTCTCTCTCTCTCTCTCTCTCTCTCTCTCTCTCTCTCTCTCTCTCTCGCTTGCTGTTGGTAGAAAGAAACTCTAGGGAGAGCTAGACAACAGAAGGTCTTCAGAGAAGTAACCCCCTTTAGACAAGTGTTTCGGCCCTGAATTCCTTACACCAGGTCATGACTCCTGGATGCCCTTCTGCTGTTGTCTATTTTTTTTTTTTTTCCCACGCCGGGGATCGAACCTGGGCGATTCTGCGCTTCAGAACTGCGGTACGCGGTTTTACCAATGTGCTAACGGGGCACACATCATCTGTAGGGAATTTAATCCTTATGAAGTTCACTTTTTTCGTTCCTCCTTGCCCAGATCCAGCTTGAGCTCCTTTCTGCTGCCTCTGCCATCGCTTTAAGGGCTCTAGTCCTCTTCTTCCCAGAAATGGCGAGTTGTTTCATGAGATCATAAGGGAGGTGCCCACAAACCCTCTTGCCCCGACCTCTATGGCGAAGATTTTGACCCGCAGACCTGCTTTCTTCAGGGTGCTGGCAAGACCGGCGTATTTTTCGGTCTTGTAGATATGTGCTTCTTCCATTCTGCTTTCGTATGGCACAGTGAGTTCTATCAGAATCACTTGTTTCGAGGAGTCAGAGTGGAGAGCGATGTCTGGTCTCATGCCTGTCTTGCTGATGACATCTGGGTAATTTCTCCACTCTGGGAGGTCTGCTGTACACTCCCAGTCGACTGCTCCATCCAGAAGACCCTTTGGCAATGTGCTGGTTGTCATAGCACTTTCGGGCCAGACCTGTTTCCCTCCTGCTTTGTAGAACGTTGTCATAGCAATTGGTGCGTTTGGGGTCATGGTTTTTTCGCTAACCACATCTGTGATCACTTTCAGAACTTGGTTGTGCCTCCATGTATACCTTCCTTGGGCTAGCGCTACTTTGCAAGAGCTTAGGACATGTTCCACTGTTTGTTTCTTCTGACAGAGCGGACATGCTGGGTCGTCTGATTTCCCCCATTTCACTAAGTTTGCATTCGAGGGGAGCAGGTCATATACAGATCTGAGGAGGAAGCTTATCCTTATTATTAATAATTTAAAAATAATAATGTTTATTTATATAGCGCATATTCCATGCAAACATGCTCACCAGCGCTTTACATTTCGCAAAACAAAAAAATGTTCACAACTACGTATACAATGAGAAAACAACCACCATCAAAGCTACACAAGTAAGAAGATACATCAAAAACCACAGAATATTCAAGTTCAAACACTGACTTACACAATGAAACAACAACAGACCTTTCGTAATAATAATAATAATAATAATAATAAGCATTTATATAGCGCACAGTCCAAAAAATTGCTTCTGGCGCTTTACAAATACACACACACACACACACAGACACACACACACACACACACACACACGCACGCACGCGCGCGCGCACGCACACACACACACAAACACACACACACACAACATACACGATCGCAGGTTGTCAATATCATAAGCATAAAGAAGAAGCACCACGAAGAGGAGAAGTCAGCACGAGAACAGATGTGTTTTGAGTGAGGTTTTGAAAGAGGTAATAGACTCTGCGTACCTGAGAGGAGTTGGTAGGGTATTCCACATAGTGGGAGCCTGGTAAGAGAAAGATCGTTGGCCATAAGTTTTTGTCCTCACAGAGGGAATGCGGAGAAGTCTAGTGTCAGATGAAGAGCGGAGAGAGCGAGAAGGAGTGTAAATGTGAACAAGTTCAGAGAGGTATTCAGGGCCAGTGCCAGAGACAGCATGGTAGGTCAGTGAAGAAATTTTGTAATATATCCTGTCTGAGATGGGAAGCCAGTGAAGTGAGTGAAGCAAAGGAGAGACATGTTCAAATTTAGAGGACCTACAAACCAGACGGGCGGCATTATTCTGTATTCGTTGAAGTCTATGTAAGAGATGTTTAGGAAGTCCAACCAAAAGAGAGTTGCAATAGTCAAGTTTAGAGAAGATGAAAGCACAGACTAGAGTTTTAGTAGCGTCAGCAGACAGGAGGTGGCGGACAGAGCTAATCTTCCGAAGTTCAAAGTAAGCACTTCTACAAACATTTGAGATGTGTTGCTGAAAAGAGAGGGTTTGGTCAAGAGTGACCCCAAGACTGCGAACAGCGGAAGAAAAGGGAACTGTGATATTGCCCATTTCAAGAGAAGTGGGCAAAGATGGTTGGCTGAGAAATTTCTTGGGGCAAGCTAGGAGGAGTTCCGTTTTGTCATCATTTAGCTGAAGTTTATTTTGTGTCATCCATACCTTCAGGTCTGAAATGCACCCCTGCGTCCGAGCCATCAGCCCATCAATTTCATTAATGGAAGCCGACTGATGAACCTGAGTATCATCAGCGAAGCTCTCATGTGACATGGCGTGACGACTGATGACATCGGACACAGGTGACGCATACAGCACAAAAAGCATGGGTCCCAGAACAGACCCTTGTGGGACGCCGGAAGACAGAACAGATGGTTCAGAAGAAACACCCTTCACACAGACAGTTTGAGTGCGATCGACTAGATAGGATTGGAACCAACTCAGAACAGAACCACAGATGCCAAAAGAAGTTTGAAGTCTGGACAGAAGGATAGAATGATCAATAGTGTCAAAGGCAGCGGAGAGATCTAAGAGAGCAAGAATGGAAACTCGGTCATTGTCAAGACCGAGAAGAATGTCGTTGACTATCCTCAGGAGAGCTGTTTCAGTGCTGTGTGACTGCCTGTATGCTGACTGGTGTGGATTCAGGAGGTGGTTGTGAGTGAGGTGGTCTAACAGTTGGGAAAGAACGACTTTCTCAAGAACTTTAGAAAGGAATGACAGATTAGAAACGGGTCTATAATTCTTTAAACAGTTCCGATCTAATGATGCCTTCTTTAAAAGTGGCCGAACAATTGCTAACTTAAAGATGGGTGGAAAACAACCAGAGGAGAGAGAAGTATTCATGACGTGAGTTATCTGGGGTAACAAAACATCAAGACAGTCAATGAGACAAGCTGTTGGCACGGGGTCAAGTTCACATGACTTTGGATTACAATTCAGACACATTTTCTTAACAAACTCTTCTGTGACTGGCTTAAAGACATGCAAATTAGGACCACGATATACTCTGTCATCGGGTACACGAACAGGGGGAACAACAGCAGAATCAAGTTTTTCACGGATCAAAGCAATCTTGCTTGCAAAAAAGTCTGCAAATTTCTGAGGAAGTTCATGCACTGAATAAATTGTTGGAAGAGGAGAAGTGTCTACTTTGCCAAGGATATTGTTTGTGACACCAAATAACTGCTTAGCTGTTGTGCATGCAAGAATCTGTGAGGAGAAGAATGCTGATTTTGTACGATGAACAATGTTAGTCACTTTGTTCCTGGCGAGCTGAAAGATCTGTCTATGAACAGTGAGTCCAGTAGTGCGCCATTGTTTCTCGCGTTTCCTACGCTCACGCTTGGCCTCTAACAGTTCAGGTCCTACACTATTGTACCATTGAGAGTGTGGACGGTCAGAGACCAGACGACGCGTCGCTGGGGCGTGTGTGTCAAGCGTAGAGCGAAGGACACGACAGAGTTCATCAGCTGCTATTACTTTCACTTTCACACACACACTCGCACATACCTGCAATCCATACTCATGTACAGAGTCCCTCATTGCCTATTCCATCAAATGTTCTTTCGTAACATCAAAACATAATATTTCGTAATAATGAATCGTATATACACGACTTTCCCTTTTTAAGTTTCTCTCTCTCTCTCTCTCTCCTCTCTCTCTCTCTCTCTCTCTCTCTCTCTCTTCTCTCTCTCTCTCTCTCTCTCTCTCTCTATCTATCTGTCTATCTGTCTTCTGTCTATCTATCAGTCTATCTATCTATCTATCTATCTGTCATGTCTGTCTCTGTCTCTTCTTTCTCTGTTTGTCTTGCCTCTCTCTCTATGTGTGTCTGTCTCAGTCTGTCTGTCTGCGTGCTGCTGCTCTCTCTCTCTTCTCTCCTCTCTCTTTCTCTCTCTCTCTCTCC
>JAPXFY010000021.1:17707063-17724563 GCA_030674185.1 Monoplex corrugatus | reverse complement strand
GAGAGAGGGAGACAGACAGAAGACAGACAGACAGACAGAGACGGAGAGGCAAAGACAGATAGAGGCAGACAGACAGACAGACAGACAGATAGATAGATAGATAGATAGATAGATATATAGATAGATAGATGATGGATGGATGGATGGATACATAGACAGATAAATGGATAAATAGATAAATGGATAGAGAGAGAGAGATAAATAGAAAGATAGATAGACAGACAGACAGATAGATAGATAGATAGATAGATGGATATTTGGATGGCTAGATAGATAGATAGATAGATAGATGGATATTTGGATGGATGGCTGGATGGATAGATAGACATACAGAGAGATAGACAGACAGATAGACAGACAGATAGATAGACAGACAGACAGACAGACAGAGGTAGAGAGGGGAAAGAGGGAGAGATACGACAGTGGTTGCAGTGGCACTGATGTAGTGGCGCATCTCTTATAATGATGATGATACAGTACAAAGACACTGTTGGTTTGTGGTGAGTTGTATATGGCTACATGACATGCTGGTTCAGACAGTCACCCGTGGGGACGCCGGGGACTCTTTCGTTATAAATAGTATCCCCACCTTCTGGAAATTCTGTGCTAGAAATTTCCCCTTTTCTGTCACTCTTTTATGTACTATGCACTTTATCTTAGGATTGATAATTGGGTGCATGTGTTAAGTGCATTTTTTGGCTCTAGGAAAATGAGATATGCGAAAGCAATATTAGGTTATTTAGGCCCGTTTATATATACATATGTAAATATATATATTATATATATATATATATACATACATATATATATATACATAATATATATATATATACATACACATATATATATATACTGTAAATATAATATATATATTTATATATATGCTTTAGTGTCCTCCTCAGTTATGTTTAAATTTGTATTCAGGTATGTTTTTTTAAATCCCCCATGTGCGATAAGTTGGAGTGGTCAACGCCAGGGGCATCTCCTAAGATTATGTGCGCGAACGCATTGATATGTGTACTTAATTTTCTTTTCTTTCTTTTTTTGTTGTTGAAGTATGGTGTATGTTTTGAAACGGTTATAGCCCTGATATGGCTCTACGCAGTCGGCTGGGCTTTAAACAACAATAATAGTAACACTTCAGGCAGGCTTGATAAAACAGTTTGCTTCTCGTCATGTGTGTGTGTGTGGGAACTAGGGGGAGGGTAGTGGAGGGGCTCGGACACGATAAAAGAGACATCAAAGAATCATCAAATGTCACGGCTGGAACATCTTTCAGATGTAAGAGTGTGGAGGGGTGGTGTCCATGCTGCTGTCATTAAAAGGATGGTTTGATTGTTCCAAGATCCCTGCTGAAAGCTTTGTTCTCAGTCTAAAATATTTTTAAAAGTGCCTAAATATGTACACATATAAGCAACAAACATAATTAGACAAGCTAAACTTTAAAAGATATATCGCGAGGGAATAGACTTCCATGGAATAGATTTTGAGGGAATAAACTTTGACTGATTTGATTTGGTTCAGGTTTTACGTCGACGCCCACTTCAGGTGATATGGCCGATGGGGATAACCATCCCAGGGAAGTGGGGGAAGGGGGACTTATCTAATCCTATACTGACACCACCAGAGCAACAATGATGTTAAGATGGCGCACCCTGGGATTCGAACCCACAACCCTTGGCATGTGAATCCGACACAAAACAACTGAACTACTGGGGCCTGCAAAAAATAAACTTTAAGAGAATAGAGTATATGTATATATGTATAAGTCGATCCCACCGTCTAATATCACTTATAGTGAAAAGACGTTAAATCAAAGAACGAACGAAGTCGATCCCCTGAAACGAAGTCAAGATAAAACATATCAGACAAAACCCCACTGACAATACTCGTACCACCAGTGAATAAAACCCTATCGTGTGCTCGTATTTTGTGACAGTATCAAGGATTTGATTTGCCTAGTTTTCATCCTGGACGAGCCCCCAGGGAAAAGAGTGGCAGAATGGTTCAGACGTTCTCCTACCAGAAATCGTGCAGGGGTACAATTCGTGTCCTGAGCGAAGCACTGTGGGTGAGAAATCATGCCGGGTGAGAAATCGTGTCGTATCGTGACACTTTGTGCCTTAAGGTGGTGTTAGCATCGGTGTTTCAATTAACAGCTAGTGGCTTGTACCACGTGCCAACTGTTGAACAAACGTAGTTCGATAAAAGTGAATTAGGACACAGTATTCGTTTCACGCTGAATTTTAGTAGACTGGTGCCTTTGTGATTATCACTTCAATCGACTGTAACAGAAGAACGTGACTATTGGTATTGCTGTGATTATCACATTCAATCGTCTGTCACCGACAGAAGCGAAACAGTGCATATTGAATTATCTGCCCGCTGTGATGAACAAAGGGAGTTGAGCAAAGTGAACGTAATTGAACGGCCTGTTTTGTAACCTGAACAAAGGCGAGATGAAAGTGACAACGCAAATGAAAGGAAACAACGCACACAGATCGGACATTGACTCTGAACACACAGCGTTAAGGGCTGAGCTTGATGGGTAACATTTGTGTGCCAGCAAGAAGCCACACAAACTTCACGCCACATGATGTACATAACCTGAGAACGTTTTAACTAATCTCTCTCTCTCTCTCTCTCTCTCTCTCTCTCTCTCTCTCTCTCTCTCTCTCTCTCTCTCTCTCTCTGTGTGTGTGTGTGTGTGTGTGTGTGTGTGTGGTGTGTGTGTGCATACAGCTACAAGCAGCTCGTTCACACGACCAGACTGTTTGATGTGTCTCAGCCCTTAAACGCCTGTTGAAACAAACGGGGTGTTGCACACACTGTGTGCTGATGTCTGCTGACTTGTGAGAGTTTGGTGCCAGATCTCTGGTACTGATGAACGTGTTGCCTGATTGGATGTGGACAGTCGTCTTGCTTTTTGGACTGGGTTGACATCTGTCACTGTTTCTGTCTTTGTCTGTCTCTGTCTGTTGGACTGGGTTGACATTTGTCTCTGTTTTTGTTTCTCTCTTTGTCTGTCTGTTGGACTGGGTTGACATCTGTCTCTGTTTCTGTCTCTGTCTGTTGGACTGGGTTGACATCTGTCTCTGTTTTTGTTTCTGTCTGTTGGACTGGGTTGACATGTCTCTGTTTCTGTCTCTGTCTTTGTCTGTCTGTTGGACTGGGTTGACATCTGTCTCTGTTTTTGTTTCTGTCTGTTGGACTGGGTTGACATTGGTCTCTGTTTTTGTTTCTCTCTTTGTCTGTCTGTTGGACTGGGTTGACATCTGTCTCTGTTTTTGTTTCTGTCTTTGTCTGTCTGTTGGACTGGGTTGACATTTGTCTCTGTTTTTGTTTCTGTCTTTGTCTGTCTGTTGGACTGGGTTGACATTTGTCTCTGTTTTTGTTTCTGTCTTTGTCTGTCTGTTGGACTGGGTTGACATTTGTCTCTGTTTTTGTTTCTGTCTGTTGGACTGGGTTGACATGTCTCTGTTTCTGTCTCTGTCTGTTGGACTGGGTTGACATGTCTCTGTTTTTGTTTCTGTCTGTTGGACTGGGTTGACATGTCTCTGTTTTTGTTTCTGTCTGTTGGACTGGGTTGACATGTCTCTGTTTTTGTTTCTGTCTCTGTCTGTTGGACTGGGTTGACATCTGTCTCTGTTTCTGTCTCTGTCTGTTGGACTAGGTTGACATTTGTCTCTGTTTCTGTCTTTGTCTGTTGGACTGGGTTGACATCTGTCTCAGTTTCTGTCTCTGTCTGTTGGACTGGGTTGACATTTGTCTCTGTTTCTGTCTCTGTCTGTTGGACTGGGTTGACATCTGTCTCTGTTTCTGTCTCTGTCTGTTGGACTGGGTTGACATGTCTCTGTTTCTGTCTCTGTCTGTTGGACTGGGTTGACATTTGTCTCTGTTTCTATCTTTGTCTGTTGGACTGGGTTGACATTTGTCTCTGTTTCTGTCTTTGTCTGTTGGACTGGGTTGACATTTGTCTCTGTTTCTATCTTTGTCTGTTGGACTGGGTTGACATTTGTCTCTGTTTCTATCTTTGTCTGTTGGACTGGGTTGACATCTGTCTCTGTTTCTGTCTCTGTCTGTTGGACTGGGTTGACATTTGTCTCTGTTTCTGTCTTTGTCTGTTGGACTGGGTTGACATTTGTCTCTGTTTCTGTCTCTGTCTGTTGGACTGGGTTGACATCTGTCTCTGTTTCTGTATTTGTCTGTTGGACTGGGTTGACATCTGTCTCTGTTTCTGTCTTTGTCTGTTGGACTGGGTTGACATTTGTCTCTGTTTCTGTCTCTGTCTGTTGGACTGGGTTGACATCTGTCTCTGTTTCTGTCTTTGTCTGTTGGACTGGGTTGACATTTGTCTCTGTTTCTGTCTCTGTCTGTTGGACTGGGTTGACATTTGTCTCTGTTTCTGTCTCTGTCTGTTGGACTGGGTTGACATTTGTCTCTGTTTCTGTCTCTGTCTGTTGGACTGGGTTGACATTTGTCTCTGTTTCTGTCTTGTCTGTTGGACTGGGTTGACATTTGTCTCTGTTTCTATCTTTGTCTGTTGGACTGGGTTGACATTTGTCTCTGTTTCTGTCTTTGTCAGTTGGACTGGGTTGACATTTGTCTCTGTTTCTGTCTCTGTCTGTTGGACTGGTTGACATGTCTCTGTTTCTGTTTTTGTCTGTTGGACTGGGTTGACATTTGTCTCTGTTTCTGTCTCTGTCTGTTGGACTGGGTTGACATGTCTCTGTTTCTGTCTTTGTCTGTCTCTGTCTGTTGGACTGGGTTGACATCTGTCTCTGTCTCTGTTCCTCTCTTTGTCTGTCTCTGTCTTTCTCTGCCAGTATGTCTCTCTGTCTGTCTCACATTCTCTCTCCTTCTCTACTCCCCTTCGCTCTGTCACTCTCTCACTTTCCGTTTCCTTGCTCCCTCCCTCCTTCCCTCTGTGTCTGCCTCTCTGTCCATCTGTCTGCCTCTGTCTCTCCCTGTCTCTGTCTCTCTGTCTATTTGTCTGCCTCTCTCTTTCTCTGTCTTTCTCTGTCTGTCTGTCTGTCTGTCTCTCTCTCTCTCTTCTCTCTCTCTCTCTCTTCTCTCTCTATCTCTCGGTTCAAACGTTTCATAACAAAATTTAACCTTGGGATATCAGATATACTTGTCCATTATGATCGTTATGGTCAAACATCTCTTCGTACTATTCTGTGTCCATTATGTCGAAAAGAAAAACAGAATGAAGGCCATGTTGTGCTTTCTTGTCCAATTTTGAAAGAAATGAGAGAAAAAATGTTTTCCACGGAAATATTGTAGAAGGACTTCTTTGTTTAAGCTTGTCGTATTTACATCATTAACAAAGGAAACAACCGAAAAACAGTTCGCTATGTATTTGTACAAAGCATTTAACATTTAGAAATGTTGTTACTGCGTATTTAATGAGATTATGCGATTTCGTTATGTGGCTCCTCCCTTAGCTTAGCCCCCCTTTCCCTGCCCCCGTCTCCCCTTGGGGATGCCGGGGACTCTTTCAGTATAAATTGTATCCCCACCTTCTGGAAATTCTGTGCTAGAGGTTTTCTCTTTTCTGTGGCTCTCTTTGCTTCTGTCTTGTTCCTTTGATTTCTGTCATTTCTTCCTATTATTTTCTGCCATGCTGGTCCATTCGCCTGAATGTGTTTGATGGGGTCTTGCGTACTTTTTCTTAGGATTGATGACTGGGTACATGTATTAAGTGCATTTTTGGCTGTAGGGAGGTGAGATTGTGTGGAAGCAATTTAAGGTAATTTAGCCCCGTTTTTATATATGTTTTAGTGTCCGTAGTTATGTTTTCTGGTCCCCTTTTGACAAAGGAGTTAAAAATCCGATTGATCTGTTTTTAAAGAATTTAACATCACCGTAAATCACATCCCTTTTTGTTGTTGTTATAGCACCAAAAAAACCCACCAACAAACGAACAAAAAACAAAAACTACGATTCATCTACTGAGAAAGAAAAACTTGCTGGATCAGACAGATGATAAATCAGCCTTCATTGTGATAACCGGAAACACGTCAGAGATGAACACAAAAGCTTATTTGATTAAAAAAAAAAAAGCACTAGCAATTGTTGGGTTTTTTTTCTTTTTTCTTTTTACTGATTAGAAAAAAAGAAACAAGTTGTTTTCAATTAAATAGACGTAAACTGAAACTCGGCCATCTGTCATGGACCCACGCTGGCAAGTCAGGAGGACACAGAGTGACAAGGGTTCCAGTCCATTTGTGTGAACACGTAGCCAAATGGCACGGATCACTATTTAGCCTGCCCATTGATCAAGGATTCCATACAGATTTGATTTCAGCACATTTACTGCTTAACGCGGCGTTCTGCTTACGCGCTGTAATTATTGTTATTCCAGAAAAGATTGAAGAGACAGGGCGTGTTTAGCTTGTGAGGATTTTCATTCTGTGTCTGATTGCTTTGTCCGTTGTGGTGTTTGCACAATGGAAATACAACCAGAAACACAACAGAGAAGCAGAGACAACTTGCTGGGTCTTGTTGGAAACGTACGTGTAGGGATTCTCAAACTGAAGATTTGATTGACTGATTCGATTCCATTTTACGTCAGCACCCATCTCTGGTGATATGGCCGACGGGGATAACCATCCCATGGAAGAGGGGGAAGGGGGACCCATCTAATCCTATACTGACACCACTAGAACAACAACGATGTTAAGATGGGACGGCGAGAAGGTCAGTTTTAATATAACACACAGTTGGATTCGAACCCACAACCATTAGCATGTGAATCCGACGCTTAAGCCAACTGAGCTACTGGGGCCTGCAAGGTGAAGAATGATGCCTGAATTAGGAGATGTGTCCTCAAACAGCCATGGCTCTGCCAGCGCGTTTGTCATCAAATGATAGACAGTTGGAATTAAGATTTGCTAATCCCAGTTGGCCATGATAAGCAAAATCTACAGGACGTTCTATGAAGAAAGGGGAAGTAGAGCATCTGGTCACGACAGAAAAGCTGGAGGGAAGAGAGCACCAGCAAAGAAAACAAACAAGACAGTCTTGATGGAGGCAGACACAAGAAGATCATTGATAAGGAAGATTAGGAAAAGACAAGCAACATATAATGCTATTTCATGAGGAAAGGGGAATTACATCACATGGGCACAATAGGAAAGCTGGAGGGAAAGAGAACACCAGGTAGACCCGGGGGAGAAAATATTGGACGACTTGCAAGGTGGCTGAAGACAGAGAGGGTGGGAGATGTACTTGCAGGGACAAGGGATAGATTCGTGTGGAGGGCCACGATCGCCAACGCCATGCGGCAGGGCACATGATGATGATGATGATGATGATGATGATGATGATGATGATGATGATAAATCCCAGTTGATTTAGAAGCATGACTGGACTAGTTCTGCTTCATCACACACCCACACTTATTGCGTAAATTGATGCCAGACTTATCTTACAGAAGGAACGTAGAATTAAACGTAATGTCAGACATTTCAAATCGGAGAAAGAATAAGCATAATGAAGGAGAAAGAGAGAGATTAAGGGGGAGATAAGGAGATCCAAATTTCAAGGGCAGTAATTGATCAGTTAATGAACACTAGACAGATAATGTTGATTTGGTAATCCAAGTTTCATCCACACTTCCGTCAAAACAAGTCGTGTTGCTGATGTTGTAGCGTATTTCAGTAAGTTCAATGTATATCCCAATGCACGTCAGCTAGAAAGTCAATGTGTCTTTCTGTCGTTGTTGACTGGTTCACTGGATAGTCATGTTTCTTTCTCTTGTTTTTTCCCTTAAGTAAGTAAAACCTACGTTTGTGAGATACAACTGAGGATGGAGAGAAACACACACACACACACACACACACACACACACAACACACACACACACACAACACACACACACACACACGCACGCACGCACACGCACACACACACACACACACACACACACACACACAAAACACACACAAAACACACACACATCCATCCATCCATCTATACATACATATATACATACTACTACATATCATGCATACATACATGCATACATACATGCATACATACATACATACATACATACATGATACATACATGCATACATACATCATACATACATGCATACATACATAACATACATACATACATGCATGCGTGCATACGTACATACATTCATACATACATACATACATACATTCACATGTACATACATACATACAGAAGAGTAGAGAGAGAGAGAGAGTGAGTGAGAGGGAGAGAGAGAAAGAGTGACAGACAGACAGACAGACAGATAGAATAGACAGAGACACAGAGAGAGACAGACAGAGAGTGAGAGAAAGACAGAGTGGGAGAGAGAATGAGAGAGACAAAGAGACAGACAGACAGACAGAGAGTGAGAGATTAAAGAGAGAGACAGAGAGAGAGAGAGAGTGTGTGGTGGTGTTGGTGAGAGAGAGAAGAGAGAGAGAGAAGGGGGGGCTTAAACAAGATAATCGCTCCTGTCCACCCACAGATATTCGCATAGATAGCATATCCCAGCTAGTGCATACCAGCCTAGTCTGATGAACAGTTGAAAGATTTAACGTTTTGTTGTTTTCATAAACGGAAGACAAACGCATTTCGTAATTTAGAGAATAAACGATAGAACAAATCCATACAATTAACGGGTATGTCGGTCCTAATGAATGACTGGCAGGGTAGCAGAGAGGAACACAAAAGCTTCTTTAATCATTGGAACAAGTCACATGATATTTCTGTCTCGTTATGGTCGTAAGCAAATTGCCTTTTAACGAAATGGTTGACAAACTGAAACCGAGCCATATGTCATGACATAGCTGAGTGGTTCAGGAGGATATTAGCGACAAGCATCCCTGTGTTTTGTGGGGGGCATGGATCAGATTCTTACTGAACGTATTCATCCTTTGAATTGATTGAAGAGAGATGGTAGTTTTCTATGGATTTTTACTTAAGCTACTGTTGTGTTTTGTTCATGAATGTGTATGTGTTCATGTTGAGGTTGACATGTGTTTATTCTACGTGTTTTTTTCCTTCATGTTTTCGTAAAGCGCTTGACCGATTAACATAAAGATGTTGCAAGCCGCCGTGGTTAGTGGTTAACGCAAACGGACTACCATGAAGGTTGTGGGTTCGAATCCCCAAACAGTACCTTCAAAAAACATTGTGGGATTTTTGGCTCAACCGGTTAGGCGTGCTATGGGGCTCATTGGGAAGACAGGGACCACACAGTCGAGTCTCATCCACTTCACGGATACGTCATTGAGGATGTTGCTCAAATGTTCTGACGAGCTACCGCAGGTGTCTGTATCTTTCGGGCCAGGTTGACCCAGGATATATTCTGATAGTAAACGTAGAGTGCAGACCTATCACGCAGTCTCAATCCAGATGGAACTCTATAGCTTGATGATTATCATCCTCATCGCCCTCATTAACATCGCATTATAAAAACTGTTTCAGCTTCTGTGGCCATTAAAGGTGGGTAAAAATGGGACAAAAACAAATAATAAAAAAAAAAGGTGAGGCCAAAGGTAACCTCCCTGAGTGCGATGATCTAAAAATATTGATATTAATCACAATTTTTTAGTACTTTTTTGACATTGCATAGTTAAGTCTCGTCTGTTTTCATCATAGCTTAGAGTTGATATTATTTCCTCCTTCATGTTTTTTTAAAGCGCTTGATCTGATTGATATAAAGATGTTAATATTTTATCGTAATTCATCTTTCATTATTTTTTGTTGTTGCGTTGTTGTTGACATTGCATGAGTTAAGGCTGTCTCTTTTCATCATAGGGTTAGAAGTCGACATATCTACCCCCTCTTCCCATCCCCGCCTTGTTGTTTTTTTAATACTTCCTGTACTTTTTTTCCTTTTTTCTGATTCTGTGTCTAGCGTGTTTAACACTTTTGCCATTTTGTTGTTGCTGTTTGTTGTTATTGTTATTGTTATTTTTGCTTTGTTGTTGTTGTTATTGCTCTCCCTTAGCTGTACGAAAGTCATTAGAGAACCGAACTAAAAAACCGTAACCTGATTCCTCCAGATAATTGGGGTGGGTGCCAATGCCTGGGTCTCTGGAGATAGTTTCTCTGTCTATTCTGTAATGTTGCCAGATATCGGCTTTTTTTTTCTTTCTCTCCGTCACCCTCTCTCAACATTTCCATGGAGAATTGATTAGCAAGGCCATTTGGATCTTGTTACAGGCCAGCCAAGAGTTTCCTTTCCATGATTGAAGTCAATAGATCTTGATATGGTCCGTGTGATGCTTGATGGCTTGGCGCTCTTGTTCATCACTAACACTATCGGTGTGTCTGATGTCTACCATCTTGGGATAACATCTGATATCTACGGCTTTGCCATGGACAGCAAAGAAAACAAACGAGACAGTCCTTGATGGAGGCAGACACAAGATCATTGATAAGGAAGATTAGGAAAAGACAGGCAGACATTTACAGGCCGTTTTATGAGGAAAGGGAATTAGAGCACCTGGCACAACAGGAAAGCTGGAGGGAAAGGAAGCACCAGGTAGGCCCAGGGAAAAAAAATATTGGACGGACTTGCAGAGTGGCTGAAGACAGAGGGGTGGAAGAGTGCTTGCAACAACAAGGGACAGATACATATGGAGGGCCATGATCGCCAACGCCATGTGACAGGGCACTTGATGATATTGATAATGATCCATGGCTTGATTCGTCTTGCTAAATCCGCTTTGTGTGAGATCCATGTCTCACATGCGTAAGAGAGATGGAATGTACAGCGACATGGTTAGAGACTGGTCTTGAATTCGTGGATTATGTTCTCCATACAATGTCACACCAGAAAAGAGGCACAAGACTACTTAATCACAAATCATGATCTATGACTTTCGTGATCATCCGGTCACCTCAAGTCGAAATTGAGAAGACCCCATGAAGGAAGATAGCTTAGGCACATAGTAAACTCACTCACAAACACAAAAAAAATAATTGGCATTTGGGATACGAACCCACGTCCCCAGAAGAGGCTGGTGCCTAAAATCAGCGCCTTAGACCGCTGGCCACGCTACCGCGTGTGGACTTGATTGATTGATTTGTTCTGTTTTTACGTCGACACCCACCTCAGGTGATATGGCCGACGGGGATAACCATCCAGGGAAGTGGGGGAAGGGGGATTGATCTAATCCTATACTGACACCACCAGAACAACAATGATAAGATGCGACAGTGAGAAGGCCAGTTTTAAAGAGCCACCCCGGGATCAAACCCACAACCATTAGCATGTGAATCCGACGCTCAACCATCTGAGCTACTTGGCCCGCGGCGTGTGGACGACAGCACAGCCGTGATAAAAGTCTAGTGGCTACGACCTCGCGTTGTGGCCGCGATAACTCAAGTTCGAATCCTGGTCATGGCAAATTTTTTTCGCGGGCTAGTTGGTAGAGCCATGGCCTCAAGACTGATATCTTGAGTTCAATCCCAGCCCGCAACATTAAAAAAAACCGTCCATCATAATGTTTCCATCATTCTGGTGGTGTCAGCTTGTGTTTGATAGTCCTTTCTTTCCGTTTCAAAACCTTGCCAGCGCATAGGGTTTTGTGCAGGTTCAGGAAATCTGTCAGATAATTGCTGGCGGATTTGGTGGAGCGCATATGCAGCTGTCCGAGCGTGGTGAATCCCTCTGAAATAACTCCAGTAACTCCACATTAACTCCATACAGGTTTCAGCCAGGATATTGCTGTGGTCTTTTCTGTTGTGTGTGTGTGTGTGTGTGTGTGTGTGTGTGTGTGTGTGTGTGTGTGTGTGTGTGTGGTGATGGGTGGATGTTGTGTGTGTGTGTGATTGTTGTGGGTGTGGTGTGTGATTTCGTGTCTTGCTTGATAACGCTTTCACTATAAGTGATATTAGAGGATTGTGTGTGTGTGGTGTGTGTGAGAGAGAGAGAGACTTCTAAGTACTGAAACTATGTGAGATTTACCTTTTTGATATAAGTAAAAGAGAGAAAAGAGAGTGAGAGAGGAGAGGAGGAGACAGAGAGAGAGAGGAGACAGAGAAGACCAGAGAGAGAGGAGACAGAGAGAGAGACAGACAGACAGACAGACAGACAGACACAGAGTAATTTCTTCATTACAAGAGTTCTTGATTTTTTTGTTGTGTTTTGCTTCTTTTCAAATTTCAGATTTCTTTTTCAAACTTGGTAAATCCAAAATAAGCATGCAAGCAGCACATTACTTAGCAACCTGATCGTCTGGAAGTAAATTGTAAATATCTTTCTCCTTTCCTCTGTCTCCCTCCCTCCCTCCCTTCTCCCTCCCTCCCTCTCTCTCTCTCCCCTCCTTCCGTCATTCTCTGTCTCCCTGTAGGTCTTTATTTCTCTTTCAAAAAAAGAAATGTACATTTCCACATCTCAACTCAATCATACAAACATAATCCATGCTCGTGTACAAAATCTCCGATGTGCCCACACCTCCTGTCACGCACACACACACACGTCATCAAAATCTCGTATTTGTTTATCTCTCTCTCGTCTCTCTCTTCTCTCTCTTCTCTTCTCTCTGTCTCTGTCTCTCTCTGTCTCTGTCTGTCTCTGTCTCTCTCTCTTTCTTTCTCTGCGTGTGTGTCTCTCTTTCTGTGTTTGTGTGTGTGTGTCTCTCTCTTTCTGTGTGTGTGTGTCTCTCTCTCTGTCTCTGTCTCTCGCTCTGTTTCTCTCTCTCTTTCTTGTGTGTGTGTCTCTCTCTGTTCTCTCTCTCTCTCTCTCTCTCTATCTTTCTTTCTCTTTCTCTCTTCTCTCTTCTCTCTTCTCTCCTCTGCTCTCTCTCTTCTCACGCGTGCGCGCGCACACACAAGCGCGTGTGCACACACACACATACACACACATACCACAGAGAGAGAGAGATAGAGAGATTCCCTTGCTTCGTTCTCTGTCTGGCCTGTGGAATGTGACCAGAGTCATCCCCCCTGTGAAAGGGATGAACAACTTGACCACGTCAATAAGCACGAGACACACGGCCTGTGATGTCATACGTGGGTGAGCCAGTGCCTTTGTATGAGACAGCTGTTGTCAATTGGCACTGCCCATGTGAAACATTCAAGACCTGTCTGTTTCCATATGTCATTCGCTGCTGGGTTGGTGTCGTCCTTGTTTGTTTGAGACGAGAGGGCCAGAGAAGAAGTGGACGAGAAAGATGGAAGGGAGGGAGGGGAGAGAAGAGAGAGAGGGGGGAAAAGGAGGAGGAGGAGAGAGAGAGAGAGAGTCAGAGAGTGAGAGACAGACAGAGCAAGAGAGAGAGAGAGAGGGACAGACAGAGCAGAGAGAGACAGACAGACAGAGCAAGAGAGAGAGTGAGAGACAGACAGAGGGAGAGCTAGAGAGACAGACAGAGACAGACAGACAGACAGAGCAAGAGAGAGAGTGAGAGACAGACAGACAGACAGACAGAGGGAGAGCTAGAGAGACAGACAGACAGAGTGAGACAGACAGACAGACAGACAGAGCGAGAGACAGACAGACAGAGCAAGCGCAAGAGAGAGAGAGAGTGAGACATATAGACAGAGACAGACAGACAGAACAAGAGAGAGAGAGAGAGAGAGAAAGAGAGAGCAGAAAGAGAGAGGAGAGAGAGAGGCTTTATTTTCGAATTGTAGAAGATAATGACAGATTTGCTTTTATCAGTATTGTCATTGCTAATCCACAGACATTGTTTGAGAGACATAAGTTTTGAAATCTTTGTGATGAAAACAATTTTGTAGAGAGTGCTTATAGTTCATTTTGCTCGCAATTAGTCTTACCCACTTCTGTTCAAATATTTTTTGGAAAGCAAACATTTTCAGAATACCTACTTCATCAAAACATTATACTACTCTTCACCACCAAACAGAAATCACGAGTAGATATCACTACGAGCCGATTTTTCTTTAACCCTTTGACTCTCGCACCCTATCTGCCAACTGCAAAAACTTAACCCTTTGATTCCCTCACCCTATCCACCAGCTTCCTGAAGGAAGCTGGTGGATAGAGTGAGGGAATCAAAGGGTTAAGTTTTTGCTTTGCTAGCATAGTTGGCAATGGAGGATGCTGGTGGACAGGGTGCAGGAGTCAAAGGGTTAAGAATGAGAATCACGTTGTTTTCCAGAATCCTGTATATAATTAATCAAATTTTGTTCGGATTCTATTATGGAACGAGGGTAAGGATGTGTACTGTGGAGACTATGGTTTAGAGTCCATCCAATTACACAGGGCCACAACTATTCCAGAACATCAGCACACTACCTCTATTACCCGAGAAAAAAACACTCTTGAATAAGAACATTAAGTATACATATTAACATATTTGCGCATATAAATTAAAGATATAGCTCTGGCGTTGACCATTCCACCCAATTTATTATCAGGGGGATGGGTGTGGGGTTGTGTGAAAAAAACAACTAAATACAAATATATAAACATAAGTACATTTAAACATTAGAATTGACTGAATTCACTGAAATTGCTTCTACATATCACATTTCATCAGAGCCAAAAATACAGATAATACGTATACCCAGTTATCAGTCTTAAGAGAAAGTATTAATGCACACACGGGTGAATGGACCAGCAAGGCAGAAAATGATAGAAAGTGCAAAGCAGAAACAAAGACAGTGACAAAAGAGGATATTTCTAGCGCACAATTTTCAGAACGTGGGGACACTGTTCATAATGGAACAGCCCCCGACGTCACCCCCGGGGGGGGGGGGGGTGAAGAACTGGTGTAATGATATGGAAGGTGGGAGAATCCCTATTTACAGAAATGTGATGGTGAAAATGACGGTTGTAGTGGTTGCAGTATGCGTAGTAATACAGTAAGCGCGAAGGCGCAAATGCTTTAATGTTCGGAAGATTGATTTCTCCTGGCAAGTACAAATGTAGTGCTCGGGTTCTAGAAGATTACGTGCTAATCACACGTGATTAGTGCAAATAAGCAGCTCAGCATCTATTGTTCTTTGGAATCTGCGTGTAAAACGTTATCCCTGCTTTACAAACGAAGTTGTTTTCTTTTGAATATCACCAGTTACAAATGTAAATGCAAAAATCAGAAACTGTAAAACTAAAACGAAAAGAAAAAGTGTAGAATACAATGTGGTCCCACTGTCTCAATCCAGAACACTAGATTTATAGCATCGTCATGATAATGTGGGCATTTTTATGTTTCATCGTAGCACTGGAAAATTATATCCCAGACATTGTGGTGGGTAGGCGACGTGGAAGATGGGAATAGAAAATGAAAATAAAATCAAACACACACACACACACACGAAAAGGCGTGAAATATATACATTTATGCATCATTATGTTGAATTCGAGAGCTTTCAGTTTGTTTCTCCCTGATATTTACATAAATTCCACCGAGATTATAGATTTCTTTTATTTTTTTAGTATATAGAAGATAAACAGAGAAAAAAAAAGAGTGAGAGAGAAAGAAAAAAAAAATCACTGTGCACTGATACTATACCCATGTGCATATGAACAGCAATTTATTCTCCTCCCCTGTCCTTAATGTCCTCACTTTAATGTTTGCATTGTCTGCAGCCATGGCTAGAGTACACAGTAATTTGGTTTGGAATAGCAGATGCATATTCACGCTAAAGTACAGATGTAGTTCCCATGGGCAAAAGGAGAACGTCAAATGATGTAGATATACAGATATGTATGTATGCACAGTTTTCTTACTTTTCTTCTTAACGATGTTTTTTGTTGTTTTGTCTGAGTCCTTGAAAGTTGTTTTTTTTAACACAAGAGGATTTCTGAATAGATTCAAAAAGATTCTTTGTTATAATCGTGCAGAAAACTGTGGTAGACTGTCGACCTGGAACCCCCCACCACCACCCCCACCCCCACCCCTTCGCTGATCGAGAGAGAAAGAGAAAGACAGAGACGGAGAGAGACAGAGAGAGTGAGTGAGTGAGTGATTGTGTGTGTGGTGTGTGTGTGTGTGTGTGTGTGTGTGTGTGTGTGTGTGTGTGTGTGTGTGTGTGTGTGCGTATGTTCATTTGTATCTCTCTCTCTTTGTCTCTCTGTCTCTGTCTCTCTGTCTCTGTCTCTCTCTCTGTCTCTCCCCTCTCTCTCTCTCTCTCTCTCTCTCTCTCTCTCTCTCCCCTCTCTATATCTCTCTCTGTGCCTCTTTCTCTCTATGGCTCTGTCTCTGTCTCTGTCTTTGTCTCTCTGTCTGTCTCTGTCTCTGTCTCTCTCTCTCTTTCTCTGTCTGTCTGTGTGTTTAATCATTGAATGAGTTAATAAGTGCACGGTGTTAGTGCTATTAGGCTTGCACAGTAAAATTTTGTTTTCTATACGCACTTTTTCGTTATTGTAAGCGCGGATGTTATTGAAATATTGAGCACCATCAATGGTCATTATCATTTATTATTAATTTTATTATTATTATTGTTATTATTGTTATTATTATCATTATTATTATTATCATCGTCGTCGTCATCATCAGTAGTTGTAGTAGTAGTAGTAGTATCATCATTCTATTAGCATCGTTATCATTGTTATCATCATCGTCGCTTTTCGAGGAAAATGATGCCATACCTGTCCTTAATTTCAGACGAAGTTTGATGCGACTCCTTGCTACTTCATGACATATACATATTACATGTTTTCACTATGACCTAGTATCTACCTGTTGTACGGTTTATATATCTGTCTTATACAGAGTCGACAGTGACACAACTTTATGCACATAGACTCTTTGTTGAAGAGATGGACGATTTGCATGTGTTTTGAACTTTTGAGTCTGATACAACTGCTTTGTTAATAGTGTACATCTTTGAATCTTGGTAAAGGAAATCTGAGGAGGGAATCTCTATCTACACTCATTGGCAAACACACACACACACACACACACACACACACACACACACACACACACACACACACACACACACACACACACACAAACAAACACACAGACACACACACACACACACACACAAAACACACACACCACACACACACAAACACACACACACACACACACACAAACAAACACACACACACACAACACACACACACACACACACGTCCCACGCTCCTCCCCCCCCCCCACCCCCAAAATAAATAAAACGTGTGGTGATAGAACACAACACTCTGAATTTGATTTCAAACCAATCAGTTAATGTTTTTAGTACGAAGACTGCAGAACATGCTGTTTGTGTAGCTGTCTGTGACGTAGCCTGAAGCCAGACTTTTGGCGTCGTACGGCTCTGGCACCATCAATCAATATCATGAATTATCAATCAGCCGATAATTAAATAGGTTGACTGTTGAATCCAGGCTACAATATGCAATAGTTCTATCCACACAAAATGACGAGTTCACTTAGTACATTTCACAAACGACGACCAACACGAATTTGGCATTTACTGTCACATCGGACACTAGAATCAGACGAACACAATGCCCCAAGGGGTGGGATCCGGTATGATGTTGGTTTGGCACTGTCGCAGAGGCTGGAGCGTGTGACCCAGAGCGAAGTCACTGTCCCTCTTGATTTCC
>JAPXFY010000021.1:17694563-17697063 GCA_030674185.1 Monoplex corrugatus | reverse complement strand
ATAAAAACACCCAATATTAGAAGTCTGAATATGAATAAAAACACCCAATATTAGAAATCTGAATATGAATAAAAACACCCAATATTAGAAATCTGAATATGAATAAAAACACCCAATATTAGAAGTCTGAATATGAATAAAAACACCCAATATTAGAAATCTGAATATGAATAAAAACACCCAATATTAGAAGTGTGAATATGAATAAAATCACCCAATATTAGAAGTCTGAATATGAATAAAAACACCCAATATTAGAAGTCTGAATATGAATAAAAACACCAAATATTAGAAGTCTGAATATGAATAAAAACACCCAATATTAGAAGTGTGAATATGAATAAAAATACCAAAATTAGAAGTCTGAATATGAATAAAAAACCCAATATTAGAAGTCTGAATATGAATAAAAACACCCAATATTAGAAGTCTGAATATGAATAAAAACACCAAATATTAGAAGTCTGAATATGAATAAAAACACCCAATATTAGAAGTGTGAATATGAATAAAAATACCAAAATTAGAAGTCTGAATATGAATAAAAACACCCAATATTAGAAGTCTGAATATGAATAAAAACACCCAATATTAGAAGTCTGAATATGAATAAAAAATACCAAAATTAGAAGTCTGAATATGAATAAAAACACCCAATATTAGAAATCTGAATATGTATAAAAACATCCAATATTAGAAATCTGTATATGAATAAAAACACCCAATATTAGAAGTCTGAATATGAATAAAAACACCCAACATTAGAAGTCTGAATATGAATAAAAACACCCAACATTAGAAGTCTGAATATGAATAAAAACACCCAATATTAGAAGTCTGAATATGAAATTTGCTTTCTTAGATCCTGACGCTCGATTCGTTAATTGTGTTACGTTCAAGTTCATATTGCTTATAGCCCAGCCGACTACTAGAGCCATGTCAGGGCTAACACCCACGTAAAAAATATTGTAAAAATGTCAAGTGTATTTGCGGCGAACAATTCACACTGTTTCACTGTTTATTTTACTGCAGAATGCTGCGGGGTTTTTTACCAAAAATATTCACACAAGAAAACTATTTTTTAAGAAGTAACTTTAGATCAATCTTTGTCAGTTAAGATTTCAGAATCATTGGTTCACATTCCTGTTAATGTACCACTTTAAGTTTATGAAGTTTGTACTCAAGCGTTAAATTTTCCCTTCACATTGTTGATGTTAATTGTTAGTGTTAAGTTCTTGTGTCATTTTTCTTGTTTCCCATCTACTTATGTCTCTTACTCTGTCTCCCCTCTGCCCCCAACCCAACCCGCCCAACTCTCATCTTCCATGTTTCCCCCGTCATATATCATTCAAAGTGAAAAGACGTTAAATGAAAGAACGAACGAACCATGTCAAGAAACGACAACCAGGTTTAGTTACAAGACAACAGTAAAAAAAACCCATGTCTCTCATTGAAGACAGCAGCAGGGAAGTTTCAGTCTTTTTCTCAAATTTTTCGTATCTAGTGTTTGTTTGTAATCTTACGCCTATCTTGTTTTGTTGTATTAAATACGCGTTCATGTTCTTCTTTCGTGTTTTTTTTTTTTTTTTTTTTTTTTTTTTTGGTTCCTGTTTGCTTGAAAGCGGGCAGTCACACTTGTGTGTTGAATTTCATGCTAAACCGTTAATAACCATGCATGTCTTGTGATCGCTGAGAGTTTGTATCTAAGCGCGCAGTCAGCTGGGCATTAAACAATGATAATAAATGACAGATCTTTCTTTGTTTATGTGTATGCGTGTTTACCTACAAGAGTGGATTCTCTAGATGCATTAATTTGCTTGAGACAAGGGGTAAAAATAAAGGAGAGATAAACCCATCTGACAGAAAGACCCAGCGTTGAAAGAGGAAGCAAAGAAGGCTTATTTAACCCAGCCTCCTGAAAATGGGCTGTTCCCGTTAGGGACCACCTGATAGCACTGTGAAAGGGATATTGCTAATCTGGCATGATCGTCATGTTTACTGTGACAGGAAGAGAGAGAGACAGACAGACAGACAGACAGAGACAGAGACAGAGAGACAGAGAGAGAGACACAGAGAGAGACACAGACAGAGGGAGAGAGACAGAGGGAGAGAGACAGAGGGAGAGACACACACACACACACAGAAAGAGAGAGAGAGAAAGAGAGAGACAGAGAGAGAGAAGGACACACAGAGAGACAAAGAGAGAGAGAGACAGAGAGAGAGACACAGAGAGAGACACAGAGAGACAGAGAGAGACACACACACAGAGACACAGAGAGAGACACACAGAGAGAGAGACACACAGACACAGAGAGAGACAGAGACACACAGAGAGAGACACAGAGAGACAGACAGACAGAGAGAGAGACAGAGAGAGAGACAGAGAGATACAGAGAGACAGAGAGAGAGACAGAGACACAGAGAGAGCTCTAGAGAGACACAGAGAGACAGACAGACAGAGAGACAATGACAATGACAATGACAATGATGCTTTATTTTT
>JAPXFY010000021.1:17677063-17687063 GCA_030674185.1 Monoplex corrugatus | reverse complement strand
GTGTGGTGTTGTGTGTGTGTGTGTGTGTGTGTGTGTGTGTGTGTGTGTGTGTGTGTGTGTGTGTGTTGTGCTCGCAAGCTTATTTTGGCGCTGGCGAAATAAAGATATATGTATATTGCATTGCCTGTAACGAGAGCTTATAAAGTATGATTGAGTCCCCAAAGAGGCAAAACGCACCTAGTTATTCATTCCGTAATTTGCCGCAAAGCGCAGATGAGAAAAGGGCTCTTCGCAAGCAACGTTCCAGAAACCAGACAATAGCGATTCAATTTGTATGTGGCAGATGTGACAGAGATTGCCACTCAAGAATCGGCCTGCACAGCCACAGCAGAAAGTGCACGTCATGACCACAACGCCTCCTGGTGCAGACTATCATCTCCTGAGATGTAAAGAGGCCGACGAATTTGCCGGCCTCCTCAAAGACGTGGCCCATTTTCTTGGGCGTTTGGCATCCTGCAAGTGTGCACAGAAGTGTGAATTGGGAGATAATCATGGGGATATTTACAGCGTAGAAAAAGAGGAGGGAGGGAGGAGATAAAAAAAAAAGCAATGATTTTAACCCTTTGACTCCCGCACATTATCCACCAACTGCAAAAAAATCAAGCATTGTCCAATATTTAAGGACGTCACAACACACAAAATGGGGCCATATCTTAACCCTTTGACTCCCGCACCCTATCCACAACTGCAAAAAAATTAACCCTTTGACTCCTACTGGAAGCTGGTGGACAGGGCGAGGGAGTCAAAGGGTTAAGTTTTTGCTTTGTTAGTATGTTTGGGTCATGCAGTATATGGACAGCCCCCCCCCCCTCTTTTTTTTTTTTTTCTTAAAGAAATGACTGTCGATTGGCCTCGGGAGCTTGGGAGGTGAGTGTCCCGAGAGTGGCGAGGCACTGGTGCTCCGGGTCCCATCCGCACCCTCATGGTTTCTTGTTAACTTCATCATCATCAGGTGCCCTGCCGCATGGCTTTGGCGATCATGGACCTCCATCTGTCTCTATCTCTCGTTGCCCCTAGCATCTCCCCCACCCTCCTCGTCCCCAGCCACTCTGCAAGTCCGTCCAGCATTTTCTCCCTGGGTCTACCCGGTGCTCTCCTTCCCTCCAGCTTTCCCGTTGTGACCAGGTGCTCCAAATCCCCCTTCCTCATAAAATGGCCTATAAATGTTGCTTGTCTTTTCCTAATCTTCCTTATGAGTGATATACTTGTGTCTGCCTCCGTCAAGACTGTCTCGTTTGTTTTCTTTGCTGTCCATGGAACTCTGAACATTCTTCTTAGAAACCACATCTCGGCTTCCTCAATCTTGTTCTGGCTTTGCTTGTTGACTGTCCACGTCTCACAACCGTATAACAGTATTGGTTCTATATAACATTCAAGGACTCTCTTCCTGGTGTTAATTGATAGGCATTTGTTGGTAAGAACGCCTGTCATCTTCTTGAATGCTGTTTTGGCTTGGCCGATTCTGCCGGCTATTTCCAATGTGCAACTGTCGTCTGATGAAATGACCGTTCCCAGGTATTTGAACTTATTAACCTGTGTCAAGGTTGTGCCATTTGCTGTAATTTTGCATGAGGGGATTTCATGTTTTTTACTGATCACCATGACTTCAGTCTTCCTGCTGTTAACTTATATTCTGAAATACTTATATTTCAATCTTCCTTTAAGGGGGGGGGGGGATATCAGGAAAGCTCAACCCATGGCATGTATGTATATATCTGTAGCCATCTGTAGAAATGTGTCATTCAAAATATTTGTTTTATCGTTGTCTTTGTTAAAACTTCCGTCAGCATGAAGTCATTTCCCCACGTAGGGATGCCGGGGACTTTTTCAATATAAATAGTATCCCCATGTTCTGGAAATTCTGTGCTAGAAATTTCCTCTTTTCTGTCACTCTCTTTGTTTCTGCCTTGTTCCTTTGTTTTCTGTCATTTCTTATTTTCAGCCTTGTTGATCCATTCTCCTGTATGTGTTCGATAAAGTCTTACGCATTTTGTCTTAGGATTGGTAATTGGGTACATGTATTAAGTGCATTTTTGGCCCTAAGGAAATGGAAAAACTGAACCAAGTTTAGGTAATTTATGCACGTTTTTACATATGTTTTTGTCTCCTTCGTTATGCGTAAATTTGTATTCATGTATGTTTTTTAAATCCCCTGTGTGATAAATTGGACGGAATGGTCGACGCCAGCAGCGTCTCCCTAGATTAAGTGCGCGAGTGCATTGATGTGTCTGCTGCATTTTCTTTTCCTTTTTTCCTGTTGAGTACTGTTTATGTTTTGAAAGGGTTATAGCCCTGATATGGCTCTACGCAGTCGGTTGGGCTTTAAACAAGAATAACAAAAAGTTTATATCCGCGCCTGGAGACGGGAACACGTTTCAGCAAAGATATGTTTGTTGTTTGATGTTTGATGATGGTATAATCGAATTTAGGCAAAACACTTAGCACAACATTGTATCTCAACTCTAAAAGCTTGATTCATATTGGTCAGTTGTCAGCGTCACTCGTCTACAAAACCTGTTGTTGTTGTTGTTGTTGTTGTTGTTGTTGTTGTTGTTGTTGTTGTTGTTGTTGTTTTCAGGTAAAAGGAGTTTGTTTTGCGGATTGGATGATGGGCTGGACGGTCGGTTGGTTGGTTGGTTGGTTGGTTGATTGGTTGGTTGGTTGGTTGGTTGGTTGATTGATTGGTTGGTTGGTTGGTTGGTTGGTTGGTTGTGGCTGGTTGTTAGGTTGCTTGGTTGGTTGTTAGGTTGCTTGGTTGGTCGGTTAGCAGGCAAGTTAGTTCTTTGATTTCCCTCACCATTTTTTTTTTTTTACATGAGAATTCCGAGATAACATTCTTTTAAACATATCTTAAAACCACGTCACTCTGGCATATTGATGGAGAGTGGTCTAGATTACTGGACGCGTCATTAATAGGAATCGAAACGCCGGCTTTTGTATGGGGACTTAAGTCGAATGTTTTTGATGGCAGAAGACAAGTTAAAAGAAGACAAGAAGCGACCGCAGACTGACAACAACAAAAATCGTCTTACAACACTGCTACTTCCACTGGGTTCCACGTTATGGCAACCAAAATGCCTGGCAGCGTTGGTGATCCCATAGTAACGTGAAGTCAAGTTGATCATCTCCATGGCAGGCTCGTGGATGGAAAACAATCTCGTGACGCTATAAACTGAGGTCAGGCTTATCCCCCAGTAAGGATTTCTACTGGGATCCTGGGCGTCTGCCATGCCACGTCTGCGAGCGAGACAGAAGGCTGGCACACGCCATCACGGAGTGATAACAGCGAAATTGAAGGGGAGACAATTAAAAAAAAAAACGGGCGGGAAAGTGCTGTTAAAGAAAATGGTGGAATGCTTTTCGTTAAAAACACGATAGAAAGTTATTTCGTACGAATCGAGAGTCAGGTCGTAAAACTGTCGTTTATTGAAGAACCAGAACAAATTAGGAAAAACATTTGAGCACAGGCGCACATGAGCGCGTGAGCGGGCACATACATACTCACACACGCGCGCGGGAGTGTGCGTGCGCACTCACTCGCAATCACATACGCGCACACACATACACACACACACACACACACATACACACACACACACACACACACACACACACACGCACCGCACGCACACACACACACTTTCTCTCTCTCCCTCTCTCTCTCTAACTCTCTCTCTCTCTCTTTCACACACACACACCACTCACACACAGACACACACACTTTCTCTCTCACTCTCTCTCTCTTTCTCTCTCTCTCTCTCTCTCTCACACACGCATACACGCACACACACACACACACACATACATACACACACACTCAAACACACACGCACGCACACAAATGTGTTAAAATTAGCATTATCTTGCTTGCTAGCAGAACAAACTGTTCGACTGCACAAAGTTTAGAACAGTACAGAAGGTCTAATCATGAACAAATCAAATCAAAAGAAAGCGACAACAACCACGAAAAAAAAAAAAAATACACGATTAGTGGAACAACTTTTGCTAGACATCAGTTCCATCAGCTACCAACGAATTCTTGTTGCCAGTAGGAAATTACAACCCTTGTAAATTGCCATTTTGATGGATCTTTGGCAGCCATCTTTCAGATCGACTCTACACTTATCAAACCTCACCCTACGATCTCCCCCCGTGGGGATGCCGGGGGCTCTTTCAGTATAAATAGTATCCCCACATTGTGGAAATTCTGTGCTGGAGATTTCTCTTTTCTGTCACTCTCTTTGTTTCTGTCTTCCTCCTTTTGCTTTTTGTCATTTCTTCCTATCATTTTCTGCCTTGCTGGTCCATTCACCTGTATGTGTTCGATAAAATTTAGTACTTTTTGTAAGGAATGATAATTAGGTACAAGTATTAAGTGCATTTTTGGCTCCAGGGAGGTGAGATGTGCAGAAGCAATTTCAGGTAATTTATGCCGTTTTTAACTATGTTTTGGTGTCCTCAGGTATGGTTACATTTGTATTCAAGTGTGTTTTTAAATCCCATGTGCGATAAATTGGACAGAGTGGTCGACGCCAGGGGCATCTCCTTAGCTAGAGTATATCGGCGAATGCATTGATATATGTGTACTTAGTTTTCTTTTCCCTCTTTTTGTTTTGCCTGTTGATGTATTGTTTTTTTTTGAAATGGTCATAGCCCTGATATGGCTGTACGCAGTCGGCTGGGCTTTAAGTAAATATAATATAGATAACCCTAGGATCTTGAAACGAAGGTTCTGTTGGTGCCAGACTGTAACTATATGTCAGCTAGAGAACATGCTTTTCAGTGTCATTGCGCCATACGTTTGGTACTCATTGTTATATTTATTATCTGAGGGATCTACCCACTCGCCATCCCTTTGAAACTTCCAGTCACATTTTAAAGCATCTCTGTCCACCCAGATCTTCCTTTCTGTGAGTGTATGTGTTGGTGTGAAATTTTCCTCTTTTCTGTTTCCTTCTCTTTGTGTTCTCTTTCTTCACTCTTTGTTGTTCCTGTCATTCCATTCTGTGAGTGTATGTGTGGCTGTGACATTTTCCTTTTCTGTCACTCTCTTTGTCTCTGCCTTCCTCTTTTGCTTTTCTGTCGCTGCGAAATTTCCTCTTTTCTGTCACTCTCTTTGTTTCTGCCTTCCTCTTTTGCTTTCTGTCATTCCTGTCCGTCATTTTCTCCCTTCAAGCGGTAGTATCACACACACGATACATATGCAAAGACAAAAGACAGACAGGCAGACAGAGGGACAGACAGACAAAGTTGATACAAGCGTTGATCCCTGCAGACTGATGAGCAGTGTGGGTGTGTTTAGTGCTGTGGGGTTATCCCCTTTCAAGCCGTAACTACCTCATCGTGGACATGGTAAACAAATTACCGGCATCACACTAAGCTGTAAGTGTACAGTGTTCGCAGCTGGCTTCAGGCTCTCTTGTTTTTATTGTGTGTGTGTATGTGTGTGTGTGTGTGTGTTGTGTGTGTTGTGTGTGTGTGTGTGTGGTGGTGTGTGTGTGTGTGTTGTGTGTGTGTGTGTATGTGGTGTGTGTGTGTTAAGTGTGTGTTGTGTGTGTGTTTTTATGTGTGTGTTGTGTTGTTTTGTTGATGGTATGTGCTGCTGTGTGTGTGGGGGTGAGTGGTGGTGTGGTGTGTGTGTGTGTTGTGTGTGTGTGCGTGTTGCGTGTGTGTTGTGTATGTGTGTATGTGTTTGTGTGTGTATGTATGCGTGTGTATGTGTGTGTGTGTTTGTGTTGTGTGATGTGTGTGTATGTGTGTGTTGTGTTTGTGTTGTGTGTCTGTATGGTGTGTGTGTGTGTAGGGTGTGTGTGTGTGTGTGTGTTGTGTGTGTGTGTGTGTGTGTGTGTGTGTGTGTGTGTGTGGTGTGTGTGTGTGTGTGTGTGTGTGTGTGTGTGATCAACAGGACTTAAACTACCACACACGTTACAGGTACCTGTGTACAGCCTTCTCTGATGGGGGGCAGGGGGCATAATGCAGGCTGAGACGCCGTTATCCAAATCAAGAGTGACTGCCCGCGTTCAAGCAAACAGAAACCAGAAAGAAAAAGAAAGAAACAAACAAACAAAAAGAAAGAATCAGAACGCGTATTTAATACAACCAGACAAGACAGGTGGAAATTTTTCGGCCAATTGGCCTTTGTCAAGCGTAAGGTCACAAACAAACAAACAAACACCAGATACAAAAATTAGGAGAAAAGACTGAAACTTCCCTTCTGCTTCGTTCAGTGTGATGAGAAATGGACTAAACTGACTCAAATGACCTTGCGTGTGTTTGTGCATGCGTGCGTACGCGTGTGTGTGCATGCGTCTACGTTGTGTATGTGCGTGTGCATGTAGGCGTGTGCGCGTGCATGAGAAGGACAAACAAGATTCCTCGCAATGAGAAAAAGAAAGGGGAGAGAAATATAACAAATAACACTGTTTTTTGTCAGTCAGGAATAATTACGCATTTTACAGCTCTGCATTTTGCAGAAGCAGTATCCCCAAAACACGCATTATACTCGAATGAGATGCAAAACGCTGCTTCAGATTCATCATCAGAGATGATATAGAAGAAATAGAATTGAATTAGTTGACTCCTGTACATGAACAATCGGCATTGAGCCAAGAGGACAGAATCAGGTGTTACCTGATCGGGGCTTCTCTTTGGGTTTTGTTAGAAAAGAAGGTGAGATCAGATTCTGACTGCTCGCCGGTGTGTTTGTGTGTGGGGGGGGGTGAAAGGGTGGGTGGGTGTGTGTGTGTGTGTGTGTGTGTGTGTGTGGTGTGTGTGTTTTATGTGTGCTGTTGTGTGTGTGTGTGTGTGTGTGTGTGTTTGTGTGTGTGTGTGTGTGTGTGTGTGTGTGTGTGTGTGTGTGTGTGTGTGTGTGTGTGTGTGTGTGTGTGGACCTTCCATATGCATCTATGATGGTGAATGGTGGTGGTGGTGGTGATGATGGTGGTGATTGTGATGATGATGATGATGGTTGTGGTGGTGGCGGTGATGGTGATGGTGCGGTGAATGTGGTGGTGTGATGATGATGATGATGACGATGATGATGATGATGACGACGATGATGACGACTCACATCTTTCATGTATTACTGGAAACTAATTTATTTGAAAGCAAAACAAAAATCGCATTACAATTGCGATTATTCTTAGTCCCTATCTCTTGTTCCATGTTCATGCTTTGTTTTATTTGTATTTGGCAAGAAATGTGATTCAAATCGATTTACAGATTTCTTCTTATCGTAGATTTAGAAAGATCATTGATAAGAATGTATCTTCAATAGATATTCAGCTGTTCTTGAATAAACATTTCACACATGTTTGTCATAAGACGCCAAAATTAGAATTTTTTAGAAAAGTTTAGTGTTTAAAGACACCACAACGTACTACATGACTCATAACACAAGTCTTAGCGATAAAATCTTGAATGATTTATGATATAACCTAATCTTTGACAAGACTTCGATTATATGTTTCAGCAGCAAAAATTATTAATTATCAAGTTTATATTTCTAACATCCTCTTTTTTTTAATTCCAAGTCACGCTCACCCCACCTCACTCCCCTACGTCCCAGGGTTATGGAACTATCCAGGTAGGACCTCAGGACCTGGCCAGCTCGTAGGTTTGTGTGCAGGCTTAAGGCTGTGCCATGATCATTCTGGATCTTCTCCATCACATGGTATCCTGTGACGTTAGTGCTTATGGAATTCATTCCGAGCGCGGAGACGTCATCTTGATAAACTGATACTGAAACTGAACCTCCCGCTTTGGAAAAGGAGGCAACGAAAATGGCTTGACTATCTCTTTCTTCAGCAATTATCAACAGAGCCACAAAAAAATCGTCTGAAATGGATATGTTTAATGAGGTAACGCATCTTGTTTTAAACAGTTTGTCTACCAAACTGGTTCGCAAATGATAGTGTCTAATTCGTTTAGGACCGGCTCGTGTTTTTTTTGTGTTTTTTTTTTTTTGTTTTTAATCGTTTGCACAACTTTTGGTGGAGTCACTGCAGAAGAGCAAAGAACGGCAATTGGCACCATTAGAAAGCACCTCCTCTGTTCGAAAAGTCTGTTACGTCTTGCATTGTGAAATAAAGATGTTTGCGAAATCGACGTTGTTTGTTCTTCTAGACAAATCCTTTTCTTCACTTACCCCAACCGGAGCTCGTCTAAATTGGCATCTACATCATCCAGCCTGTATGTTTGGATCGCCGATATTGTTTCTGTAAGGCTGAGAGGGAGAGAGAGAGAGGCTCAGCGAGAGAGAGAGAGAGAGGCTCAGCGAGAGAGAGATAGTGAGAGAATGAGAGAGAGAGAGGCTGAGAGAGAGAGACTGACAGAGAGAGAGTGAGAGAGAGAGAGGCTGAGAGAGAGGCTGAGAGAGTGAGAGAGAGACTGAGAGAGAGAGGTTGACAGAGAGAGAGAGACTGAGAGAGAGGCTGAGAGAGTGAGAGAGAGACTGAGAGAGAGAGGTTGACAGAGAGAGAGGCTGAGAGAGAGTGAGTGAGAGAGAGAGAGAAGCTGACAGGGAGTGAGAGAAAGAGAGAGGCTGAGAGAGAGAGGGAGACTGAGAGAGAGGCTGACAGAGTGAGAGAGAGAGGCTGAGAGAGAGAGGGGAGAGAGAGAGAGAGAGAGAGAGAGAGAGAGAGAGAAGAGAGGGGCAAAGAGGGTGAGATTCAAAGTCAGCTGTATTATTCATTAAGACCGCTGCTTCTCATGAAGGGTTATTAAATACAGTAACAAATTTCAACCAAAGAAAGGCAGAAAGAGAGAGGGGGGAAGAGAGAGAGAGAGAGAGAGAGAGAGAGAGAGGCTCAGCGAGAAGAGATAGTGAGAGAGAGAGAGGCTGAGCGAGAGAAAGAGAGAGAGAGTGAGAGAGAGGCTCAGCGAGAGAGAGACAGTGAGAGAGAGAGGCTGAGCGAAAGAGAGAGAGAATGAGAGAGAGAGAGAGGCTGAGAGAGAGACTGAGAGAGAGGCTGAGAGAGTGAGAGAGAGACTGAGAGAGAGAGATTGACAGAGAGAGAGAGAGAGAGAGGCTGAGAGAGAGTGAGAGAGAGGCTGAGAGAGTGAGAGAGAGACTGAGAGAGAGAGAGGTTGACACAGAGAGAGAGAGAGAGGCTGAGAGAGAGAGAGAGACTGAGAGAGAGGCTGAGAGAGTGAGAGAGAGACTGAGAGAGAGAGGTTGACACACAGAGAGAGAGAGAGAGAGGCTGAGAGAGACTGAGAGAGAGGCTGAGAGAGTGAGAGAGAGACTGAGAGAGAGAGGTTGACACACAGAGAGAAGAGAGAGGGCTGAGAGAGAGTGAGAGAGAGAGAGGCTGAGAGAGTGAGGCTGAGAGAGAGTGAGTGAGAGAGAGAGAGAAGCTGACAGGGAGTGAGAGAAAGAGAGAGGCTGAGAGAGAGAGAGAGAGATGAGAGAGAGAGGGGGAGAGAGAGAGAGAGAGAAAGAGGGGCAAAGAGGGTGAGATTCAGAGTCAGCTGTATTATTCATTAAGACCGCTGCTTCTCATGAAGGGTTATGAAATACAGTAACAAATTTCAACGAAAGAAAGGCAGAAAGAGAGAGGGAGAGAGGGGGGAGAGAGAGAGAGAGAGAGAGAGAGAGGTATTTGATTCAGTTTTAAGTCAGCATCTACCTTGCCCCCTGCCCCCTCGCAGGGATGCCGAAGCCAATTCCAGTATGAATAGCATCACAACTTCTGGAAATTCTGTATTAGAAATGTCCTCATTTCTGTCACTTTCTTTGTTTCTACCTTATTCTTTGCTGCCTATCAACTCTTCCTATATTTTCTGCCTTGCTGGTCCATTCACCTGTATGTGTTCAATAAAGTCTTATGTACTGTCTCTTAGGATTGATAACTGGGTACATGTATTACGTGCATTTTTGGCTCTAGGGAAATCAGATATGTGAAAGCAATTTTAGGTAAAATAGACTTGTTTTTATATGGCTTTAGTGTCCTTAGTTATGTTTAAATTTGTATTCGGATATGTTTTTCAAATCCCCTGT
>JAPXFY010000021.1:17649563-17667063 GCA_030674185.1 Monoplex corrugatus | reverse complement strand
TCATATTGACGCTTTCGCCAACCTACATGTACCTACCAAAACTCCTCTAAATGCCAAGCTCCGAGACAGGCGGCATGAACTGGGGGGAAAACGGTCACATCTTGGCCACGTACACGGCGGACTAAAGAAGAAAAAGACATCTAAAAAAGGAGACACTTAATAAGACACTGTATCGTTTTGAACAGTGTGCTCACTTATTTGGTTAGCAAATACACCCTTCGGATCTGGTCAGCGCCAGCTATCGTTTTCCTGTTCCGTTTTTTTTTTTTTTTTCTGATCTTTGTTGAGGTCACTGGAGAACTGAAGAAAACTGGAACTTGCACCCACAGAAAAATGACCTCCTTCGTTTGAAATTCTTGTGTGGCTTTCTTCACAAAATAGACCTCTTTTCAAACACAAAAGTTGTTTATTGTTGTAGATAATTAAATTTGTTTACTGAGAGAACAAAAGCCCGTGTGAATTGACGTTCAGATGATGTACGTAATGTATTTTGATTGTTCTTTTGGTTCGTCTGAGGGACTGGGGGAGGTAGTGGGGGGGGGAGGGGAGGGGAAGGGGGAGGAGAGTGCCGTGTCTTTGGTGTTTGTCAAGCATCACAGCATGTTATCATTTCGCCATATTAGTTATGACGTGATTATCTCTTCATATGGTTTTTGAAGCTTCTTTTCCTTGAAGTCTGTTTCATCTGCGCTTTTGTTTTACGTTTGGTTTCGTGACTTAAAAATACGATCTGTAAAATAGTTAACAAACTAGAAAAAGTATTGATGTATACATAAAAGAACAAAGAAAGAGAATGGGGGAGGAGGGAGGGAGGCAAATTACTTTACAAATCACATCAAACGACACTGAACAACAAATTCTACGCTGGGCCTCTACCGAAGCGTTACATGTAAATAAAAATCCTTACATTCAGATGGGGGAAAAAAATGAGCATTAGTTGAACACAGAATTAAATTTCTAAAAACATAACCATCCATGGCATGATCTGAATGCTTTGAAAAAACAAACAAATTAATGGAAATTGATGGACAGAGCATCAACAAGAAAGCAGAGAGCGTGTGCAGTGTTTGAAACCAGCACAAAATCGTTTGTTACATAAATTCCCTAAGGTTTGTTGAGAATCGGCTGTTTGCCTGACATTTGTCTCCCCAATGAGTGTGGTACAGATTTTCTGGTAAAGAGCCACAAAATGTTCAGTACTCAAAAACTGGAGCCATGTTTATATTGGGGAAGCTATAAAATTTTATCAATTATGTTATACTGTTGTTCTAAGTATGGCAGACATTTGTTATTAAGAAATCTTTGGTCACAAAGTGTCATTGGATCATTATTCAGTAGGACTTTCCGTAAAGGGCTGCGCGTATGCAAAATGTTTTCTACATAACTATATGGCTGCATCTATGCAAAATATCTGCTACATATTCATATGATAACAGTTAAAACAGTGATTCCTGAAACGTGTTGGAGTGCGGTGAGTCTTTCTGGACCCCAATTTTGTGTCAAGACCCAGTTACAAGAAATATTAAGGACTGGTTGTAGGTAACATATGTATTCTAAATTTCATAAAGATCTGATTACAAACATGTTTTAAATTTGCAAGGATAACGGTGATCACGGTTTTTAAGTGTTGTTTTTTCCTTAAATTTGGGTGTCGTTTTTTAACCCTTTCACTCTCACCCTATCCACCACTGCAAAAACTTAACCCTTTACTCTCTCACCCTATCCACCAGCTTCCTGCAGGAAGCTGGTGGGTAGAGTAAGGGAATCAAAGGGTTAAGTTTTTGCTTTGCCAGTGTGGATGGCAGATGCAGGATGCTGATGACAGGGTGCGGGAATCAAAGGGTTAATTAACGTGGTGTTAGCCCTGATGTGGCTCTAATAGTCGGCTGGGCTATGAGCAGTATGAACCTGAACGTTTTTTCGCCTGCAACTTTTCCGTTATCAAAATAGATGATTTTACCTTGACTGCGGTGAACGAAAGTCCGGCATGTTTTTATGCCGCAAGGTGAGGTCAGTAGCCACTCATATACCGCTCAGCCTGAGGTTGTTCCTCAGGTGCCTGCCCCTCCCGTGGGGATGCCGGGGGCTCTTTCAGCATAAATAGCATCCCCACTTTCTGGAAATTCTGTGCTAGAACTGTCCTCTTTTCTGTCTCTCTCTTTGTTTCTGCCTTGTCCTTTGTTTTCTGTCATTTCTTCCTATGTCCTGTTTTTGTAGATGTTTTGGTGTCCTTAGTATGCTTATATTTGTATTCAGATGTGTTTTTTTTAATTCCGTGTGCGATAAATTGGACGGAGTGGTCAACGCCAGGGGCATGTCCTTAGATTATGTGTGCGAATGTATTGATGTGTGCTTAATTTTTCTTTTCTTTTTTTTCTGTTGAAGTTTTGTATGTTTTGAAACGGTTATAACCCTGATATGGCTCTGCGCAGTCGGCTGGGCTTTAAACTACAACAACAACAGCAACAACAGGTGCCTGCCATCCAGTACACCCATCTTGTCGGTCCATCGGCAGGAACGGATGATGAAAGGCCATGACAACATGGCTTTTTCACTATGGAAGATCCATACGATATCTTCTTGTTTCCTGATGGGGCTAGGGTCATGAAAATGAAAAATATCGATGATTATCTTTAATGAGAGAGAGAGAGGGGGGGAGATAGGTGAGGAGAGAGGAGAGAGGGAGAGGAGAGGAGAGAAGAAAGAGAGGAGAGAGGGAGAGAAGAGAGAGGGGAGAAAGAGAGGGACAGGAAAGAGAGAGAGAGAGGAGAGGAAAAGAGGGAAAGGGAGAGAAGAGAGAGGAGAGAGAGAGAGGAGAGAGAGAGAGAGGAGAGAGAGAGTGAGGAGAGAGAGGAGAGAGAGAAGGGGCGAGAGAGAGCTATAGAGAGACGGAGAAGAGAGAGAGAGAAGAGAGAGGGGGAGAGAGTGAGGAGAGAGAGGGGAGAAAATGAAATGAGTTGAGAGAGAGCGAGCGATAGTGAGACCAAGAAAGAGAGAGACAGACAGAGACAGACAGACAGACAGAGACAGACAGACAGACAGACAGACAGACGGAAGGACAGAAAAGTGAGAGAGAAGTGTTTTATGTTAACCAAGACTTGATAATTCATTTTACATTTCTGCATTTTGTACAAGCGTCCACACAGCACACATCATACTCGCACTGCTTCAGATTCTTCATCAGAGATCACAAAACAAAACAAAAAGAATTCAGTCAGTCAGTCAGTCTTCTGTGCATATGTAAGTGGTAAGATTGCATTCATGTGCCGTAAGAAGGCAAGCGGAGGGGGAAAAAATATTTTCCTGTTGGGGCTGATTTTTATATTTGCTTTTGGGAGAAAAAAGGTTAGGTCAGTCTAGGTCGGAGATGTATGTATTTGCACAAATCTGTACGCGTATATATATATGTTTGTGGGGGGGTGGGGGGGGGGGTATATATACATATATGTGTGTGTTGTTCGTGTGTGGTGTGTGTGTGTGTGTGTGTGTGTGTGTGTGTGTGTGTGTGTGTGTGTGTGTGTGTGTGTGTGTGTAAAAGTGTGTGTGTAAAAGTGTGTGTTTGTGTGTGTGTGTGTGTGTGTGTTTGTGTGTGCGAGCGCGTGTGTGTTTGTGTGGTGTGTGTGTGTGTGTGTGTGCGTGCGCACGCGTGTGTGTGTGTGTTTATGTGTGTGTGCGTGTGTGTGTGTCTGTATGTGTGTGTGTCTGTATGTGTATGTGTGTGTGTGTGCGTGTGTGTGCTTGCGTGTGCGAGCGCACAGTGGTTTGATTGATTGATTTGGTTCAGTCTCTACGTCGGCGCCCGCCTCAGGTTATATGGCCGACGGGGATAACCATCCCCGGGAAGTGGGGAGAAAGGGGAAACTTATCTAATCCTATACTGACACCACCAGAACAAAATTATGTTAAAATGGGACAGTAAGAGACCAGTTTAAATATAGCGCATCCCAGGATTCGAACCCACAATCATTAGCATGTGAATCTGACGCTCAAACCAACTGAGCTATTGAGGCTCGCCTCACGCGCAGTCGTCTCGTTTTCCTTCTTTTATTGGAAGTGTTTTGGAGCAGGCTTGTGCATGCATACGTTTCCAGGAGTTTGGAGTTTGATCAAGAGGGATTCACGGCCCTCGGACGATTCCATATGCGCTCCATCCAAATCTGCCAGCATTATCTGGCAGACTTCCTGAGCTTGTGCAAAGTTCTAAGCACTGGCAAGGTGCCAGTACAGTCTGACCTCGGGCATAGACAAACAGCCAATCGTTTCCTTATTTATAAAAGTATTTGATTGTTATTATTATATTATTATTATTATTGTTGTTATTGTTGTTGTTGTTATTTATTGTTATTATTGTTATTGTTGTTGTGTTATTGTTGTTATTATTATTATTATTATTATTATTATTATTATTATTATCATCATTATCATCATCATTATCATTATTATTGTTATATTATCATTATTGTTATTATTATTATTATTATCATCATTATTATTATCATCATCATTATCATCATTATTATTGTTATAATATTATTGTTGTATTATTGTTGTTATTATTATTATCATTATTATTATTATTATTACTATTTTTTATATTATTATTATCATTATTATTATTGTTGTTATTATTATTATATATTGTATTGTTGTTTATTGTTATTGTTATTCTTATTATTATTATCATTATTATTATCATTTGTCTAAAATCACTTAAGTGAATAGACAGACATTAAACCAGTGACGACCACTACAGCACATCGTGAATATACACAATTCACTAGTTATCCGTTATTACAATTACCGCAACCGTAGCTATCATTTGTCTGAATTGAGGTCTCTCCAGTATCAGTGACCAAATTTTCATCAAATGTTCATCCAATGTTTAGTCCAGCAGGAACTCGCAGGTTTCTGTGTTTGGCTGATGTTGATCTACTTTACTATTACTGTTTCTTTGCAAAAGGGTATAGTTTGTGAAAATGAAATGTAATAGTGTGCTTTGACAATGTTTTCTTTCTTTGCAGACATTGTGACTGGGATCATTCCACCGAATCTATGAGTCAGACTGGCGAGTTGGATGACTCAGCAAACTGAAATCGTGAGTATTTTTTCAAGTGGATTAATTTGGTTTTACGACCTTTACTTCTGAAATCATAAATCAAGAGAAATTTTGTTCCTGCACATCAAGACATCCAATAGCACATGAATACAGTCTTGTCACTAGAGTCTTGTCACTAGAATGTCCCGATGGGCAGGTATAATTTTCACAATGAATGATTTGCTGTTTGTAAGAAGATCTGTACGTCTGTTTCAAATCATTTTTGATGTTGGGATCACAATTTTTAAAATTCTGCTTCATTCAGTGTGGAAGCGACATAATGAACAAAATGTGACCGTGCCTCAATGACTAATTCTCTGTTGACTTCTTGGTCTCTGAATCCAAAACAAGTGAGACTGGCCGCGTTCAAACAAACAGCAAGCAGAAAAAAAAACTTAAAAAGAATAAGAACGCGTATTTAATACAACCAGACAAGACAGGCGCACATTTTCGGCCAGCTGGCCTTTGTCAAGCGTAAGATCACAAACGAACAAACACCAAATACAAAGATTAGCAGAAAAAGACTGAAACTTCCCTGCTGCTTCGTCCAGTTGGGCGAAGTTTTGCGCCTGTCTTGTCTGGTTGTAAGAAATACGCGTTCTGGTTCTATTTTCGTTTTCTCTGGTTCTCGATCTCTGACAAATTTTAATTGTACGTTTCAGCAAACATACATTTCTTTCAACTAAATAACATAACTCTTAAGAGTCACGGAGTTATCTCCCATGTAGAATTTCTCAAACCCAACATAGTTTGCGCTACAAATACCATTCAGCTAGCATAGACGCAGCCACAAAGCATAAAGTGGTAAGCTCAGAACATTCCTGAATAAATGAATGCCCAAGTCTACCGTATACCCTGCAACTACGCTACACACAACCACGGTGGTGGAGAGAAATTCATACAATATATTGGTCTTATGTTCAAGATTGACACAGTCTTTTATTCTTGAACTGACCAAGCACACACACATAGACAAGACAGAACATATACAGGGCTGCTTCCAAGGCATATATGTAATACCAAAGGAAATAAGAGGGAAGCAGGGAGAATTTTAAATATCAACTAAGTAACATGACTCTTGAGAGTCACGGAGTTATCTCCCATGTAGAATTTCTCAAACCCAACATAGTTTGTGCTACAAATACCATTCAGCTAGCATAGACGCAGCCACAAAGCATAAAGTGGTAAGCTCAGAACATTTCTTTCGATTTTAGTTGCCGCAGTAGTTTTTTTTCTACGGTGTAACATTTACCGAAAGATTTTTTTTTTATTAAGCATTAAAAGGAAAGAAAATAGGATGGCTTGACCATCTTTCTCCCACGTTATCGTCCACAGGGCCAGAATTCGTCTGCACATGGAGACGTTTAATGAGGCAACGCATCGTGTCTTAAACAGAGTGTCTACCCATTTGCTTCACAAATGAACTTCACTGATCTGATTAGGACCGGCTCGTCTTTTATCCTCTTTCAGTCCTAACGTTAATTCGCAGGAGATTTGCCGGAAAAAGAACTGCACCTTACAGCCTCGGAAAAATTCCTCCTCCATTTGAAATTCTCATATGGCGTCCCCACGGAATAAACGTCATGTGGAAAATGAAAGTTGATCATTCTTCTGGGTAACTCGATTTCTTCACTACATGGAATCAAAACAACGTCTGAAATTGTGCTTACATCACAGAGATAGAACACATTGACCGTTGTTTTTGATTCTTTGAAGCCAACAACACAGAGAGAGAGAGAGAGAGAGAGAGATAAAGTGAGTGATTGACTGAGTGAGTGAGTGAGTGAGTGAGAGAGAGTGAGAGAGCAAGAGAGAGAGAGGTAGAGAGAGATATATATAGGTAACGCGTGGGGGGGAGAGACAGACATACAGACAGAAAAAGAGACAGACAGACAGACAGACAGACAGAGAGAAACAAAGAGAGAGAGAGAAGTGTTTAGAGTATCTCGGTTTTTGTCAAGTCTGTGTGTGTGTGTGTGTGTGTGTGTGTGTGTGTTGTGTGTGTGTGTGTGTGTGTCTATGTGTGTGTGTCTATGTGTGTGTATGTCTGTGTGTCTGTGTGTGTGTGTGTGTGTATGTCTGTGTGTATGTCTGTGTGGTGTGTGTGTGTGTGTCTATGTGTGTGTATGTCTGTGTGTCTGTGTGTGTGTGTGTGTGTGGTGTGTATGTTTGTGTGGTGTGTGTGCGTGACGGTCTTGAAGGAGGCAGACGTAAGAAGATCATTAACAAAGAAGATTAGGAAAAGACAAGCAACATTTACAGTATATATTATGGGGAAAGGGGAATTAGAGCACCTGGTCACAACGAGAAAGCTGGAAAGAAAGAAACACCAGCTAGACCCAAGGAGAAAATATTGGACGGACTTGTAAGATGGCTGAGGACAGAGAGGGTGGGAGATGTACTTGCAGAGACAGGGGAGAGAGTCGTATGGAGGGCCACGATCGCCAACGCCATTCGGCAGGGCAGATGATGATGATGATGATGATGATGATGATGACGACGACGACGACGACGATGACGATGATGACGATGAATGACGATGATATGATATATGAGGTTTGTTATACATAATAAGTTGTTCAATCTTAAAACAAAGATAGTGGGGTAAACCTGATAGACTAATTCTTCTTTAGGGTTTTGTTTGAAAAAAAACAACAACAGTATTAAAACAAAATTCCAGCAGCCTGAGCTGTTTTAGTTTGAAGCTAAGAATGAGATATTACGGTGGGATTTCCTCTGTTTTTCATAAAGAAGATCTTACACAGGGACTTCAACGTAAGAGGGATAGTACTTGAACGACAAAGAACTTGACAGCTTTGTTGGGTTTGGTGCCGGCTGAAGAGAAGCAGTGTATATAAAAATAACGTGAAGGATATCAGTCCATTAAGAAACACTGACGGAGGATGGGGTTTAAATCTTGTATATAGCACGCCAGCAAGAATTTACAAGTCTAAGCCTTTAATACTTTTTTTTTTTTTACAAATACAATGTCGTGTATAAAGCCAGAGAGGTTTATTGCCAATACGACAGTTGTCTGGAGTATTTTGTCACAGTGATAAAACAAAGCACATTAAGTGAGGCTTGTAGGAATGACAATAATGCGTGTCTTGGTCAAAAGTGTTCTTGGAGAAAAATGTTTAGTCTAGAAAAAGACAAGCAACACGATAAATTGATTTTGATAACATCCGCAGAGTTGTTGTTTGTTGTTGTTGTTGTTGTTGTTGTTGTTCTTCTTCTTCTTCATTTCTTTCTTCTTCTTCTTTTTCTTCTTTTTCTTCTTCCTTCTTCTTCTTCTTTCTTCTTCTTCTTCTTCTTCTTCTTCTTCTTCTTCTTCTTTTTCTTTTCTTTTTCTCTTCTTCTTCTTCTCTCTCCTTCTTCTTCTTCTTCTTCTCCTCCTTCTTCTTCTTCTTCTTCTTCTTCTTCTTTTCTTCTTCTTCTTCTTCTTCTCTTCTCTTCTCTTCTCTTCTTCTTCTTTTTCTCCTTCTCCTTCTTCTTCTTCTTCTTCTTCTTCTTCTTCTTCTTCTTCTTCTTCTTCTTCTCCTTCTCCTTCTCCTTCTCTTCTTCTTCTTCTTCTTCGTACCGTTGTTGTTATCGTTTCTGTTTTCCCCTGTGGGGATGCCGGGAGCTCTTTCGGTATGTATAGTATCCCCACTTTTTGGAAATTCTGCGCTAGAAATTTCCTCGTTTCTGTCACTCTCTTTGTTTCTGCCTTGTTCCTTTGCTTTCTGTCAGTTCTTCCTATCATTTTCTGCCTTGCTGGTCCATTCATATGTTCGTGTTCGATAAAGTCTTACGTAACTTTTCTCAGGATTGATAACTGGGTACATGTATTAAGTGCATTTTTGGCTCTAGGGAGGTGAAATATGCCGAAGCAATTTTAAGTAACTTATGCCCGTTTTTATATATGTTTTGGTGTTCTTAGGTTTGCTTATATTTGTATTCAGGTGTGCTTTTAAAATCCCCTGTGTGATAAATTGGAAAAAGTGGTCAACGCCAAGGGCATGTCCTTAGATTATGTGCACGAATGCATTGATTGTGTACTTAATTTTATCTTGTGTGCTATGTGCGTTTGTGTGTGTGTGTGTGTTGTGTGTGTGTGTGTGTGTGTGTGTGTGCGCGTGCGTGTGGTGTGGTGTGGTGTGTGTGTGTGTGTGTGTGTGTGTGTGTGTGTGTGTGTGTGTGTGTGTGTGTGTGTGTGTGTGTCCTGTTGAAGTTTTGTATGTTTTGAAGCGGTTATACCCTGATATGGCTCTACACAGTCGGCTGGGCTTTTTAAACAACAATAACAAGAACAAGAACAATCGTTTTTGCTTGTTGGTTGGTGAGTTTTGTTTGGTTGTTTGTTTGTTGTTTGTTTGTTTGTTTGTTTGTTTGTTTGTTTGTTTGTTTTGTTTTTGTTGGGGTCTTGTCTTTTTCTTTTCTGTTGTTGTTGTTGTTGGTGTCGTCGTCGTCGTTGTTTTGTCTTCCATAAGAAGACCCAACATGATTCTAAATGTTTAACATGATTACAAACGGTAAACGCTTCACAACATGAAGTAAAGAAGCCATCAGTCATCAGGCATGCCATTGCAAACTTAACTGCACAAGCTGGAGAGACGGGACATATTGTGTGAAAAGAGACCAGACACAAATGTCTTTTTATGTCTGCATTACGCCCCACAGCACACACCATCCTTGTATGGGATGCTGAACACTGCTCAGATTCATCGTCTGAGGACAGGACAGAGATGTACTTTAATTAAGTCGTCTCCTGTCCACGAATAAGTCAGATTTCACCTTGTTTCATGTACAATGAGTCGTATGAATGTTGTATAAATGTGTTTTAGAAAAAAATAAACGAGGGAGTGAAAATGTAATCCATTGGGGAGTGGGGGGGGGGGATTCTCTTTTTGGAGAAACAGTTGACATGAACTGATATTGCCTACGTGTTTGTGAGTGTATTCTGTGTATCAAATTTCTCTCTTGTTTCAAGTACGATCAATTCTATAAATGTTGTATAAATGTTGTATAAATGTTGTATAAATGTGCTTGCAGAAAGAAAACGCGAAGGAGTAAAAATGTTATCCTTTTTTTTTTTTAGAGGGGGGGGGGGGGGCTTCTTTTTATTCGCTTTTTGTTATTGTATGAAAAGGTGGCATTAACTTATGTTATCTATTTCTTTGTGAGTGTATTCTGTGTATCCGCATATGTATACATAATTACACGTGTGCCGTTTGTTTTTGGATTTTTTTGGTTTTGTTTTTGTTTTTTGTTTCTGTTTTGTTTGTTTGTTTGTTTCTTTGTTTGGGTTTTTTGGTTTGTTTTTGTTTTGTTTTGTTTTTTGTTTTGTTTTGTTTGTTTGTTTCTGTTTTGTTTGTTTCTTTCTTTCTTTGTTTGGGTTTTTTGGTTTGTTTTTGTTTTGTTTTTTGTTTTGTTTTGTTTGTTTGTTTCTGTTTTGTTTGTTTCTTTCTTTCTTTGTTTGGATTTTTTGGTTTGTTTTTGTTTTGTTTTGTTTTTTGTTTTGTTTTGTTTGGCTGTTTGTTGTTTTCGTGTGAGGGAATGTCTTTGATTTGTTTTGGGGAAATCTTTTTTATTTAATTTGAGGGAATTGTTTCTGAGAATTCTTTTTATGTACAAGTGTTTACCAAACTCAAATCAGAACCCAGATGCAGCCAACTTGGAATGGACATTGTTTGATTCAGCACCATGAAAAAAAATATCCTGAATTACAACAACCACAGAAATAAGATAATAAATCTGGGGATGTCCGGTGTTTACGTCTGAATATTCATTAAATATTCATCAGATGTTGAGCATCAGATACATTCTCATGTTTTTAAGTGTGGCCAAAAGTGATCTGTATATGCCAGAAGTTTTATTTTTGCAGACGTATTTACGTGATCATGCACGAACATAATAATTATTCATATGATTTTCATATCTTGTTCCCTGTTTCACCGTTCATATCGATAAACTGAATCCTTGATGATTTCTGGGCTGGTTTGTGTGCAAGCTGATGATTTTTCCTAGTATTATCTTTAAAATATACAGTTGGTTGTTTTTGTCTTGAAATCTGACCGGTCTTCAGGAAGACCTATCCACAAGAAGTTGTTGGCTGTTCATGACTACATTTTCATGTGTTTTTATCATTAGGATGTTGTTTTCAAGAGATCTATTATTCATGATCTTTTAGTGTGTGTGTGTGTGTGTGTGTGAGTGTGTGTGTGTGTGTGTGTGTGTGTGTGTGTGTGTGTGTGTGTGTGTGTTTGTGTTTGTTTGGTTTGGTTTGGTTTGGTTTGAGTTTTTTTGTCGTTGTTGTTATTTTATTTGTTTGTTTTATATTCTTCAGTTCTTTATGTCCAAAGTTTTATTTACTCAGAGAGGCTGTCAAAACATTAGCTAAGAAAACGTTATGACACCATGACTCCCTGCCTCTCCCAACCGATTGGCAAAGAGAGCAAAAAAAGAAAAAGAAAACAGTCTGAAAATGGAGACAGCTAATGAGGCATCGCATCTTGCTTAAAGCGTGTGTCTACCCATTTGGTTCACAAATGAACGGTCCTAATCTGATTAGGACCAGTTCGTATTTTTCTCTTTTCCGAAGTTTGGGTGGATTCACCGGAGAACTCCCCTCTCCCCTCTCCCTCTCCCTCCTCCCCGGTGGGGATGCCGGGGGCTCTTTCAGTATAAATGGTATATCCCCCATCTTCTGGAACTTCAGTGCTAGACATTTCCTCTTTTCTGACCTTGTCAGCGTATAGGGGTTTTGTCCTGGCTCAGGAAATCTGTTAGAGAATTGCTGGCAGATTTGGGTGGAGCGCATATGGAGTTGTCTGAGCGCGGTGAATCCCTTTTGAAATAACTCCAGTAACTCCTCTTTTTCTGTCGCTCTTTGTTTCTTTCTTTGTCCTTTGCTTTGTGTCAATACTTCCTATCACTTTCTGCCTTGCTGCTCCATTCACCTGTATGTGTTCGATAAAGTCTTACGTACTTTCTCTTAGGAGTGTTAATTCGGTACGTGTATTAAGTGCATTTTTGGCTCTAGGGAAGTGAGATATGCGAAAGCAATTTCAGGTAATTTAGACCCGTTTTTATGTATATTTTAATGTCCTTAGTTATTTTTAAATTTGTATTTAGGTGTGTTTTTTTAAATCCCCTGTGTGATAAATTGGACGGGCATCTTCTTAGATTATGTGCGTAAACTTAATTTTCTTTTCCTTTTTACCGGTTGATGTATTGTGTATGTTTTGAAACAGTAATATCCCTAATCCAAAACAAGTGTGACTGCCCGCGTTCAGGCAAACAGGAACCAGAAAAAAAACACGAAAAAAAAGGAATAAAAACGCGTATTTAATACAAGACAAGACAGGCGCAAATTTTCGGCCAACTGGCCTTTGTCAAACGTACGATCACAAACAAATAAACAGATACAAAAATTAGGAGAGAAAGACTGAAACTTCCCAGCTGCTCTGTCCAGTGTGAGAAAAGTATATATATTATTGTGTTTATACAGAAACAGCATATGCTTGATGTGCATTATTGTGTTTATACAGAAACAGCATATGCTTGATGTTCATTATTGTGTTTATACAGAAACAGCATATGCTTGATGTGCATTATTGTGTTTATACAGAAACAGCATATGCTTGATGTGCATTATTGTGTTTATACAGAAACAGCATATGCTTGATGTTCATTATTGTGTTTATACAGAAACAGCATATGCTTGATGTGCATTATTGTGTTTATACAGAAACAGCATATGCTTGATGTGCATTATTGTGTTTATACAGAAACAGCATATGCTTGATGTGCATTATTGTGTTTATACAGAAACAGCATATGCTTGATGTTCATTATTGTGTTTATACAGAAACAGCATATGCTTGATGTGCATTATTGTGTGTAAACAGAAACAGTGTATGCATGATGTTCATTACTGTGTGCATACAGTTATATCCCTGATATGGCTCTACGCACTCGGCTGGGCTTTACACAAAAATAACAATAACAATAACTAGAGAACTGTCATATACACTCGTGAAAAGTTACCTCTCACACTTGGGATTTCTTTTATGGCTTGTTTCACGAAATAAAAGCTGTTCTGGCAATAATTATTTTTCTTACTTGTTTATGATTCAACAACTTATTTGACGAACTCGTACAAACTGGGGTCTTCATTATATAGGCTGTACAATATGGTCGCTGGTTTTGTTTTTTGTTTACAGAGAGAGAGGAGAGGGGGAGGGAGGGAGGGAGAGAGGGAGAGAGAGAGACGAGACAGACAGACAGAGACAGAGAGACAGTGAGAGAGAGAGAAAGAGAGAAAGGAGAAAGAGGAAGAGAGAGAGAAAACTTCAAAACTCCAAACAGTGTATACTCAAGGAAATAGTATTAGGTCCAATGGACTCTGTCACACGAGACAGAGAGAGAGGAGAGAGAGACAGAGACAGAGAGAGAGGGAGAGAGAGACAGAGACACAGAGAGAGAGAGAGACAGAGGACAGAGAGAGACACAGAGAGAGACTTCAGTCTTCAGACTTCAGACTTCAGAATTTTTATTCAAGAAAAGCCATAGCCCCAACTGAAAGGGTGCTTGTAAGTATAATGAAATAATCAGATAGCATATTATACAGGATTAACAATCAACAACAAATATATATGGAGAGAGAGAGACAGGCACAGAGAAAGAGACAGACAGACAGAGAAGGATGGTTGGTGGTGCATCAAAACAAAACAAATACAAAATAAACGATTGTTTTTAAGTATGCTTGTTTCAAAGCATCAAAACGATTAAATAGCATCGTATTCTGATAAGTCTGATAAAAGAGCAAACAATGAGACCATCAGCAGCAGCAGCAGCAGCAGCAGCAGCAGCAGCATCAACATCATCATCACCATCATCATCACCATCACCATCATCATCATCATCATCACCATCATTATCATCATCATCACCATCACCATCATCACCATCATCGTTGTCATCATCATCATCATCACCACCACCATCATCATCACCATCATCTTCATCATCATCAACATCATCATCACCATCATCATCACCATCACCATCATCAACATCATCATCAACATCATCATCATCATCACCATCATCATCCTCATCATCATCATCATCATCATCAGGGCCCTCCACACGAATCTCTCTTTTGTCGCTGCAAGTTCATTTCCTATCCTCTTCGTACTGATCCACTCTGCAAACCTGTGTAATAATTTCTTCCTGGATCTACCTGGTGCTCTTTTATCTCTCTAGTTTCCCTGTTGGGACTAAGTGCTCAAATAACTCTTGCCTCATAAAATGTCCTATAAATGTCGCTTGTCTTTTTCCTTATCTTCTTCATACATTTTCTTTTTCTGTTCGTTTCTTTCAAGACTGTCTCATCTGTTTTCTTTGCTGTCCAAGGAACTCTTTAACATTCTTCTTAGAAACCACATTTAAATCAGACCGCGCAAAGACAAAAATCAAACCTTTAAAAATATTACCAGCCAAAGCTTGATCTAAATGTTTCGCAGCAACACACCATTGTTCTGGATGTAATTGATGGAGAGACAAAAAGATAGAAGATAGAGAATGGAGAAAAACGCATTACTTGTACAGTATTCAAATTCCAGTAGAAATGTTGTGAATTAATTTTAATTTAAAAAAATCCCAAGAGGTCCATTAAAATCAGGAGATAATGTGGAACGTGTGTGTGTGTGTGTGTGCGTGTGTGTGTGTGTGTGTGTGTGTGTGTGTGTGTGTGTGTGTGTGTGTGTGTGTGTGTGTGTGTGTGTGTGTGTGTGTGTGTGTTTGTTATTTTGTTTAACGTCCAGTCACATAAGTTATGTGCTTTTATACGGACATATGCGTGTGCATGTGTTGGGTTGGGGAGGAGGGAGAGGAAGAAAGAGACAAGGGAGAGAGAAAGAGAGGAGGAGAGAGGGGAGAGGAAGAAAGGAAAGAGAGAGAAGAAAGATAGAAAGAAAGAAAAGAGAGAGATGAAGGAAGGAGAGAGAGAAGAGAGAGAGAGAGAGAGAAAGAAAGAAAAAGAAGAGATAGAAAAAAACGAAAGAAAGAAAGAAAAAGAAAGAAAAAAGAGAGAGACAGAGAAAGAAAGAAAGAGGAAGAGAGAGAAAGAAAGACAGAGAGAGGGGGAGAGAGAGAGAGAGAGAGAGAGAAATATAGGGAGAGGGGGGAGAGGGGGAGAGAGAGAGAGAGAGAAAGGAAGAAGAGAGAAAGAGAAAAAGAAAGAAACAAAGAGAGGAGAGAAAGAAAGAAAGAATGAGAGGAGAGAGAGAGAGAGAAAGAAAGAGAAAAAGAAAGAGAGAAAGAAAGAAAGAGGAAGAAAGAAAAAGAGAAAGAGTTAGAAAAAGAGAGAGAGGGGAAGAAGAGAGAGAAAGAAAGAAAGAAAGAAAGAAAGGGGAAAGAGAGAGAGAGACTTCTCTTGGCACCGAGACTTCGACTAAACAGCCTTGGGTGTTGGGATGTGTTGAAAAGCCGGAATGAGCGGCAACAGATCACAGATACTGAAGTTTGGCAAAAAATGGAGCAACCAAAAAAAAAAGCATGCAAACAAACAAACAAAAACAAATAGTCTGTTTATAGTTGCAGAGCAGTTTGAATAACTCCTGATGTTGAGATCTTGGGATAATGGTTTGCAATTAACACCAAACGCCTTAGGCGTCTGACACAAGACAGCACCGTGACTCTCAAAATGCAGCCTTGAAATTTGATCTACAATATCTTTGCAAGCATATCTCAGTTTTGTTCTCTGATTTTGTCTATATCTCAACTCACAGTTGAGTTATGAATTTTTGTATAAGCATTTTTTTTAGCCCGAAAATTCCGCATTTTAGATAATCCGAGTCTGATAATAACATTGACCGTAATAACTTCATCTTAGAAGAAAACCAAGATAAAAGATTGGTGCGCATGATATAAAAAAATCTTTTCGTTCCTATTGTTCATTATAAAAAATCTTGTACAAAGCACATTTAAGTTTGCGGTATGATGTTTAGCATTTTTTTCATTATTTAATTTTTATACCAGTTGTGTGCCTTGTATGATACTTTCCTAATTTTCTGTCAACATTATTGCCATTTTTCTACTTTATGTCAAAATGTCACGACAATAGAATGATTAGAAGCTTCACGACAAAAATAAGCAAAAATACACCCTCCGCGAGCCAGTCATCATCATCATCATCAGGTGCCTTGCTGCATGGCGTTGGCGATTATGGACTTCCATCTGTCTCTATCCTTGTTGCCTCAAGCATCTCTTCCACCCTCCTCGTCTTCAGCCATTCTGCAAGTCCATCTAGTATCTTCTCCCTGGGTCTACGCGGTGCTCTCTTTCCCTCCAGCTTTCCCATTGTGACCAGGTGCTCCAATTCCCCTTTCCTCATAAAATGGCCTATAAATGTTTCCTGTCTTTTACTAATCTTCCTTATGAATGATCTATTTGTGTCTGCCTCCATGAAGACTGTCTCGTTTGTTTTCTTTGCTGTCCATGGAACTCTCAACATTCTTCTAAGAAACCACATCACGGCTGCCTCAGTCTTGTTCTGGCTTTTCCTGTTGACTGTCCATGCCTCACAACCGTACAACAGTGTTGGTTCTATATAACATTCAGGAACTGTCTTCCTGTTGTTAATTGATAGCCTTTGTTGGTAAGAATGCTTTTCATCTTCTTGAATGCTGTTTTGGCTTGGCCGATTCTGCTGGCTATTTCTGATGTGCATCTGCCGTCTGGTGAAATGATCGTTCCCAGGTACTGGTGCCTTAACTCTATTGTGACTGCACTTGCCACAGCTGAGCTCTCCTGCTGGCCTAGGGCTGCCACAGTGAAATCACTGAGAACTGTCGCCTTTGAGCCATTTTCCATCGATTTTAGACAAATAAACCGGCAAAACGTAGCTGAAGCGTTCAACGAAAATTATCTCCACAAGGGGAGCAACTGCCAACTACTAAATCATTAGCATAACAAAAGTAGAGGGAGTTATATACCCTAGATCGTCTGTTACTATGATCGAAGTAGCCCGTCCTCAGTGAGAGCTCAGCTGTTACTTCAATGAAAGTAGCCCGTCGTCAAAGAGTTAAAGGGCAAGCTAGGGCTGAGTGGGTGAGTGCAAAAACACGTTCATGACACAATAAGCAGAACTGCTCTTCCACCCCCACCCCTCCTTCCCCTCCTTTCCACTCCACTCCTGGTAATTCCACAGATCATTTACATAATGGATAACAATTTGCATGAGCAGGCAGGTATGCATGCGCACGGTTCGTTTAAACACATACGCCCACATGCACACACATACATATTGTCTCACATGCACACACATACATATTGTCTCACATGCCCATGCATCCACGTGCAGACACGCACAGACACACTCACGGTCCACACATTCACTGACAGCCACCACACACA
>JAPXFY010000021.1:17632063-17642063 GCA_030674185.1 Monoplex corrugatus | reverse complement strand
ATTATATTATCGATTAAAAGATCATACTGCCAGATAGTTATAAAGGCTGTTAGTCCTTTAGTCTACAGATATAGTACGGATGATCGTAAAGGCTTTGTAGACTTTATATTGTAAGGGCTAAACTACGTCCTATATTAACTACAGCACCTCATAATTGTAAAGGCTATATCGCGCCTCATAATTATAAGACTATAGAGCGCCTCATGAAGGCTATTTCTTCTAATAATTATAAAGGTTACAGACCACTTCATAACTATAGAGGCTGTGTAACGCGTCATAATCATAAAAGTTATATAACAACTGATTGTTATAAAGGCTATGTAGCGATCGATAAAAGGGTGTGTCAATTCATAAACATAAACGCTACGTCACTTCATGATTATAAAGTTTATATCACCTCGTGATTATAAACACTGTAGCACCCTACAACTATAAACACTATAGCATCTATAGTTATAGAGGCTACAGCACCTCATAAATATAAACCTTTTATTTCTTTTATCTGCCGCCTGTACCATCAGGTGTCGCGGGGGGAGGGGGGGGGCGGAAGACAACGGTCAAGTGTGAGGTGGGCTGCCTGTGTGACTGACGGCCATGAACATGGACGGTCTCTGACACACCTTCCATCCATTGGTCTCTGAGGTCGTCCTCTTGCTCGGACTCTAGAGAACCTCTGACTGTAGCACCTTATAAATGAACAATACGGCTTCTCATAATCATAATTATAAGCGAGCCCCAGTAGCTCAGTTGGTTTGAGCGTCGGATTCACATGCTAATGGTTGTGGGTTCGAATCCCAGGGTGCGGTATATTAAAACTGGCCTTTTTCACTGCTCCATCTTAACATCATTGTTGTCCTGGTGGTGTCAGTATAGGATTAGATAAGTCCTCATTCCCCCACTTCCCTGGGATGGTTATCCCCGTTCGGCCATATCACCTGAGGTGGGTGTCGACGTAAAAACTGAACCAAATCAATCAATCATCTCAAAATTATAACGCTTCAGATCGTTTTCATCATCGTTCCCCCGCATGCCCCCCGTTGGTATGTCGGGGCTCTTACAGCAATAATAGTATCCCCACCTTCTGGAAATTCTGTGCTAGAAATTTCCTCTTTTCTGTCACTCTCTTTTTTCTTGCCTTTGTTTTCTGTCATTTCTTCCTATCATTTTCTGCCTTGCTGGTCCATTACTGTATGTGTTCGATAAAGTCTTTACACATTTCCTCTAGGATTGATAACTGGGTGCATGTGTTAAGTGCATTTTTGGCTCTAGGGAGGTGAGATATCCGGAAGCAATTTTAGATAATTTAGGCCTTTCTTTAGATATGTTTTAGTGTTCTTATTTATGTTTATATCTGTATTCAAGTTTGCTTTTTTAAATTCCCATGTGCGATAAATTGGACGGAGTGGTCAACGCCAGGGGCATCTCCTTAAGATGATGTGCGCGAATGCATTGATGTGTGTACTTGATTTTCTTTTCTTTTTCCTGTTGAAGTATCGAATATGTCTGGAATGATTGTAGCCCTGATAGGGTTCTGCGCAGTTGGCTGGGCTGTAAACAACAATAACAATAACAATCACAATCACAATAACAATCCCCCTGCATGACCATGTCGTTTCAGGAAGATAAGGGCACTTGATAATGAAGCGTTTTCAACGATCACTATCTTCACACAGTATCATAACCCTGTGTGTGTGTGGGGGGGGGGGGGGGGTTGTATGTATCTGTGGGAAGGATAAAGTGGGTGGCATGGGGAGAGTGCCCAGATTCCAGCACTGAGATGGCATGATGCACGGGAGGCTGGGCCATAGAACAACTTGATTGCCGTAATCTGCTTCCGGCAAGACGTTTGATGTATCCCTCTCTCTCACTATCTCTCTCTCCTCTCTCTGTTCTCTCTCTCTCTCTCTCTCTCCTCTCTCTCTCTTCTCTCTTCTTTCTCTCTTCTCTCTCTCTTTCTCTCTCTCTCTCTCTCTTCTTTCTCTCTCTCTCTCTCTCTCTCTCTCTCTTCTCTCTTTCTCTCTCTCTTTCTCTCTCTCTCTTCTCTCTATTCTCTCTATCTCTATCTCCCTCTCTCTCTCATTCTCTCTTTCTCTCTCTCTTCTCTGTCTCTCTCTCTCTCTCTCATTCTCTCTTCTCTCTCTCTCTTCTGTCTTCTTTCTCTCTCTTTCTGTTTCTCTGTTTCTCTCTCTTCTCCATCTCTTTCTCTCTCTCTATCTCCCTCTCTCTCTCATTCTCTCTTTCTCTCTGTCTGTCTGTCTCTGTCTCTCTCTCTTGTTTCTCTCATTCTCTCTCTCTTTTTCTCTCTCTCTATCTCCCTCTCTCTCTCTCATTCTCTCTTTCTCTCTTCTCCCTCTCTCTCTCTCATTCTCTCTTCTCTCTCTCTACTCCTCATCTCTCTCATCTCTCTCTCTCTCTCTCTCTCTCTCTCTTTTCCAGTGTAAGATAGCCGCTGTTTATAGACGAGGCGCTAAGTTCACCGTCATCTGGAGGTGACCTTACATGTTCCTGCTAATGTGGTTGGATGCTGGCTGCTATGATGATAACATTTATCGTCATGAGGGGACAGGAGTGATGCTTGCTGCTCGCAACGCGTTGAGATAGCCGGTATTGTTTTGACGTGACGTTATGCTGAACCGTCTAACTTCTAACGTATCTCACTGGATCTTTGTGGGGGGTCACCATTGATGGTGACGACATGCTGTGGTTGGTTTGTTGGTCTGTTGGTTTGTTGTCGCCATCGTGCCATCAACGTCTGGGGCGTGCGTGATGAACGAGCTGGCCACGTGACTTGGTTGGTTGTTAGATGGCTGATTGGTAGTTGTGTGGGAGTGTTGTAATGGTTCTTTTGTTGTTGTTGTCGTTCTTGTTGTTTTTGTTTCTTGTTGGGTTCTTCTTGTTTCTTGTTCTCTTCTTTTTTCTTGTTCTTTGTTCTTTCTTTGTTGTCTTCTTGTTCTTCATTGTTCTTCTTCTTGTTTGTTCTTTTCTTGTTCTTGTTTCTTGTTCTTGTTCTTCTTGTTCTTGCTTCTTGTTCTTCTTCTTGTTCTTCTTTTCTTCTTGTTCTTTCTTCTTTTCTTCTTTCTTCTTCTTCTTTTTTCTTGTTGTTTGTTGTTTGTTCTTCTTCTTCTTTTCGTCATCATTCATTTCATTCTTCTTCTTCTTCTTCTTCTTTCTTCTTCTCTTCCTTCTTCTTTTCTTCTTCTTCTTCTTCTTTCTTCTTTTTTCTTCTTCTTCTTCTTCTTCTTCTTCTCATCATCATCTTCATCATTTTCTCTTCTCTCATCATCTCATTTCTTCTTCTCTCTTCTTTTCATTATTTTTTGTTGTTGTTGTTTCTGCTGTGCTATTGCTGTTAATAGTAGTAGTATCCCTTGTTATCATTATATCCCTTATTATTTTATCATTACTATGTTTTCTTCTTTTGTTGTTGTTGTTCTTGTTCTTGTTGTTGTAAGTGTTGTTATTGCTATTATTATTATTATCATCATCATCAATATCATCGTCGCCGCGTCGTTCGTTGTTGTTATTGCTGTTGTTGTCGTTGTGGTGGTGGTGTGTTGTTGTGTTGTTGTTGTTGGTGGTGGTGGGTGGTGGTGGTGGTGGTGGTAATGTTATTCTTACCATCATCATTATCATTATAATCGTTACTATCATCATATCATCATCATCACCTCCTCACTAGTATCGGTGTTCTTATCATTATCAATGAAGTGGTGTAAAACATTCTTGTTTAGCGCTGTTCTGTCTCAATAACTCACCTACACTCACCGTGCATTATACACAACAAGACCTTTTCGGGAAGCAAGCAAACCTCAAACTGTCAGGCGACTTGACCACACTGCTCTATGTCCTCACACAGTCTACGTCTTCTTTAGATCCACATGCTGGCAGTGTTCATGGTTCCATGAGCCACCGGCCACTTACAAGACTTCCAGGACATTAACATGCATATTTGATATTTTTACCTGGGATCCATGATTAGCAGTGAGGGACCAAAACCAGAAATCCTCTCAAAGGGCAGCACAGACAATATCGGCACTGTCCAGGTTGGTAACTGTATTGGGTGACATATTGTCTGCCAACCTCAGCGACCGTGTCAACCTTCGACGTGGACAAGGCAGAACCCTGACTCTGAGGGCTGATGTTACGAATGATCTTGACCTCCTCGGACGTTTCCCCAGCAATTGTCATGAACATGAACAGCATCCAATTTTCACAATGATTGGTTCGCTCTAATTTGCTGAGCGTTAAATGTATATAACTGTATTGTAGTACGAAATCCAAAACTAGAATGACTGTCCGCGTTCAAGCAAACAGGAACCAGAAAAAAAAAACACGTAAAAAGAGTAAGAACGCGTATTTAATACAACAAGACAAGACAGGCGTAAATTTTCGGAGAACTAGCCTTTGTCAAGCGTAAGATCACAAACAAACAAACACCAGATACAAAAATTAGGAGAAAAAAATGAAACTTCCTTGCTGCTCCGACCACTTTATTCCTTTCCTCACACCGGACAGAGCAGCAGGGAAGTTTCAGTCTTTTTCTCCTAATTTTGTATCTGGTGTTTGTTTGTTTGTGATCTTACGCTTGACAAAGGCTAGTTAGCCGAAAATTTGCGCCTGCCTTGTCTTGTTGTATTAAATATTTTTTCGTGTTTTTTTTTTTCTGGTAACTGTATGGAAAGATAAGAACATCATGAAACACAGATTTATGTGTTGGTGTATTTCATTTTCCAGTACGCATGCGAGACGTGGACCCTTACAGTGGATTTGGAAAGACGAATTCAATCCACAGAAATGAAGTGTGATCGCAAGGTGGTAAATATCATATGCAATGATAATGTCACCACAAAGCAGTGCGCTAAGCTGTCAAGCAGCATACTGGGCCAAGTTAGGATCCGCTGATTTCAGTTGAGAAAAGAAAACTACGTCGGTACGGTCACGTAATGAAATTCAGTGGCCATGCTAAATCAGAGGGGGGGGGGGGGGGGGGGGAGGGTTGGGATGATTAGAATGATTACGATATTTACGACGATGATGATAATCATAACATCATTAGTACATTTCTGTCTGTCTGCGTGTCTGTCTGTGTCTGTCTGTGTGTCTGTCTGTCTCTGTTCTCTGTCTCTCTGTCTCTCTGTCTCTGTCTCTCTGTCTCTCTTGTCTCTGTCCTCTCTCTCTCCCCTCCTCAGTGAAGAAGCATAACTTTTTTCAAGGACAAAGATTTAGCACAAAACTATTGTCAGCAACAGGCATTGTCTATTGCATACTGAGCGATCTTCAAAGAACAGTTTCCAAAGTGAAAAAGACAGCGAAAACTACAAATAAAAGAAGAAAGGGTGATGTTGTCAAGTGTTAATGACATCGATAATGACGACCAACTCACACACCCACTAATACATAACCTACTGCTGGCATATTAACTATGTGTTCTCTGCTGTTTTGGAATACTGGCTTTTGTAGAAATGCTTCTGTGCTGTATTGCCCATTAGTGTTGTTTAAAATCCTGTCTTCTCTGACTTTCAGTTGTCTGGAAGACAGTCATTAGTTAGGAGTTATCTTTATCTTGATTATGTGGGTGTGTGCTGTTCGGTTCTGTGTGTGCGTATGTGTGTGTGTGTGTGTGTGTGTGTGTGTGTGTGTGTGTGTGTGTGTGTGTGTGTGTGTGTGTGTGTGTGTGTAGTTGTGTGGTTGTGTGTGTGTGTGTATGCGCGCGTGTGTGTGTGTGTGTGTAGTTGTGTGGTTGTGTGTGTGTGTGTGTATGCGTGTCTGCGTGTGTCTGTATGTGTGTGTGTATTGAGAGTTAGAGAGAGAGAGAGAAAGAGAGAGAGAGAAGCGAGAGAGATGAGTGAGTGAGTGAGTGAAAGTGTGTATGTATGTATTTAGAGAGAGACAGAGACAGAAAAACAGACAGAGAGAGAGACAGACAGACAGACAGAGACAGACAAACAGACAGAGACAGAAAAACAGGCAGACAGAGAGAGAGAGAGAGAGAAGAGACAGAGACGAGAAGAAAACAGACACAGAGAGAAAGCAGACAGACAGACAGAAAACAGACAGAGACAAAAAGCAGAGACAGATGAAGAGCAGAGACAGACAGACAGACAGAGAGACAACAGAGACACAGACAGAAGAGGACAGAAACAGACAGAGAGAGACAGACAGAGACAGACAGAGACAAAAAAAACAGAGACAGTCAGACAGACAGAAGACAGACAGAACAGACAGACAGAGACAGAAGACAGAACAGAAAGAGAGAGAGAGGCGTTAAGGTTACTCGCACTTTTCCGTTCGAGTCCCACTTGGGTGCATGTTGTTGTAGATATCGTTAGTAGTTGTTTGTTGCGTGTTTAATCTGGTCAGTGTGTTAGAATCCTGTGTTCTGCTGCCTTCATACAAACATTATTTCTTCATACACTGGCCCACACACACAGACCCCACACACACACACACACACACACACACACATACACACACCAACGCACGACCACACACACACACACACACACACACCACACACACACACACACACACCACACACACATACACACACACACACACACACCACACACACACACATCCACACTCCTTAATTATTTTACCGGCATATGTGCATCTTTAGAGAGTGACAGTTGGCGTTTAGTCTCGTATTCTTTTACGAGCGTCCTTATACTGTTATATGTTGTACATAAACTTTCTCCAGCGTCCTTCATGTGAGATCGATAAAAACGCTTCAGTCTTTCTTCTCTCCTGGCGTTCCCATTATACAGTTTGTTTGGTGATTTTGTTTCCCTTCTGGATGGTTTAACCATCCTACGGCTTTGTCTGTCGCATTGAATAAAGTTTTAGAATATATCTTTTATTTCATTTCTGAGACGGGGGAGGAAATTTTCAGAATTGAGTCGATCAGAACTAACATACATGGGATTCATTCTAACAAGAGGGGACATAATATAAGTCGCAATCTAGCTTACCGAAATACAGCTTCAGAAAGGTAGCGAGGGCTGTTTGGATCAAATTGAGTTTTTTTCATATTTCTTTTTATTTGATTTAAACGAGATACAAAGACAAACATTAGCTTACAAGCAAAGCAGAATCGTATATGTCAAAGACTCAAAGTTTAAAACACATGCATGACATGACCTAAAGTTTAAACACATGCATGGTATCCAAGATTGAGGCAGCCGAGATGTGGTTTCTAAGAAGGATGTTGAGAGTTCCATGGACAGCAAAGAAAACAAACGAGACAGTCTTGATGGAGGCAGACACAAGTAGATCACTCATAAGGAAGATTAGGAAAAGACAGGTAACATTTATAGGCCATTTTATGAGGAAGCGGGATTTGGAGCACCTGGTCACAACGGGAAAGCTGGAGGGAAAGAGAGCACCAGGTAGACCCAGGGAGAGAATGCTGGACGGACTTGCAGAGTGGCTGGGGATGAGGAGAGTGGGGGAGATGCTAGGGGCAACGAGAGATAGAGATGGATGGAAGTCCATGGTCGCCAACGCCATGTGGCAGGGCACCTGATGATGATGATGATGGTATCCATCTCTTCAACAAGGAGTCTATCTGCATGAAGTCTAATCACTTCCATAAATAAGATAGATACATAAGCGTGCATTGTAGGTCACAGAGAAAGCGCGTATATTAAGCCAGGCCTTTTGTTAAACTTCATCTGAAATTTGTGATAAATCTGGCGGCCATTTTTCTTTAAGAGTATGCAAGTTTCATCTCAGTTTGGCATTTTATTTCTTCTTTGTGACATTTAGATGATTGTACGTTTACGCCGTATCTAGGACAATTACTACATCATGACAGAACACAGATGTCAAATCATCCAAGCGTGTCACTTGGCCGTGTTGTTTTACCGCCCAGTCAACCATGGATACCATGGCAGTGCTGGAATCTCCTTGTTGCCTACGCTGCCTGAGTTGTCTATGCAAGCTCAACACACACCTCTAGCTTACCCAGTTTTCCCTGGCATCAGCACTGACATTACCATAGACAACAAGAAACTTGAGACCGTCCATAGATTTAAATATCTGGGAGCTGTAGTATCAGATGAAGGATCAAAGCCCGAAGTACTTTCCAGGATTGCCCAGACCACAGCTGCAATGATCAAGCTAAAAAGTCATCTGGAACGACAAGAATATCGCTATCGGCTCCAAAATCAGACTGATGCGTTCCCTGGTCATGTCAATATTTTTGTATGCATGCGAAACATGGACCATAACAGCAGACATTGAAAGAAGGATACAGGCAATGGAGATGAGATGCTTCCGCAAACTCCTTGGTATCTCGTACAAAGATCATATAACCAATAAGGAAGCGAAAACCCGAATCGAAAACGCCATCGGGCCGTATGAAGACCTCCTGCCTTCAGTGATAAGACTCAAACTGAGGTGGTACGGGCACGTCACACGATCATCTGGACTGGCCAAGACCGTCTTGCAGGGAACAGTTCAGGGAGAGAAAAAGATGGGAAGACAATATCAGAGAGTGGACTGGCCTTGAATGGAATATCATTCTGCGGAAAGCCGAGGACCGTGAGGAGTGGAGGAAGTTGGTTGCAAAATCTTCAGTGGTGCCCCAACGGTCAACCAGACTACGGGACTGATGATGATGACGATGATGAAGGACACTGGTGGTTAAAATCACATCCTTCTCCGTAATCTGGCATTCTTGTGTTTGGAGAAAAGGTGGAAACTCTTCGTGACCAGACATCTGGACACGAACACTATGTTTGTTTTGATCTTTCCCCGAAACACTACGTGGTAGGTCATGAAGATACCAGCGCGTGATAAGTGAAGCGGTTTTTTAAAAAGTGTGTGCTTACGCAATGTCAGAAAGTGCGTCCTTACGCAGTGTCACGCAATGTCAGAACTCGGGGGGAAATTTAGAGATCGTAGAGGAACATAGAATTACATATCTCTATCATCATCATCATGTGCCCTGCCGCATGGCGTTGGCGATCATGGCCGTCCACATGAATCTACCCCTGTCGCTGCAAGTACATCTCCCACCCTTTCTGTCCTCAGCCACCTTGCAAGTCCGTTCAATATTTTCTCCCTGGGTCTACCTGGTGTTCTCTTTCCCTCCAGCTTTCCTGTTGTGACCAGATGCTCTAATTCTCCTTTCCTCATAAAATATCCTATAAATGTTGCTTGTCTTTTCCTAATCTTCTTTATTAATGATTTTCCTGTGTCTGCCTCCTTTAATTTAAGACTGTCGATGTCTCGTTTGTTTTCTTTGCCGTCCATGGAACTCTCCACATTTTCCTAGAAACCACATTTCAGTTGCCTCAATTTTGTTCTGACTTTGTTGACTGTCCACTCCTCACAACCGTACAACAGTAATGGTTCTATGTACAATTCAAGAACTCTCTTCCTGGTGTTAATTGATAGGCATTTGTTCGTAAGAACGCTTTTGATCTTCTTGCATGCCGTTTTGACGTGGCCGATTCTGCTGGCGATTTCTGATGTGCATCTACTGGAGGAACCTAGAATTACATATGTCTATAGAATGGAATAAAATGGATAATTCAGGCAGCTTGGAAAAGAAGATTTCAGCACTGAGACGATTTCTGTGGTTGGTTAGGCAAAAGAACCATAACTCGAGCGACCACCTTTAAGCTTAATCGTGTCGTTTGTAATTGTGTCAACCACCTTTAAGTTTGACCTTGCGCGTGTCTCTAGTGCCGTGAGACAGCTGTCGTTGACGTGACGTTAACCTCCAACCATCTAACTAAACGTAGCTCCTGATCTTTGCAAAGTCTTCAGTCACCATCCTGACAAGGCGTGTTTCTGTGGCTGTGGTTTGACGTGCAGATGTTGGGAGATCATCACGGGGGGCGTTAATGATGGATGGGGCCGCTCCTGTGGCTCGCCATCCCACGTGACGTTACGACATGAAGAGAGATTGGACTTTGGTCTCAGAGGAGTGATTGGCATTCACGGGCCAAGGGCTAATGGTAGTGGTGTCAGTCCATGGTCTTGTCTGCCT
>JAPXFY010000021.1:17624563-17627063 GCA_030674185.1 Monoplex corrugatus | reverse complement strand
GTGTGCGTGCGCGCGTGTGTGTGTGTATGTGTGTGGTGTGTGTGTGTGTGTGTGTGTGTGTGTGTGTGTGTGTGTGTGTGTGTGTGTGTGTGTGTATGTGTGTGTGTGTGTAAACTCTCATGCAAGTTCCCTCATCTCGGATCAGTGAAACGCTGTATGACTGTGAATAAATTATTTTGGACCTGGCCTGCCTATTTCAGATGACGTTCTTGCTTGAGAGTATGTATTTTGTTGATTGATTTGGTCTTGCTGTGTGCCAGGGTTCAGTCATTCCTCACCTTTGTTTCTCCCTTCGAATAAATTTTTAACCCTTTGTTTCCTGCAACCAGCCCACCAGCATCCTGCATTGTGAACCGTGCGAGCAAAAGCAGTAACTTAAAAACTCTTTGACTCCCTCACTCTATCCACCAGCTTCCTGTAGGAAGTAAGTTTTTGCAGTTGGTGGATAGGGTGAGGGAGTCAAAAGGTTAAACTTGTCTTTTGTTTTCAGTTCTGAGAAACGACCGTTGTCAGTATCTAGATGTTTGGGAAAACGGTATTCCTGTCTTTTCCTTGCTGACCTGTTCACTCATTAGCAGTCCTTGAATTTACAAATCTGCCTGTACAGACAGAAAAACAGATGGACAGAAGAGACAGACAGACAGACACGTAGTCAGATGGATGGATGGATGGATGGATGAATGAATGGATGGATGGATGGATGGATGGATGGATGGATACGTAACAAGGTTAATAGAAAAAATCTTCTGTCACATTATCAAAATTAAGATCATCAAAAGTCAGATGTCAAGAGAAATTAATCAAATTGTTTTAAAGTTCATCTGAATGCACAGACCATGTCAGGATCGAGACTGGAACCCGTGACACATCACTGTTTTGTTTCCTAACAGTTTTTCAATTTACAATGTTCCAAACTTGTCTTTTATCGTTTCATCAGAGGCTTGCTTCCTAACAGTTCCGCAGCCCAGTGTTTCACACGTGTGCTCTAGTCCACTGCGTTCATCTCTTGCTTTGTTCCATATCACCATTACACAGATTTTTGTTTGTTTCTGCATCTGGTCATAGAAATGTGTGTCGACCTTTCAACATCAAACACAGCATTGGCGGGTCATACAGATGAAAGCACGTGATAAACGAACCGCATGCTAACAACCAGGGTCCTTGCGCAATATCAGAATTATGGACGAGGGGTGGGGTGAGGGGGCAACCAGAGATGGTGGGGAAACCTAGAGCTGTATGTTTGTCTCCCCTGTCAGCGTCACCAGGTTCGGTATTGGCCGCTGCACATCTGGATGCCACCATCTCCCTCCAGGCCGCTCTGTCTTGACTTTTGTGGACAATTTCTTGAATATTTAGGCCATGGTGTTGGTTATGTTCTCGATGTATGAGATTGGAGGTCTGCCGTTCTTCCTTTTTGCCACTGTTTTTCTTTGAAAGATGGTTGCCATGAGGTCCGTGTTCTTGTTGCGTGACACATGGCCAGTGTATTTTAGCTTTGTATGTTTGTATGGGATGGAAAACTGAGCTGACCTTGAGAGTGGCGAGTCTGTAAGTTTCACCATCACTGGGATGGTGTACACGGCCGAAGTGATCAGCCTCGAGTATGACAGTGTGTGTCCCTCTCAATCCACGAGAAAATTGCTGCTCATGACCTGACGTTACGCTCCAGTCCTCCAATACAGTATCTTTACATGTTTGTGGAGTCTTCAGTCATGTTATTGTGGTTTGATATGCAGATTCTGTGAAATCGTTTTCGGGGACGTACAGGATGGATTTTTGTCTGGCCATGATATCATGAGAAACCTGGAAGAATGCCCTGGGCTAAAGGTTGGAGGAAAAAATGATAAACAACATTCGTTACGCAGATGATACCGTGCTAATTGCAGAAAATAAAACGACCTGTAAAACCTTGTCAATATAATAGAAATAAAAAGCAGAAATAAATGGCTGGAGCTAAATAGCAAGAACACAGTTAACATCTGGGAAGAGAGTTCCTGAGTGTTATATAGAACCGATATTCTTGTACGGTTGTGAGGCGTGGACAGTCAGCACGCAAAGTCAGAACAAAATTGAGGCAGCCGAAATGTGGTTTCTAAGAAGAATGTTGAGAGTTCCGTGGACAGCAAAGAAAACAAATGAGTTAGTCTTGATGGAGGCACACACAAGAAGATCATCGATAAAAAAGAAGATTAGGAAAAGACAAGCAACATTTATTGGACATTTTATATATGAGGAAAGAGAAATTAGAGCACCTGGTCACAATAGGAAAGCTGGAGGGAAAGAGAACACCAGGTAGATCCAGGGAGAAAACATTGGACGGACTTGCAGGGTGGCTGAGGACAGAGAGGGTGGGAGATGTACTTGCAGCGACAAAGGATAGATTCGTATGGAAGACCGTGATCGCCAACGCCATGCGGCAGGGTACATGATGATGACGTCAGGATGGATGGGCTTGTTATGTGACTTGTCATCCCAGCTGAGGATCCGTCAGAAGAGAGAT
>JAPXFY010000021.1:17612063-17619563 GCA_030674185.1 Monoplex corrugatus | reverse complement strand
TTAGGTCATTTAGGCCCGTTATTACATGTGTTTTAGTGTTCTTAGTTATGTTTTGTATTTGTGTTCAGTTTTTATGTGTGTGTGTGTGTGCTTATTTTTGTTTGTTGGGTGGTTGCCGTTATTTTATCCCCTAGTGGTGGGTTGGACGGAGTGGTCGACGCTAGGGGCATGTCCTTGGATTGTATGTACAAACACATTGGTTTGTGTGCTCAGTTTGCTTTTCCAGCTGTTGTTTTCCTCTAGTGAGGCTTGGTGTTCTTTTAGAGATGTTTATAGCCCTGATATGGCTCCGTACAGTGGGCTGGCTTAAAAAAAACCACTAACACTAACAATCCTCGTTTTTCTTGTTGTTTTGTGATGTTTGTCGAAACACAAACCGAGTGGCTGTCACTAGCCAGTGATTTGTGGTGACTGTACGGGCTGTCCTCCGCGCCTTTCGCAACAGGCAGTGCGTGTCTGGCACCAACCGTCAACACTCAGACCACTGGGGACTGTCTGGAATCCTCAGGTTTTGCTGACAGCCACGTCTGTTAGCGAGACATCGGCTGGATGTTTGTTTGGGTTTGTTGTTGTTTTCTGTGATTTTGTTCTTTTTCTGTAGGTTGTCCATGGTGAGTGACTGGGCGGGTGTATGATATACAGGGGGGATGCAAAAGTAGGTATACAGTAAGTATCACACCATTGTTATAATGCTTAGTTCCGCTCTCGATTAGAGGAGTGTGTGAATACCGACGGCAAGCAGTTTGAGTATCTGAGGGATTAAGGCTGTGCTTTTTATTACATGTATATGCAATATTCATTTGTTTGTATAATAAACGCAATGAGTATTGTACGTGTTTTCTTTTTTCATAACTGTATACCTACTTTTGCACCCCCCTGTATATGCAGTGTGCATGACGTGGCGTGGAACGTTACCACTCTCTTTGTGGCGTGCACTTGTCTCCTGTGAAGTGGACGAGACTCGACTGCGTGGTTCCTGTCTACCCAATGAGCCCATAGCGCGCCCAACTGTGGGTAGGAGCCGGTTAGAGCCGAAAAATCCGGCCACAATGATTTTTGAAGGGATTGTTGGGGATTCGAACCCACAACCTTCCAGTGGGTAATCCGAAACGTTATCCACTACGCCACGGCGACCGGTTCTGTTACAAAGTTCCATTACTTTGTCTTCACATACCCCATTGTGTGGTAGGACTTACAAACCTCTCCTGAACGAACAGACGAACGAACGCCGCCTTCTGGTCTCCTGAATAATGGAGACACCCCCACACCCCAGGCAGCAAGATGTGCGTGTTGGCCAGCACTTGGTAACACTAGCGGGACACTTCAAACCCTCACAGCTTTGCTGACTGCCACGCTCTGTGAACGATTTATCGGCTGGAGATTTTTAGTGGGGTGGGGTGGGGTGGGGGTTAGGGGGAAAGAGGGGGTAGGGTGTGGTTTTTTTTTTCGGTTTTTTTTATGTTTTGTTGCTGTTTTATTCGTGTTTTTTTGTTGTTGTTGTTGTTGTTTGTTTTGTTTTGTATTTGTTGTTGTTGTTGTTTTTGTTTTTGTTTTTTGTTTTTCTTTCCAGTTGTCTCTGGTGGGTCCTCTGTGCACGCGTGTGGGTGCGGTGTGCATGATGCGGCATGGAAAAGCCTCTGTTCTCTTTGTCACGATTCGTTTGTCTCCCTTGCTTTTCTTCCTCCATAGCGTCAGGGCTGCAGTCTATGAACGGTCGTACGCGTACTGAGCCACACACGCCTGGTTTAGAGAGTTTGAGAATGTGGGTCATGACTGACATATATTTTTTGTTATTGTCAACCAGTAAGAGTGGGGCATATCTTGCATGAGGAGTGACTGACTTGTCGTTACAGCACCTGGGTGAAGAGCCAGAGACCCCAGGTTCCGTCCCAGGGTGAAACAGAATCATTCCTCGCCCCTCTACAGGACCTCAGACTAAGGTCTAGGAGTAGTTCGTCTTTTGGATGCATTGGAAACCTCATTCCTGCATGTAGGATGAAGCTATGGCAGCAAAGACATACTTTCTGGCAAACTCGGAGAAATATTCACTTAAAACGTGAGCCAAGAAACACCGTTACTGTTATTGTTGTTTAAAGCCCAGCCGACTGCGTAGAGCCATATCAGGATTATAACCGCCTCAAAGTATACAAAACTTCAACCAACAGGAAAACAAGAAAAGAAAATTAAGTACACATATCAATGCATTCGCGCGCATAATCTAAGGACATGCCCCTGGCGTTGACCACTCCGTCCAATTCATGGCACAGAGTATTTAAAAAACACACCTGAATACAAATTTAAGCATACCTAAGGACACCAAAACATATCTAAAAACGGGCATGAATTAACTAAAATTTGTTCCGCGTATCTCACCTCCCTACAACCAAAAATGCACTTAATACATGTACCCAATTATCGATCCTAAGGAAAAGTACGTAAGACTTTATCGAACACATACAGGTGAATGGACCAGCAAAGCAGAAAATGATAGGAAGAAACGACAGAAAGCAAGGGAGGAAGAAAGAAACAAAGAGAGTGGCAGAAAAGAGGAAATTTCTAGCACAGAATTTCCAGAAGATGGGGATTCTATCTATACTTGAAAGAGCCCCGGCAGTCCCACGGGGGTAAGCCAAGGAACACAAGTACAGCACTATTGTGTGATACTGTACTAAGATGATGTGTACTGCTTAAGAACAGCAGTTTGAATTCACGTGGACAGTCTATTGTGACACAGTGGGTGTCACTGACAAATTGTTTGTGAGCCTTGGACGGGTTGTTCGTCACATCTCATACAGCAAGCAATGCGTGTCTGGCAGCAGTCAGAAATACTGGTGAAGCTGCATTGAAACATCTGGCTTGCTGACAGCCACGACTGTTAATTAAGAGATTTATTGGCAGGAGCTTTGCATCTCCTGGGGTATTTTTTGTTTGTTTGGGGGGGGGGGGGTTTGTGTTTGTGTGTGTGTGTGTGTATGCGTGTGTGTGTGCGTGTGTATGTGCGTGTGTGTGTGTGTGTATGTGTTCGTTCCTTGATTTAACGTCTGTTCACTATAAGTGATATTAGTGTGTGTGTGTGTGTGTGTGTGTGTGTGTGTGTGTGTGTGTGTGTGTGTGTGTGTGTGTGTGTGTGTGCGTGCGTGCGTGTGTGTGTGTGTGTGTGTGTGTGTGTGTGTGTGTGTGTGTGTGTGTCGTTTCTTGATTTATCGTCTGTTCACTATAAGTGATATTAGTGTGTGTGTGTGTGTGTCTGTGTGTGTGTGTGTGTGTGTGTGTGTGTGTGTGTGTGTGTGTTTTACCCAGTTGTCCATAGTGAGTCCATGTGCAGGCCCATGGATACAGTGTGCATGGCACGGCACGGGACACCACTGTTCTATCGGTCACGTGCGATTGTCTCCCTTCCTTCTCTTTCTGTAGATCTTAGCCCTAGTCTGGGAGCGAACACGCACGATACGGTTGTTGTGCAGGAATGCACCTGGTAGTATGTAACCGTTGTTTGGGAAAATTGCACACAACAGCAAACACACAATGGATCGTACAAACTGGTTCGGGTTGTGTGGCCTGATCCATTTGGTCAAACCACTGTTACTTAGGGTGGGAGTAGGAGTAGAACAGTGAAATACAATGATTACAATTACAGCACCCGCTTCCGAGAACAAGCACATTCGAGCGTGGTTACCGAGTGGTTAGGTGACCAAATTCATGCTCAGCCTGAACTAATCACCCTGGTTGTTTTTTCGTTGTTGTTGTTGTTTTGTTTTTGTTTTTGTTTTTGTTTTTGAAAGAGGTGGAAAGTCAAGCTGTGAAGAAGAGAGGAGAAGTAGACTTATGATATTATCCGCTAAGGAAGTTGAGGTCTGTTCTTCTTTCCTGAAGGCGCGCTCAGTTCGGGGTGAACTGTTTAGCTTGAGTCAGTTTGAACGTAAAAACATTAAGTACTTGTGTCCTTGTGCAGCTAGTGACAACTTGGATGTCGACAGCAGTCCTCATCGCATCATCATCATAATGTGCCCTGCCGCATGGCGTTGGCGATCATGGCCCTCCATACGAATCTGTCCTTTGTTGCCGCAAGCACATCTTCCACCCTGTCTGTCCTCAGCCACCCTGCAAGTCCGTCCAATATTTTCTCCCTGTTTCTGCCTGGTGCTCTCTTTCCCTGCAGCTTTCGTTTTGCCTCATTGCATGGCGGAGTCCTGTGTGTTCGTTGTCGGACTGTGAGGGAATATCACTTGTCTCCATCGCGTGGTGCCTCGCTGCTGTGATCAGGGGACAAAACTCTTCCGTTTCCTGTCTCTTTGTGACCGCCATATTGCGACAATGCTTGGACTGCGATTTTCCTTGCTTGGGGGGGGGGGGGGGGGGGGTTAGGCAAGAAATGGAGAAAAATAATCGAAGAAAGAGTCGGAGAGGAGGGAAGGGAAACAGATTCGTTTTCTTCCGGCTATTGATGGGCGCGGGGAGGGACGGATTGTTTCGGATTTTATTTCGTTATTTGTTTGTGAGTGGGTAATGGGGGTGCAGGTTTTCGTTTTTCCTTTTGGAGCAGCTTACGGATCGTTACAGCGATCGATAGCTTAACGGACTTTCGACATTTTCCGTCAGTGGCAAGCAGCCACCGCCTGACAATATTATTTACTATCAGGGTTGATCACGGTGTCTGTTGTTCACAGGGCGCTTGGATTAAAGTCAGGACTTTTGCACGGCATGCTCAATGGGATCGTGCAGATGCACGCTAAGCAGAGACCTTGGCACGGCATGGTGTTGGCATGACTGTGGATGAGCTAGTCTTCTAGTCTTCCTTTTCTTCTCCTGTGTGCTGTCTATATGGTCAAGCCATATACAGCCACGATCATGGCTCTTTTTTCCAGTTTCTGCCAGCTGCCGTGAGTTCTAGTGGACCAGGCCTCCTGTCACTCCTCTTCACAGAGGTGACATCGCTGAACCGTGTGTTCAGCTGTCTGGTCCTCCTGACAGCTGGGGCAGGTTATTGTTATCGTTATTGTTGTTTAAACCCCAGTCGACTGCGTAGAGCCATATCAGGGCTACAACTGCTTCAAAACATACAAAACTTCAACAGGATAAAAGAGAAAAGAAAAGTAAGGACACAACTCAATGCATTCGCACACATAATCTAAGGAGATGCCACTAGCTTTGACCATTCCGTCCAATTTATCGCACAGGGGATTTAAAAAAACACACCAGAATACAAATTTAAGCGGACATAAGGACACCAAAACATATATATAAAAACGGGCATAAATTACCTTAAATTGCTTTTCGCATATCCCACCTCCCTAGAGCCAAAAACGCATTTAATACATGTACCCAATTATCCATCCTGAGAAAAAGTATGTAAGACTTTATCGAACACATACAGGTGAATCGACCAGCAGAGCAGAAAGATAGGAAGAAATGACAGAAAGCAAAGGAAGAAGAAAGAAACAAAGAGAGTGACAGAGAAGAGGCAATTTCTAGCACAGAATTTCCAGAAGGTGGGGACACTATTTTTGAGAAATGACAGGAAGCAAAGGAAAAAGAAAGAAACAAAGAGAGTGACAGAAAAGAGGAAATTTGTAGCACAGTATTTCCAGAAGGTGGGGATACTGTCTATACTGAAAGAGCTCACAGCATCTCCACAGGGGAATTAAGCCGGCGGCTGACAAACTGTAAAACGATAGGCTGTTGCACAACCAACAGACCCTCGCCTCGTCTTCAATGGGTGATTTGTACATGACTTACACGGAAGGGAAAAAGGAAAGTTTTGCTATGGCAAAAAGAAAGTCGGCAGAAAAAAAGGCATGTACTCTGTGAAATTCTGTGAAAGAATCTCTGGCAAAAAAAAAAGAGGGGGGGGGAGAGATAGAGAAAGAGACAGACGGACAGACAGAGACAGACAGACAGACAGACAGACAGACAGAAAAACGGGGAGTGTGCATATGTGTATCTGTGAGTGTATATGTTATAAATATATGTATATATATAGATAGATAGATAGACATATGTATATATATATGAATATACATATGTGCATATGTATATATATATATATATATATATATATATATATACATACATACTATATATATTTATATACATACATTCATACACACACACACACACACACACATATATATATATATGTGTGTGTGTTGTGTGTGTGTGTGTGTGTGTGTGTGTGTGTGTGTGTGTGTGTGTGTGTGTATGTGTGTGTGTGTGTGTGTGTGTGTGTGTGTGTGTGTGTATGTGTGTGTGGATTTGTGTATATGTGTGTGTGTAGGCCCGTTCATCTATCTTTGTATGTGAGATGGGGAGAAGGGTATATTTGTTGGTCTATATGTTTGATTTTGTTGTTTGTTTGTGTTGTGTGTGTGTGTGTGTGTGTGTGTGTGTGTGTGTGTGTGTGTGTGTGTGTGTGTGTGTGTGTGTGTGTGTGTGCGCGCGCGCGCTCGCTCGACTCTGTGTGCTTTTCTGTCTGTACGTCTCTGCATGTATGTATGTATATGTGTGTATGTGTACATGAATAGTTTGATAACACCTGTCAAATAGACAGTAACCATTTCAGGTCAGTACAGATAAATACAATCTGACTAACTCCTGTTAAAGCTCTGTGACCATTATATGTCAATGTAGGTGAAAATGTTCTGAAAATATCCATTACATTGACTACCACCATTTTCCATGCGACTTTTTTAAAATCTTTCAAAAGTCGCGTATAGTTTTCTGTTCCTACAGTCTTTGCTGGTAGACAGTGGTGTAGGTAGAGGTAAGACACAAGACACAGACAGACAGAGAGACAGACAGACAGACAGACAGAGTGGGGGAAGAGCCACACACAGAGAGACAGACAGACAGAGTGGGGGAAGAGCCACAGACAGACAGACAGAGTGGGGGGAAGAGCCACAGAGAGTCAGACAGACAGTGTGGGGGAAGAGCCACAGAGAGACAGATAGACAGACAGACAGACAGACAGAGTGGGGGAAGAGCCACAGAGAGACAGACAGACAGACAGAGTGGGGGAAGAGCCACAGAGAGACAGACAGACAGAGTGGGGGGAAGAGCCAGAGAGAGACAGACAGACAGAGTGTGGGAAGAGCCACAGAGAGACAGACAGAGTGTGGGAAGAGCCACAGAGAGACAGACAGACAGAGTGTGGGAAGAGCCACAGAGAGACAGACAGACAGAGTGTGGGAAGAGCCACAGAGAGACAGACAGACAGAGTGTGGGAAGAGCCACAGAGAGACAGACAGACAGAGTGTGGGAAGAGCCACAGAGAGACAGACAGACAGGGTGGGGGAAGAGCCACAGAGAGACAGACAGACAGACAGACAGAGTGGGGGAAGAGCCACAGAGAGAGACAGACAGAGTGGGGGAAGAGCCACAGAGAGACAGACAGACAGAGTAGGGGAAGAGCCACAGACAGACAGACAGACAGACAGAGTGGGGGAAGAGCCACAGAGAGAGAGAGAGACAGACAGACAGAGAGTGGGGGAGAGAGCACAACAG
>JAPXFY010000021.1:17597063-17602063 GCA_030674185.1 Monoplex corrugatus | reverse complement strand
AGAGAAGAGAGACAGAGAAGAAAAGAGAGAGAAAGAGAGACAGAGACAGTCAGAGAGACAGAGACAGAGAGAGAAAAAAAAAGATTATTATTCCGCAGTTTGCTGGTTTGCTCTGTGTGATGTGTGTATGCCTACGGGCGAGAGTGTCTGTGCTTTTGCGCGCACGTGCGTGCGTGGATGTCCACGTGTGAGTGCGCGCGCGCGTATGTAACGTGGGTGTCTTTTAATTCCTACAAGTGAGAATTGGTTTTTTAGGGGACGAGATCAGTAAACTTATTAAAGAGGGCGAAGTGGAAAGCCGTACAATGGCTGTATCAGACAAGAGAAAGACAGCTTGATGAACAGGCACACACAGGAGGTGGACACACCGATAGAAATCAAGTGCAAAGGACTGAGAGGGACAGACAAACAGAAAGACAGACAGACAGACAGATAGAATGAAAAAAAGACGGGTGAGCCACTGTGTTATCTCCCTTTTTTGCATACAAAAACGAATCGTGAAGCTCCAGGTTTTGTGGTTTTTTTAGGCCACTGTGACGTTGAAGAGATACCTTACAATCACGAGAAGCGAGGACAGTGATAGACTTTCGCCACACACAGAGAGAAGGGGCGGACAGACAGACAGACAAAGAGACAGACAGACAGACAGGCAGTAATAATAATGGTAATGTAATAATGGTAACAACAGTTATTATTATAATCATCATGATAGCAATGAGAGCAATAACGATGATAACATCAACAACAGCTGTAATGATAATAATGATAGTCATAACTATAATAATGATAAGAAGAAGAAGAAGAATATAATGATAGTATGATAACAACAATAATAATGATATGATGATAATGATAATGATGATAAACATGCTAATGATAACGATAGTAATACTAATAATGATTATACTACTACTACTACTACTACTACTACTACTACTACTACTGCTGCTGCTGCTGCTGTTATCACTACTGATGATAATAATAATAATAATAATAATAATATGATGATGATGATAATAATAATAAAAATAATAAAGAGAAACACAAAGAACAAAAATACAAAAGACAAAGAACGACATTAGACATTCACAGAGAGAAGAGTTTGCATAGAAAAATTCCAAGAAAAGACAGAAAATGGCGAGGAGGATTGACGGATTAAAAAAAACGGTTTGGATTTTGTCCGTAGATAAAAACAGACAAACAGAAAGACTGACAGAAGCAGGCCTAGAAAAGACAACTGACAGAAGAAAGAAAACGGCTGTAGACAGACAAATACCCATCATAAAAAAAAAAGCAACAAAAAACAAAAGAAAAACAGTGGACGAACAAAGTCAAGGAAGAAACACAAATGACATTCAGTGAGCGAAGCACTTTTGCAATTTATCCGCACACAGAAGAATCGGACAGAAAGGAAGAGAAACATATGATCAGACAGACAGACAGACAGACAGACAGACAAACGACAAAGACCAACGAGAAAGATTAAGAGCGAGAAAGTTAGCATGGTTCGTTTGTTGTTTTTGTTGTTGTTGTTGTTGTCGTTGTTGTTGTTGTTGTTGTTCTTGTCCTTCTTGTTGTTGTTGTTCTTCTTCTTCTTTTCTTCTTCTTCTTCTTCTCTTCTTCTTCTTCTTCTTCTTCTTCTTCTTCTTCTTCTTCTTCTTCTTCTTCTTCTTCTTCTTCTTCTTTCTTCTTCTTCTTCTTCTTCTTCTTCTTTCTTCTTCGCAATTCTTTTTCTTCTTCTTCTTCTTCTTCTTCTTCTTCTTCTTCTTCTTCTTTTCTTCTCTTCTTCTTCTTCTTCTCTTCGCATTCTTTTTCTTCTTCTTCTTTCTCTCTTCTTCTTCTTCTTCTTCTTCTCTTCTTCCATTCTCTTCTTCTTTCTTCTTCTTCTTTTCTTCTTCTCTTCTTCTTCTTCTTCTTCTTCTTCTTTTCCTTCTTCTTCTTCTTCCTTCTTCTTCTTCTTCTTTTTTCTTCTTCTTTCTTCTTCTTCTTCTTCTTCTTCTTCTTCTTTCTTCTTCGCAATTCTTCTCTCGCATTCTTGCATTCTTCTTTTCTTCTTCTTCTTCGCAATTCTTCTCTCTTCCATTCTCTTCTTCTTCTTCTTCTTCGCATTCTTTCCATTCTTCGCAATTCTTCTTCTTCGCAATTCTTCTTTTCGCAATTCTTCTTCTCTTCTTCGCAATTCTTCTTCTTCGCAATTCTTTCTTCGCAATTCTTCTTCTTCTTCGCAATTCTTCTTCTTCGCAATTCTTCTTCTTCTTCGCAATTCTTTCTTCGCAATTCTTCGCAATTCTTCTTTCTTCGCAATTCTTCTTCTTCGCATTCTTCTTCTTCTTCGCAATTCTTCTTCTCTTCGCAATTCTCTCTTCTTCGCAATTCTTCTTCTTCATTCGCATTCTTCTTCTTCGCAATTCTTCTTCTTCTTCGCATTCTTTCAATTCTTCTTCTTCTTCGCAATTCTTCTCTTCGAATTCTTCTTCTCGCAATTCTTCTCTTCTCTTCCTTCTTCTTCGCAATTCTTCTTCTTCGCAATTTTCTTCTCCTTCGCATTCTTTTTCGCATTCTTCTTCTTCTTGCAATTCTTCTTCTTCTCTGCATCTCTTCTTATCTTTCTTCTTCATCTCTCCCTTCCTTCTTCTGCAATCTTCTTCTGACTTACTTTTTTTTCTCCTCCTCCTTCTTCTCCTCTTCTTTTCTCTTTGTTTCTTTGTTTTCACAGAGAGAAAATCAGTCAGCCAAACAGACATACAAAAAAAGAAAGAAAGAGACAAGGAAGACTGACAGAGAGAACCAGAATGTTTACAGCTTGTGCATAGAAAGAAGTGACGGGCAAGCCGTGAAAATAAACAAATAAACAATGTTGCAATCTGTCTGACATTTGTAAATAAGATTAGTACCCTTGAAATAATAGACCTTAAAAGGCCGCCTTTGTCCATCCCAACCGCTCTCTCTGTCTCCCTCTTTCTCTCTCTCTCTCTCTCTCTGTCTCTCTCTCTCTCTACTCTCTCTCTCCTCTCTCTCTCTCTTTGTCTCCCTGTCTCTCTGTCTCTGTCTCTGCTTCTCACTGTCTCTGCCTCTGTTTCTGTCTCTGTCTGTCTGTCCTCTCTCTCTCTCTCACTCTCTTTCTCTCTTTCTTTCTTTCTTTCTTTCTTTCTCCTCTCCTCTATTCTCCCCTTTCCTCTTCTCTGTCTCCCTGTCTCTGTCTCTCTCTCTCTTTCTCTCTCTCTCTCTCTCTCTCTCTCTCTCTCTCTCTCTCCTCTCTCTCTCTCTTCTCGTCTTTTGAGTTGCGATGACCCAACTTATTCTGATCCACTTCTTCTCCCAATGTTTCCATTGTGGCTTATAGTAATTGATAATGTACATTAAACCATCATGTCCTTCTCTCTCTCTCTCTCTCTGTCTCTGTCCTGTCTCTGTCTTGTCTGCTCTCTCTCTCTCTCTCTCTCTTTTCTCTTTCTTTCTTTCTTTCTTTCTCCGTCTCTCCTCTGTCTCTGTCTGTCTCTCTGTCTCTGTCTCTGTCTCTCTGTCTCTCTGTCTCTGTCTCTCTCTCTCTCTCTCTCTGTCTCTCTCTGTTTCTGTCTCTCTGTCTGTCTCTCTCTCTGTCTCTCTCTCTCTCTTTCTTTCTCTGTCTCTCTCCGTCTCTATCTCTCTGTCTCTCTGTTTCTCTGTCTGTTCTCTGCCTCTCTCTCTCTCTCTGTCTCTCTCTCTCTGTCTCTCTCTCTGTCTCTTCTCTCTCTCTGTCTCTGTCTCTCTCTCTCTCTCTCTCTCTCTCTCTCTCTCTCTCTGTCTTGTTTTTCAGTCTCATGCACACAAAGACATGACATCTATGTCATCTGTAGCGTGATGTACAATCCTGTTTCTGTCTTTATATACGTGTCAGCAATTATACAGGCTGTCACTTTATCACTAATTACCACCTCTCTCTGTCTGTCTCTCTGTCTCTGTCTGTCTGTCTCTGTCTGTCTGTCTCTGTCTCTCCTCTCTTCTCTGTCTGTCTCTTCTCTCTGTCTCTCTCTGTCTCTCTCTGTCTCTCTCTCCTCTCTCTCTGTCTCTGTCTGTCTGTCTCTGTCTCTGTCTCTGTCTGTCGCTCTCTTTCTCTCTCTCTCTCTGTTGTCTGTCGTCTCTCTCTCCTCTCTCTCTCTCTTTTCTCTCTCTGTCTCGCTATTCTGTGTGTGTGTATATATATATATGTGTGTGTGTGTGTGTGTGTTTGTGTGTGTGTTTGTGTGTGTGTTTGTGTGTGTCTTTCTCTATGCCTCTGTCTCTGTTTCTCTCTCTCTTCTTCTCTCTGTCCTCTTTCTCTGTCTCTTTTTTTTTCTTTCTGTCTCTCTGTCTCTCTGTCTCTATCTGTCTGTCTGTCTGTCTGTCTCTCTCTCTCTCACTCTCAGTCTCTCTCGCTACATGTGTATTTCTCTCTCTCTCTTTACTCTCTCTCTCTCTCTCTTTCTCTTCTCTCTCCCTCCCTCTCTCTCTCTCTCTCTCTCTCTCTCTCTTTCTTGTGTGTGGTGTGTGTGTGTGTGGTGTGTGTTGTCCTCTGTCTTTGTCTCTCTGAATACAGACTGTTTTACAAAGACTATTGATTAATTAATGACAGAGAGCAGTGCATGTGGGCCGTAAGCGTTCACTGAACGTTGAATGGATATGCTTTCTCATATGTCTGACATAATCAGGGCACAGTAAATGTGTCTCCTGTTCTGTACGTGTTTATACAGAATATTTGTCGATGACAGATAGCAAAAACTGGGATGAACATATCTATACTCCTAACATATTTCGATTTTTTTTTTTTGAAACGTCGAAACATTCTTTTGAACCATAATTCTTTTCAATATATTCATAATGTTCAAAGCCGCCGTAGGGATGCCGGGAGCATTTTCAGTATAAACAGTATCCCTGCCTTCTGGAAAGTCTGTGCTAGAAATTTCCTCTTTTCTGTCACTGTGTTTGTTTCTGGCTTTTTCCCTTTGCTTTCTGTTATTTCGTCCTATCGTTTTCTGCCTTGC
>JAPXFY010000021.1:17589563-17592063 GCA_030674185.1 Monoplex corrugatus | reverse complement strand
CGCCAAGGTCAGACGTGTTTACCTATATCAGAAACATATATTATTGTACGTTTCATTAAGACTTGCCAAGGTCGAAACGTGTTTACAGGTACCAGAAACGCACACAACTGGAATGAGAACACCTACTTGATATAAACAGCAAGACAGGCGCCAAGTGTTTGGACAAATAGGCGTCGTCAAAGCGTACACAAAAGATAAAGAATAAATACACAAAATGCGGGGCGGGCAGAGGTTGGAGCAGCAGCAAGATTTCCCTGTTACGTTGTGCAGAAAAAATTAAGAAGAAGAAGAAGAATGATAATAATGAGTAGGAGGAGAAGAAGAAGAAGAATGATAATGATGATGATGATGATGATGATAATTATGACAATAATAAGAAGAAGAAGACGGAGGAGAAGAAGAAGAAGAATGATAATAACGATGATAATTATAATAATGATAAGAAGAAGAAACGAATGATCATTATGAGGAGAATAAGAATGATAATAATGATGATAATAATAATAATAATGATAATAACAAGAAGAAGAAGAAGAATTATGACAATGATGATGATAAGAAGAAGAAGAAGAAGAAAAGAGTGATAATAATAATGATGATAAGAAAAGAAAGAAGAAGAATTATAATAATGATGATAATAACAACAATGACGAGAAGAAGAAGAATGATAGGATTGATGATGATGATAATAATAAGAAGAAGAAGAAGTAGAAGAATGATAATGATATTAATACTAATAATTGTAATAATGATAAGAAGAAAAAGAAGAAGAAGAATGATAATGATAATACAAATGATCTTGATAGTAAGAAGAATGATGATGATGATGATGATGATGATGATGATGATGATGATGATGATGATGATGATGATGATGATAACATTAACAACAACAATAATTATGATAATAATCATAATAAACAACGCTTTGGCCTGACAGTTAGCTTCAGCAAGAGTCTATGTGTCAGTCATCATCATCAAAGGCTTTCAGGTAGCACCATCTCTCATCGTCATCAGCATAATAGGGGATCAAGACTGTTAGACGAATTGTCCTACTCGGGCAGTAACAGTGAGTGGCAATGTATATCGTGATGCTGAGTGACACCACGCATCTCCAATCCTTTTCTCACACTGGACGAAGCAGCAGGGAAGTTTCAAGTCGTTTACTTCTAATTTTTGTATTTGGTGTTTGTTCGTTTGTGATCTTACGCTCCCCCGTCTAATATCACTTACAGTGAAAAGACGTTAAATCAAAGAACGAACGAAAGGCCAGTTGGCTGAAAATTTGGGCCTGTCTTGTCTGGCCATTCCCCAGCCCATCTTACTGTTTCCATCATTCTGAAGGTGTTTGTAGTCTAGGTAGGGCCTCAGGACCTGGCCAGCTCATGGGTGTATGTGTAGGCTTAAGGCTTGTGCCATGATCACCATACACATGGCAGCTGTGACGTTAGTGCATATGGAATTCGTTCCGAGCGTGAAGACGTGATCTTGAGAAACTGAAACTGAAACTGAAACTGAAACTGAAGGTGTTAGCTTAATGCTTCATAGGTCCCTCTGTCTACCCCACCCTTTATCGAGGCCTTTCCAGCGCGTCGGGTTTTGCGCAGGCTCAGGGAGTCTGCCGGTTGATTACTGGCAGATTTGGGTGGAGCGCATATGGAATTGTCCGAGTGTGATGAATCCCTCTTGAAACAAACTCCAGACAAACTCCGAACTCCAAACTTTTGCGTTGCTGTGGGATCTTTAATGTGCATTAAATGCATGCTGCACGTGGGATGTCGGTTTATATTCTCATCGGAAAGATTAACACCTTCGCTGCCACTTAACCCTTTGACTCGCGCACGTTATTCACCAACTCAAAAAATTAACCCTTTGACTGCCGCACCTTATCCACCAACCCCAAAAACTTAACCCTTTGACTCCCGCACCTTATCCACCAACCCCAAAAACTTAACCCTTTGGCTCCCGCACCTTATCCACCAACACCAAAAGCTTAACCCTTTGACTCCCGCACCCTATCCATCAGCTTCCTGCTTCCTGAAGTTTTTGCTTCAGTGACATGGTTGACGATGCAGGATGCTGGTGAACATGGTGCGGGAGTCAAAGAGTTAAAATCTAGTGGAAGAGGGAGAAGGACATCCCTGTACCGTCCGTGATTTGAACCTGGGTTTCTGGCGTCTTCGTTGGGTGTTTTAACCCTTCGACTCCCGCTCCCTATCCACCAATTTCTAAAACTTAACTCTTTGACTCCCTCACTCTATCCACCAGCTTCCTGCAAGAGCTTCGTTAGGTGCTTTAACTCCTGCACGCTATCTACCAACTCCACAAACTTAACTCTTTGACTTCCTCACGCTATCCACCAGCTTTCTGCAGGAAGCTGGAGGATAGGGTGAAAGAGTCAAAGGGTTAAGTTGCTTTCCTCAGCACGGTTGACAATGTGGAATGCTAGCGGACAGCGCGTGGGGAGTCATAGGGTTAACTGCTTGCCTTCCACTCATCT
>JAPXFY010000021.1:17574563-17587063 GCA_030674185.1 Monoplex corrugatus | reverse complement strand
TATACTAGTATTGTATCAGCCTATCATTGGAACAGTATTGGGTACATGTAAATGAGTTTGTATCTGTGTATCTTATCTTCAAAGAAAAGAACAAATCATCATCATCATCAGGTGCCCTGCCGCATGGCGTTGGCGATCATGGACTTCCATCTGTCTCGATTTCTCGTTGCCCCCAGCATCTCTCCCACCCCCCTCGTCCCCAGCCACTCTGCAAATCCGTCCAGCATTCTCTCCCTGGATCTACCCGGTGCTCTCCTTCCCTCCAGCTTTCCCGTTGTGACCAGGTGCTCCAACTCCCCCTTCTTCATAAAATGGCCTATAAATGTTGCCTGTCTTTTCCTCATCTTCCTTATGAGTGATCTACTTGTGTCTGCTTCCATCAAGACTGTCTCGTATGGTTTTTTTGCTGTCCATGGAACTCTCAACATTCTTCTTAGAAACCACATCTCGGCTGCCTCAGTCTTGTTCTGGTTTTGTTTGTTGACTGTCCAAAGAACAGATATTTAAAATAAATAAATGAATAAATAAAGGTCTGAATCGCAACACACCTAGCTACTCAGTATAAACTTGTCTCACATGACAGAAAGCCCTGTACCCCTCCCAGTCAGTGTACAAAGCCTTATCTGCCTATCAACAAGGTGAAGACAATATTTCTTTAATCATAGTCCCGCCAGTCTGATTTTCACTTTCGAGGAAAGAAAAGAGGAAATAAGTAGGTAAGTAAGTAAGTGAGTAGATAAGTAAGCAAGTAAGTAAGTAGGTAGGTAGGTAGGTAGGTAGGTAAGTAAGTAGGTAAGTAAGTGAGTTGATAAGTAAGTAGGTAAGTAAGTAAGTGAGTGAGTAGATAAGTAAGCAAGTAAGTAAGTAGGTAGGTAGGTAGGTAGGTAAGTAAGTAAGTAGGTAAGTAGGTAGGTAGGTAGGTAGGTAAGCAAGTAAGTAAGTAAGTAGGTAGGTAGGTAGGTAGGTAAGTAAGTAGGTAAGTAAGTGAGTTGATAAGTAAGTAGGTAAGTAAGTAAGTAAGTGAGTAGATAAGTAAGCAAGTAAGTAAGTAGGTAGGTAGGTAGGTAAGTAAGTAAGTAGGTAAGTAAGTGAGTTGATAAGTAAGTAGGTAAGTAAGTAAGTGAGTGAGTAGATAAGTAAACAAGTGAGTAGATAAGTAAACAAGTAAGTAAGTGGATAGGTAGGTAGGTAAGTAAGTAGGTAAGTAAGTGAGTTGATAAGTAAGTAGGTAAGTATGTGAGTAGATAAGTAAGTAGGTAAGTAAGTGAGCAGATAAGTAAGTAGGTAAGTAAGTGAGTAGATAAGTAAGTAAGTAGGTAAGTAAGATAAGTAAGTAAGTAAATAAGTAAGTAGGTAAGTAAGTGAGTAGATAAGTAAGTAGGTAAGTAAGATAAGTAAGTAGATAAGTAAGTAAATAGGTAAGTAAGTAAGTGGTAGGTAAGGAAGTAAGTAGGTAAGTAAGTAGGTAAGTAGGTAAGAAGGTAGGTAAGTAGGTAAGTAAGTAAGTAAATAAACAAATAGAAGATAAAGGAGTATGTAGATAGATATACAAGTAGGAAAGAGAAGAAATGGGTAGGTAGGTAAGTAGATAAGTAGGTAGGTAAGTATGTAAGTAAATAAATAGATAGAATATAAAGGAGTACGTAGATAGATAAACAACGAGGAGGCGAAGGAGAAAAAACAGTATCGTACACTTATGATACGACAAAGACTCAAACTATGGATTGTTCTTGTACATATTGACCAACAAAGACTCACACTATGGATTCTTCTTGTACATATTGACCAACAAAGACTCACACTATGGATTCTGCTTGTACATATTGACCAACAAAGCCTCACACTATGGATTCTTCTTGTACATATTGACCAACAAAGACTCACACTATGGATTCTTCTTGTACATATTGACCAACAAAGACTCAACTATGGATTCATCTTGTACATATTGACCAACAAAGACTCGAACTGTGGATTCTTCTTGTTCATATTGACCAACAAAGACTCACACTATAGATTCTTCTTGTACATATTGACCAACAAAGACTCGAACTATGGATTCTTCTTGTACATATTGACCAACAAAGACTCAACTATGGATTCTTCTTGTACATATTGACCAACAAAGACTCACACTATGGATTCTTTTTGTACATATTGACCAACAAAGACTCAAACTAAGGATTCTTTTTGTACATATTGACCAACAAAGACTCACACTATGGATTCTTCTTGTACATATTGACCAACAAAGACTCACACTATGGATTCTTTTTGTACATATTGACCAACAAAGACTCAAACTAAGGATTCTTTTTGTACATATTGACCAACAAAGACTCACACTATGGATTCTTCTTGTACATATTGACCAACAAAGACTCAAACTATAGATTCTTCTTGTACATATTGACCAACAAAGACTCGAACTATAGATTCTTCTTGTACATATTGACCAACAAAGACTCGAACTATAGATTCTTCTTGTACATATTGACCAACAAAGACAAACTATGGATTCTTCTTGTACATATTGACCAACAAAGACAAACTATGGATTCTTCTTGTACATATTGACCAACCCCCGTGGGGGATGTCGGAGGCTCTTTCAGTGTAAATAGTATCCCCACCTTCTGGAAATTCTGTGCTAGAAATTTCCTTTTTTCTGTCACTCTCTTTGTTTCTGCCTTGTTCCTTTGCTGTCTGTCATTTCTTCCTATCATTTTCTGCCTTGCTGGTCCATTCACCTGTATGTGTTTGATAAAGTCTGACGTACTTTCTCTTAGGATTGATAACTGGGTACATATATTTAGTGCATTTTTGGCTCTAGGGAATTGAGATATGCTAGCGCAATTTTAGGTAATTTAGGCCTGTTTTTATATATTTCAATGTTCTTTTTTTATGCTTAAATTTGTATTCAGGTATGTTTTTTTAAAGCCCTTGTGCGATAAATTGGATGGAGTGGTCAACGCCGGGGGAATGTCTTTAGATTATGCGCCCGAATGCACTTATATGTGTACTTAATTCTTTTTTTCTTTCTTTTTACTTTTTTCTTTCCCGTTGAAGTATTGTGTATGTTTTGAAATGGTTATAGCCCCGATATGGGTCTACGCAGTCGGCTGGGCTTTGATTAAGAATAACATTAACAATGAAAATATTGAGCAACAGGAAACAGGAAAAAGAAAGAACGGGAAAACCAAACAAAAGAAAAAAGGTGAAATAGGGGCGTGCCCATAGCGCGAAAGATGTTAAGGCCAAAACAAAAAAAGACGAAAAAAAAATTTAAAAAACGACAATCCGGGAAAGTACGAGAAAACAAAAAAAAGAAAAAGAAAGAAGGGGAAAGAGGGAAAGAGATTGAGACAATCCAGTGAAACGAAAAACAAAACAGAAAAACAACAAAAAGAAAACAAACAGAAAAAAACAAAGAAAATAAGAAAACCCAGTAAAGCCAAAACAAACTGGAAAAAAACAAAAGACAAAACTACACAGAAAGAAATAGAAAAAAAAAACAGACAGAAAGAAGAAGAGAATATGCAGGGGAAAGCCCAGACGTGTGTTGGAGCGGTCAGCAATATGTACGGTCAGATTTAAAGAAAGATCAGTTTTCGGACTTCCAGAATGAGGTGTGAGGTCTGGACAGCTATTTCCTGCATGTGGTCACGTCAGGACTGATTGTCTATATTCCCCTGAAGACCAATGGGGGGGGGGGGGAGGGGTCGGGGATGGGGGCTGTGTCTTGAGTCTATTTCCCCTATCAGTGGTGCTGTTCCCTTCGCTTGTCTCCCTTTGTACAGCGCTCAGGAATCACGTACGTTGTTACGTGTTGTTCGTGTAATTCATGGTGAGCTGTGTTTACACTGCATTGATGTATGGACCCGGTAACCACCACCACCATGTCATATGTCTACATTCACATACTTTTTTTTCTACACCATTGCTAATTCTAAGGCGTGTGTGTACATGTATTTGTGTGTGTGTGTGAATGTCGTGCGTTTGTGCGTATGCGTGTGTGTGCATGCGCATGTGCATGTGTGTTTATGTATATGTGTGCGTGTGCGTGTGCGTGTGTGTGTGTGTGTGTGTGTGTGTGTGTGTGTGTGTGTGTGTGTGTATGTGCCTATAGGGGAAATAAGTGTGCATATTAGTGTAAACATACTTAATTGAATGAACGTTTGTAAAGACATTGCGTCGTTCGTGTCTATTCCGTGTGCCGACTTAAACTTCGTTTAAATATTTTAAAAATTTTTTTTATCAAACTTCTATGAATGCATTGTCCACAACAAGCAGATATAAACACACAGCCAAGTGTAAAACAATAACTGTAATTATAACATCAGACTTAAATCTACACATACATGCAAACAAGTATCAGTATATTCATAATAATACAAAGACATACATTTACCTAAAACATAACCATCAACCAGGAGTGTATGGAAAATCAATGGATGCATACGTTGAAAAAAACACACACGTTTGAATTAGATTTTTTTTAGTTGCTGTTTTTCTTCCTCACTCACCATGATGACGAGGAAATGATATCGAATTTCAGTTGTAGTTAAAGCTATAAAGTGGTACTGTTTTCGTTTTTAAAGCTTGTAGCTTCTACGTCATTCTCTAGCATGTTCGTATATGAGATTTATGGTCAGAAAATATTATAATGAAGTTCCGTTTGGTACTATCTTTTTTTTTTTACAGTTCGTTTATAGCTGTGCGCCTTTCCAAAAGAATCACTAAGTCAAATACAGATGTACGCCTTTCCAAAGAAAAAAATACATATAGATGTACACCTTTCCAGAAGAAAAAATACATATAGATGTACACCTTTCCAAAAGAATAACTAAGTCAATACAGATGTACACCTCCTTTCCAAAAGAAAAAAACATATAGATGTACACTTTTCCAAAAGAATAACTAATCAAATACAGATGTACACCTTTCCAAAAGAATAACTAAATCCAATACAGATGTACACCTTTCCAAAAGAATAACTAAATCCAATACAGATGTACACCTTTCCAAAAGAATAACTAAATCCAATACAGATGTACACCTTTCCAAAAGAATAACTAAATCCAATATAGATGTACACCTTTCCAAAAGAATAACTAAATCCAATATAGATGTACACCTTTCCAAAAGAATAACTAAATCCAATACAGATGTACACCTTTCCAAAAGAATAACTAAATCCAATACAGATGTACACCTTTCCAAAAGAATAACTAAATCCAATAAGATGTACACCTTTCCAAAAGAATAACTAAATCCAATATAGATGTACACCTTTCCAAAAGAATAACTAAATCCAATACAGATATACACCTTTCCAAAAGAATAACTAAATCCAATACAGATGTACACCTTTCCAAAAGAATAACTAAATCCAATATAGATGTACACCTTTCCAAAGAAATAAAACTAAATCCAATACAGATGTACACCTTTCCAAAAGAATAACTAAATCCAATATAGATGTACACCTTTCCAAAAGAATAACTAAATCCAATATAGATGTACACCTTTCCAAAAGAATAACTAAATCCAATACAGAAGATACAACAGTACACCTTTCCAAAAGAATAACTAAATCCAATATAGATACCAAGTACAATACCTTTCCAAAAGAATAATCTAAACTCCAATACAGAATAAGTACACCTTTCCAAAAGAATAACTAAATCCAATACAGATGTACACCTTTCCAAAAGAATAACTAAATCCAATATAGATGTACACCTTTCCAAAAGAATAACTAAATCCAATATAGATGTACACCTTTCCAAAAGAATAACTAAATCCAATACAGATGTACACCTTTCCAAAAGAATAACTAAATCCAATATAGATGTACACCTTTCCAAAAGAATAACTAAATCCAATATAGATGTACACCTTTCCAAAAGAATAACTAAATCCAATACAGATGTACACCTTTCCAAAAGAATAACTAAATCCAATATAGATGTACACCTTTCCAAAAGAATAACTAAATCCAATATAGATGTACACCTTTCCAAAAGAATAACTAAATCCAATACAGATGTACACCTTTCCAAAAGAATAACTAAATCCAATATAGATGTACACCTTTCCAAAAGAATAACTAAATCCAATACAGATGTACACCTTTCCAAAAGAATAACTAAATCCAATACAGATGTACACCTTTCCAAAAGAATAACTAAATCCAATACAGATGTACACCTTTCCAAAAGAATAACTAAATCCAATACAGATGTACACCTTTCCAAAAGAATAACTAAATCCAATATAGATGTACACCTTTCCAAAAGAATAACTAAATCCAATATAGATGTACACCTTTCCAAAAGAATAACTAAATCCAATACAGATGTACACCTTTCCAAAAGAATAACTAAATCCAATATAGATGTACACCTTTCCAAAAGAATAACTAAATCCATACAGATGTACACCTTTCCAAAAGAATAACTAAATCCAATACAGATGTACACCTTTCCAAAAGAATAACTAAATCCAATATAGATGTACACCTTTCCAAAAGAATAACTAAATCCAATATAGATGTACACCTTTCCAAAAGAATAACTAAATCCAATACAGATGTACACCTTTCCAAAAGAATAACTAAATCCAATATAGATGTACACCTTTCCAAAAGAATAACTAAATCCAATATAGATGTACACCTTTCCAAAAGAATAACTAAATCCAATACAGATGTACACCTTTCCAAAAGAATAACTAAATCCAATATAGATTCACCTTTCCAAAAGAATAACTAAATCCAATATAGATGTACACCTTTCCAAAAGAATAACTAAATCCAATACAGATGTACACCTTTCCAAAAGAATAACTAAATCCAATATAAGATGTACACCTTTCCAAAAGAATAACTAAATCCAATACAGATGTACACCTTTCCAAAAGAATAACTAAATCCAATACAGATGTACACCTTTTCCAAAAGAATAACTAAATCCAATACAGATGTACACCTTTCCAAAAGAATAACTAAATCCAATACAGATGTACACCTTTCCAAAAGAATAACTAAATCCAATACAGATGTACACCTATCCAAAAGAATAACTAAATCCAATACAGATGTACACCTATCCAAAAGAATAACTAAATCCAATACAGATGTACACCTATCCAAAAGAATAACTAAATCCAATACAGATGTACACCTATCCAAAAGAATAACTAAATCCAATACAGATGTACACCTATCCAAAAGAAAAATACATATCGATGCACACGTTTCCAAACGAATAAGTAAATTCAAAACCCAACATGTGTGTAATTTTTTTTTTTTTTTTTTTTTTTTGTAAGTCAATCTAAGATCTGTACAGATGACGTATTCTGATTTCAACAGTTCTTCGATCCTCTGCCCAGAAACTTTCGGCGTGTAAACATCTGTAAAATGTGTCATAGACACTATCCTTCGTTTCCAGACAAATGTCAGAAATGTTGTTAATGTGTAATGCACAGAGGCTCCAGATTTCTGAGGAGAAAAACGCCATATAAAAACGATGTCTCGTCATTATTATAAACTTTGTATACGTCTGAACTCTTTATGGATGATATTATTTTCAAGAATCATGTTATATTACGTATTTGTAATCATGTAATGTAACTTCTTGTATTTTATGATTTCTTTTTGGTTGAGAATGGAGCTTTTGTTTAGATTTCTATCCCTCCCTCTGTCTCTGTCTGTCACTCTCTTTTTCTGTCTCTGTCTCTTTGTCTCTCTCTGTCTTTCTCTGTCTCTGTCCTGTCTCTGTCTCTCTCTCTCTCTCTCTCGCTCTCTTTCTCTGTCTGTCTCTGTCGCTGTCTCTCTCTCTGTGTCTTTCTCTGTCTCTCTGTCTCTGTCTTTGTCTCTCTCACTCTCTTCTCTCTCTTTCTCTCTTCTCTCTCTGTCTCTTGTCTCTGTCCTGTCTCTGTCTTGTCTCTGTCTTTCTCTTCTCTCTCTCTCTCTGTCCTCTGCTCTCTCGTCTCTCTCTCTCTCTCTCTCTCTCTGTCGTCTGTCTGTGTGTAATCTATCTCTCTTTCTGCTGCTTCTGACACCATTGACCCTTAAATCCTTCTCTCTCGGCTGGAGCACACATTTGGGATCCAAGTAGTGAGTGTTCTTTCGTAGTTTGTGCCGTACATGTCTGAACCCCTTTCAGTCAGCCATGGTAAATGAATGTAAATCCCAGCCTGTTAAACTGGCATATGGGGTTCCCTAAGGTTATGTACTTGGGCCAGTTCTCTTCACTTTATACACTTCACCGCTTGCCAATGTCATCAGTGGGCACAACATTAAATATCAGTTTTATGCCAATGATTTCCAGCTCTACAACAGTGCATCTCCTGAAAATCTTTCTACTCTTCTTTCCGAAGCCTCTCACTGCTACGTCAAGAGCCAGAAATGGATGATACTGAATAAGCTACAACTGAACGGAGATAAGACTGAAGCAAGGTTCATTGGCACATAGCACAAACTTTCCAACGTAAACGTTTGTTTTATCCAGTCAGGTGACAACGCGTTGTACTCTCTGATTCAGTCAAAAACCTTAGGCTTTGATCTGGATCCTCAACACTCTATACAGAAATTCATCACCCAAACCTGTCAGTCTTGTCACTGTCAACAACGACTGCGACGTTTGAGTTCTATTCGCTGTTACCTTTCGGCTTTAATAGCATCTAAAGTTGCAACTTCGTTGATCTTGTCTCGCATTGATTACTGTATCTCTCTGCTCTCTGACTTGCCTGTTTCTTCCGGTGCATGCCTCCAGTGTATTCAAAATTCTGTGGCCCGTCTTGCCTTTCGTAAAAAGAGGCATGATCACGTCACTCCCCTGCTTCATTTTCTCCACTGGTTGCCCGTTTCTCAGAAAGAATTTCATACAAAATCAACGCATTATGCTACGAGTGTATCAAAGGTAGTGCATCTTATTTATCTTCGTGACCAGTTCCAAATGTAAACTCTCGCCTGGCATTTTTGTTCTGATTCCGATACTAGTTGTCTACACATTCCGAAGGAAGGAATCTTTTATTTAATGTCTATTCATGATGGTGATTTTAGACACACCGCACACACACACATACACACACACACACACACACACACACACACACACACACACACACACACATACACACACACACACACACACACACACACACACACACACACACACACACACACACACAAGGAAACAGTGGAGGTGGGAGATGGGGATGGGGAGGGGTAGTAGAAGTTTGAATGTAAGAAGGGGAACGAGTACAAGTAATAATTCAGAACAATGAATTAACAGTGTCATATAATAACACACAACAATAAATTAACTCTTCAAAACAATCTGCCAACAGGGGATCTGAGAATCAGCTGGACTAACGAGATAATATCATTATCTTTGTTGTAAAGGATATCTCTAGCGTCTACAAATTCCTCGATACAAATGTACAACTCTCGGTCAGCGCTTTCTTTCTGTGTCTGACCCATACAACTGGAATGTTTTTCCCCCGGGTGTTCGACAATCACAGACTGTTTCAAGTCTAGCATGAAGACATACCTTTTCGCCAAGCAGTCATCCCCCCCCCCACCCCCTTTACAGATTCACCGTTTTGCCGCATTGCCCTCCTGTCCTCTCCCTTGAGTTTGTGTGTGCTTCGTGTCCTGGAGTTTTGATCTTGTTGGGTGATTGCTTTGGTTAGTGGTGAGAGTGCGGGCTTTGGTTTGATTTTTATAGCAAGATTTGGCGCCTTACATATGTCGTTATTTATATCTGTCTGTGTGTGTGTCTGTCTGTCTGTCTGTCTATCTGTCTGTCTATCTATCTATCTATCTAGCTATCTGTCTATCTATCTGTCTATCTATCTATCTATCTATCTATCTATCTTCTATCTATCTATCTATCTGTCTGTCTTATATCTGTCTATCTATCTATCTATCTGTCTCTGTCTGTCTGTCTGTCTGTCTATCTATCTACCTATATATCGAACGCCTTATAGCTGTCGTTATTTTCATCTATCTATCTATCTGTCTATCTATCTATCTGTCTGTCTGTCTGTCTATATGTCTATCTATCTATCTATCTGTCTGTCTGTCTGTCTATATGTCTATCTATCTATCTATCTATCTATCTGTCTGTCTGTCTATCTATCTATCTATCGAACGCCATTACAGCTGTCGTTATTTTCATCTATATCTATCTATCTATCTATCTACTATCTATCTACTAATTATCTATCTATCTATCTGTCTGTCTATCTTATCTATCTAATTATCTATCTGTCTAGCTATCTACTATCTATGTCTTCCATCTATCGTCTGTTTGTCTGTCTGTCTGCGTCTTCTATATCATCTGTCTTTCTGTCTGTGTATCTGTCTGTCTGTCTTGTCTGTCTGTCTAGATATCTGCCTTCTGTCTGTCTATCTATCTATCTGTCTTTCTGTTTGTCTGAGTCTGTCTCTCTGTCTGTACGTATGTATGTATGTCTATCTGTTTGTCTGTCTCTGGCAGTTGCATTGAGATCAGCAATGAACTCCTGTCTCGTTGACGACAACTTATCCCCCAGAAGAGAATCACTGGATGCTTTGCAAGCCTCTTTCTGTTTTTGTCAAAATTCGTTGTAGTAGTTCTTCTCTTTTTGTTTTTGTTTTTGTTTTTGTTTTGTTTGCTGCCTTGTAGTTCTCTTCTGCCGTTTTCTTTTCAGCATTTGGTCTCTTCTTTTTAGAATGAGGATGGGGGGAGGGGGAGTGTCGTTGTTGTTGTTGTTGTTGTCGTTGTTGTTGTTGTTGTTGTTGCTTTTTATGTCCTTCTTTGTTTCCTGTTTTTGATGGAAGAGGGGGGAGAGCAGACAGGCCACACATCCCTGTAGATAATGTGAACTGATTGTCCGTTATGCCACAGGCATGGAAGGCAGCAAGCCCTGATGTTCCTGTAGCTTGGGGTTTGTTGTTGTTGTTGTTGTTGTTGCTGTTGTTTTGTTGTTGTTGTTTTGGTGTTTGTTGCTGTGTGTTGGTGTGGTGTGGTGGTGGTGGTTTGCTGTTGGTGTTGTTGCTGTTGTTGTTGTTGCTGCTGCTGCTGCTGCTGTTGTTGTTGTTGTTGTTGTTAATGCTGTCGTTGTTACCTGCTGTTGGTGCTGTTGCTGTTGCTCCTGCTGCTGTTACTGTTGTTGCTATTGTTGTTGTTGCTGTCGTTGTTGTTGTTGTTGGTTGCTGTGTTGTTGTTGTTGTGTCGCAAGCCGGGTGATTTCGTGTTTCCATAAGCCGCCGGACACTGACACGATTTCACGGGGGGTCTTTAACACGCATAACTTGGTGTTCTGCATGCGTGTACACGTGGAGAGGGTGTGGGTACTGTCAGCCCTGCACACATACGTTGACCTGGGAGATGGGAAAGACACTTCACCCCGAAACCCCGTCAGGCGGAAGATGCCCAGGAGGATCGAACCCAGATCTTACGATAAGAGGACTAATGTTTTGTCCCTTGTCCTATCATGAAATATGACGGGGTGGGTGTCTTCTTCGTGCCTAGAAGGCAAGTTAATTGCGCTTTTCTCCTTGTCTCCTCTTTGTGTGTCTGTCTGTGTGTGTGTGTGTGTGTCTGTCTGTCTGTCTGTCTGTGTGTCTGTCTGTGTGTGTGTGTATGTGTCTGTCTGTCTGTCTGTCTGTCTGTCTGTCTTCTGATCGTCTGTCTGTCTGTCTCTGACTCTGCGTTCCTGTCTTCCCTATCTCTTTTTGTCTCTCTGTCTCTGTCTGTCTGAATTTCTGTCGTCTGTCTGTCTGTCTGTCTGTGTCTCTCTCTGTCTCTGTCTAACTTTCTCTTTCTCTCTCCCCCCTCTCTCTCTCCCTCGCTCTGTCTGTATGTCTGTATATCTCTGTCTCTCCGTCTCTCTCTCTCTCTCTCTCTCTCTCTCTCTCTCTCTCTCTCTCTCTCTCTCTCTCTCCCTCCCTCCCTCTCTCTGTCTGTCTCTTTGTCTGTCTCTGTCTCTCTGTCTCTCTGCCTCTCTCTCTCTCTCTGTCTGTCTATCTGTCTCTCTCTCTCTCTCTCTCTCTCTCTCTCCTCCCTCCCTCTATCTGTCTCTTTGTCTGTCTCTCTTTGTCTCTCTGTCTCTGTCTCTCTGCCTCTCTCTCTCTCTCTCTCCCTCCCCTCCCCTCCCTTCCTTTCCACGTTGCATACCTACGTATTTATCGATTGAAACAGATAGACATCTACAACACATTACGACAAAATTTAGTCTCAGGGTATCCGAGCTCAGTGTGCGTTACTACTCGTTAAAGGTAACATGATAGCTGTGATCATATCATATTTTGTCCGTTATGAAGAGGGGCAGAAGAAAATGAAGTTTATTTCGTGTTTTGTTACCCAGCCCTAAGCAGTCTTGGAGACAAATTGATTCCTCAAAAGCATCGTAAACAACCCTCGTTATTTTGACTGATCTTGCTTTTGGCACTTCACCGAGGAAGATTATATTTAATAGCTTCTCGTTTATTTGTGTCAAGCATTTGA
>JAPXFY010000021.1:17564563-17569563 GCA_030674185.1 Monoplex corrugatus | reverse complement strand
TCAATTACTTTTCAGGTGGGTTTTTTTTTTTCAAATATAAACATAGCTGTCTCCTTTTCATATCATTGCACTGGCTTCCAGTACAGTGTTGAATCATTTATAATCTGTCTCATTTGTTTTGTATCTGTCTCTGAAACGGGTCCTCAGTACCTCTCCGATATTCTCAGCAGTATGCCGTACGCAGAAAACTTCGTTTTTCTGATTCTAGAGAGTTTTGTGTTGCATCTTTTTAACACAAAACCGTTTTGGTCCGTGTAGATCTGCTTACCAAGGTCCAACAGTATGGAGCAAACTACCTGTCCACATCAGAGATTCAGCTGTACTTTAACCACTTCTTTCAAAGAATAGAGACAGACAGACAGATAGAGATGAAAATTCAAAGACAAAGAGAGACACACACACAGGGAGAAATACAGAAAATTAAACGGGAAAGACATATAAGTTATCACGCAAGAGTGTTTGCACTATTATGAAAGATCTCTTTGGTCGCTTTCCAAAATAAATGTACGAAGAGAAAAAGTAAAAGGGAAAAAGAAAGACAGACAGACAGACAGACAGACAGACAGAGGGGGTGGAGAGGAGAGAGAGAGAGAGGTGAGAGGGCATGAAAATTCAAAAGAGAGAGACACACACAGAGGGAGAAATGCAGATAATTAAACGGAAAGTCATTTGAGTTATCAGGCAAGAGTGTTTGCACTATTCTGAAAGGTTATCTCTTTGATCGCTTTCTAAAGTAAATATACAAAGAGAAAGATGAAGAGGGAAAGAAAGAGAGAGAGAAATAGAGACAGACAGACAGACAGAGAGAGAGAGACAGACAGACAGACCGAGACAGAGGGAGAGACAGACAGCCAGACAGACAGCCAGAGGAGGGGTGGAGAAAAGAGAGACAGACAGACAGACAGAAAGAGAGCACTAAACCTGAAAATCATGTAAGCCATTTGACAGGAACCCCTAGACCTTTACAGAGAGTAAAAATCTTTGATCCTTTGATAAAGTGAATATGATGTGGGGAGAAAGCTTCCTCCTTGTAAACAACATAGGCCTGGACGTTCTTTGTCTGATCATGTAGTCATCTAGCTGCCAGGTTTTTGTTTTACAACATGTGTCCTTTGTTCTCTTGAGACACGCATACACTGATTAGGTCAGCGTGACTCGCCTGGAGGAGAGAGAGGGGGCAGTAAATGGAGAGGGATGGAGAGAGACAGACAGACAGACAGGGTGAGAGAGAGCGAGAGTGAGAGAGAGAGAATCAGAAATCAGACATTTATTCAATAAGGGCAAAGCTTCATTTGAAGGGGGGAGAGAGAGGGGGAAGGGAGGGAGGGAGAGAGAGAATCAGAAATCAGAAATTTATTCAGTAAGGCCAAAGCCCCATTTAAAAGGGTAGAGGAAGAGAGATGGGGAAGAGAGAGAGAGGGGGAAGAGAGAGAGGGGGAGAGAGGGGGAAAAGAGAGAGAATCAGTAATTTATTCAGTAAGGTCAAAGCCCCATTTCAAGGGGGGGCAGAGAGAGGAGGGAGAGAGAGAGAGAGAATCAGAAATCAGAAATATACAGCGCCTGTTGACTCGCACCACTGAGTGTTACTCGGACATTAAGAACTGGATGACACACAATAGACTTCAGCTTAATGACGACAAAACAGAAGCTATCCTCATTGGCACCCGTCAGAAACTTTCTCAGCTGCCTCCTCTTTCTCTCCCATTATGTAACACATCAGTCCCAATTTCTGATTCAGCTAAAAACCTTGGTGTCTGCATTGACTCTACCCTCTCCATGAACAACTTTGTTTCTCAAACTGCCAGATCCTGCTACTATCATCTCCATCGTATAAGGCTGATCAGGAAGTATCTCTCTGTCGAATCAACTGCAAAACTCGTTCTCTCCTTCATAATGTCTCGCATTGACTATTGCAATTCACTCCTGTCTGGTCTTCCTGCCTCCACCATTCACATCCTACAGCGCATTCAAAACAATGCTGTACGCCTTGTACTCAAAAAGAAAAAAAGCTGACCACATATCTCCTCTCCTGGCACAACTTCACTGGCTCCCTGTATCAAAGCGCAAACAGTACAAACTAGACACCATGTGCTACAAAAGCCTCAATAACGCAGCCCCCGATTACCTGTCAAGCCTACTTGAGATCTATGTTCCCTCACGTACCCTCCGCTCTGCCTCCGATCCTCTGACTTTTCGCTTTCCACGCACTAAGCTCAATACCTATGGTCCACGAGCCTTCTCTGTTTCTGGTCCACTCTCCTGGAACAAACTTCCTCTCTCAGTCCATCAGCAACCTACTTTTGTCTCCTTCAAGTCCGCTCTCAAAACTCACCTTTTCTCCTCCGCATAAAATCCTAACCCCCCTCTACAGCCTGTCTCCGCTCGGAGGGAATCACATGGTTATAATATATAATTGTATATGCTATGCTCTCTATAATTTTCCATTGGTTTTATTCTTGCTTTTATTGCTTTTATTCTTTCTCCCCATTTTAGCCATGCGTGTGTGTGTGTGTGTATGTGTGTGTGCGTGCGTGTGTGTGCGTGCGTGCGTGCGTGCGTGCTTGCGTGTGTGTCTGCTTCAGCGCTTAGATTTGATTTTATCAAGATTTTGCGCTATATAAATATTGTAATTATTATTATTATTATTATAAATCAGAAATTTATTCATTAAGGCAAAGCCCCATTTAAAGTGGGAGAAGAAGAGAGAGAGGAAAAGAGAGACACAGAAAGAGACAGACAGACAGAGATGAAAATTCAAAGAGAAACAGAGAGAGACACACACATGGAGGAATACAAAGAATTAAACGGGAAAAAGTCACGTGAGTTATCAGGCAAGAGTGCTTCCACTATTCTGAAAGATAATCTCTTTGATCGCTTTCTAAGGTAAATATACAAAGAGAAAGATGAAGAGGGAAAGAAAGAAAGAGAGAGCAAGAGAGACAGACAGACAGACAGAGACAGACAGACAGACACAGAGAGAAAGAGAGAGACAGAGAGGGGGTGGAAAAGAGAGAGGGAGAGAGAGAGAGAGCTAGACAGACAGAGACAGAGACACACAGAGAGCGCTAAACCTGAAAATCATGTAAGCCATTTGACAGGAACCCCTAGACCTTTACAGAGAGTAAAATCTTTGATCCTTTGATAAAGTGAATATGATGTGGGGAGAAAGCTTCCTCCTTGTAAACAACATAGGCCTGGACGTTCTTTGTCTGATCATGCAGTCATCTAGTTGCCAGGTTTTTGTTTTACAACATGTGTCCTTTGTTCTCTTGAGACGCGCATACACTGATTAGGTCAGCGTGACTCGCGAGGTGGAGGGAGGAGGGGTAAACAGAGGGGAGGGAGATGAAAGAAAAGAGAAGGGAAAGAGAGAGAGAGAAAGAGAGAGAGAGAAAGAGAGAGAGAGAATCAGAATCAGAAATCAGACATTTATTCAATAAGGGCAAAGCTTCATTTGAAGGGGGGAGAGAGAGGGGAAGGGAGGGAGGGAGAGAGAGAATCAGAAATTTATTCAGTAAGGCCAAAGCCCCATTTAAAAGGGTAGAGGAAGAGAGATGGGGAAGAGAGAGAGGGGGGGAAGAGAGAGAGGGGGAGAGGGGGAAAAGAGAGAGAATCAGTAATTTATTCAGTAAGGTCAAAGCCCCATTTCAAGGGGGGGGGGGGGGGGCAGAGAGAGGAGGGAGAGAGAGAGAGAATCAGAAATCAGAAATTTATTCATTAAGGCAAAGCCCCATTTAAAGTGGGAGAAGAAGAGAGAGAGGAAAAGAGAGACACAGAAAGAGACAGACAGACAGAGATGAAAATTCAAAGAGAAACAGAGAGAGACACACACATGGAGGAATACAAAGAATTAAACGGGAAAAAGTCACGTGAGTTATCAGGCAAGAGTGCTTCCACTATTCTGAAAGATAATCTCTTTGATCGCTTTCTAAAGTAAATATACAAAGAGAAAGATGAAAAGGGAAAGAAAGAAAGAGAGAGCAAGAGAGACAGACAGACAGAGACAGAGGGAGAGACAGACAACCAGCCAGACAACCAGACAGACAACCAGACAGACAACCAGACAGACAACCAGACAGACAACCAGACAGACAACCAGACAGACAGAGACAGAGAGACAGAGAGAGAGCACTAAACCTGAAAATCATGTAAGCCATTTGACAGGAACCCCTAGACCTTTACAGAGAGTAAAATCTTTGATCCTTTGATAAAGTGAATATGATGTGGGGAGAAAGCTTCCTCCTTGTAAACAACATAGGCCTGGACGTTCTTTGTCTGATCATGTAGTCATCTAGCTGCCAGGTTTTTGTTTTACAACATGTGTCCTTTGTTCTCTTGAGACACGCATACACTGATTAGGTCAGCGTGACTCGCCTGGAGGAGAGAGAGGGGGCGGTAAATGGAGAGGGACGGAGAGAGACAGACAGACAGACAGGGTGAGAGAGAGCGAGAGTGAGAGAGAGAGAATCAGAAATCAGACATTTATTCAATAAGGGCAAAGCTTCATTTGAAGGGGGGAGAGAGAGGGGGAAGGGAGGGAGGGAGAGAGAGAATCAGAAATCAGAAATTTATTCAGTAAGGCCAAAGCCCCATTTAAAAGGGTAGAGGAAGAGAGATGGGGAAGAGAGAGAGAGGGGGAAGAGAGAGAGGGGGAGAGAGGGGGAAAAGAGAGAGAATCAGTAATTTATTCAGTAATGTCAAAGCCCCATTTCAAGGGGGGGGCAGAGAGAGGAGGGAGAGAGAGAGAGAGAATCAGAAATCAGAAATATACAGCGCCTGTTGACTCGCACCACTGAGTGTTACTCGGACATTAAGAACTGGATGACACACAATAGACTTCAGCTTAATGACGACAAAACAGAAGCTATCCTCATTGGCACCCGTCAGAAACTTTCTCAGCTGCCTCCTCTTTCTCTCCCATTATGTAACACATCAGTCCCAATTTCTGATTCAGCTAAAAACCTTGGTGTCTGCATTGACTCTACCCTCTCCATGAACAA
>JAPXFY010000021.1:17549563-17554563 GCA_030674185.1 Monoplex corrugatus | reverse complement strand
GCATTAGGGTTTTATTGTTATTGGTAGTGGTGACGGAGGTGGTGGAGGTGGTGGTTGGTGGTGGTGGTAATGGTGATGGTTGTGATGGTAATGGTGATGGTTGTGATGGTGATGGTTTCCTGTTGATTTTGAGTTATTCTTTTCAGAAAAGGGGGGTCCGTATAAACTCGCACGAATAGTCTTTCTCCGGTCTTGACAGACTGCTTTGTCTGTGGGTTTTCAGTCCACGCAGCTGTGAAAGGTGTCTGACCTGCTCCATTGTCGAAGAAAGTAAAGCTGCAATGGTTAGAAAGTGGACATCTCTCTTATGAAAATACTTGGCCACTCCCTACCACTGCCAGACCCTACAACTGCCATCACCTACAACTTATAATAAAACATTTAACTGTAATAGAGGCAAAGAAGATGGATCGAGCGGACTTTGGCCATGACGAACAAATTCGCATCACCGCCTGGGATATGGTGTAGCCTTGTTAAACAAGTAGTTTTCAGCGAAACAACCCTACGGAGTTTGGATTGTAGAGCTGACTTGTGGCATATACGTATTTAGAACAGACAGAATTTTTGAAAATAAAAACAAACAAAAAAGTTTGTTAAACACGCCCCCCCTCCCCCCCGTGGGGATGCCAGGGGCTCTTTCAGCATAAATAGTATACCCACCTTATGGAAATGCTGTGTTAGAAATTCCTGTTTTTCTGTCACTCTCCTTGTTTCTGCCTTGTTCCTTTGCTATCTGTCATTTCTTCCCATTGTTTCCTGCCCTGCTGGTCCATTCACCTGTATGTGTTCGATAAAGTCTTACGTACTTTTGTATAGGATTTATCATTGGGTACATGTATTAAGTGCGTTTTTTGGCTCTGAGGAAGTGAAATGCGAAAGCAATTTTAGGTGATTTAGCCCCCTTTTTATGTATGTTTTAGATGTCCTTAGTTATGTTTGAATTGTGTTCAGGTTTGTTTGTCTTTTATTCCCCATGTGCAATAAATTGGCCAGAGTGGTCAACGCTAGAGTCATTTCCCTAGATTATGTGCTCAATGCATTGATGTGTGTATTTCATTTTCTTTTCTTTTTTCCTCTTGAAATATTGTATGTTTTGAAACGGTTATAGCCCTGATATGGCTCTATGCAGTCGACTTGGCTTTAAACAACAATAATGATAACGAGTTGTTAAACAAAAAGATAAAAACTGACCTATGAAGCCGTAACTACAAGTCTAGTATTTACAAAAGAACCAGTGATGTATCATTATAATCAGAATGATAGTTTAAACAAAGACACACAGGAGGGGGGGGGGAACAAAACACAGAAAGGAAACAAAGAAAAACAAAACAAGAAAGAAAAAGTGTCATATTACCTTGAGGGGATTTCTTTGTTACCTACCGGCATACGAACAGTCAAAACGTTTACAAAGTCAGTTCTAAGTTTAACTTCAAACCGATCAAATGGTCAGTAGTTTGACAGAAATCAAGATAAAAACAAACCGAGTCTTTGACATGTGTCATATTAAAACACCCCAGACTTCACTGTATCAAATAATAAACAGTCTGGAGTCTGATGTACACCTGATTAAATGTGACATATACATGATGGAAAAAAAAGCAACATTTAACAAAATTGCGTTTTCATATCAGTTACACTGGGAATGCGACACAGAACTAATCGTCTCTTTTTTCCTTTGATCGTTTGGAACTGAAATTGCCTTCTTGAATAACACCGTTAATGAGACAAAAATAGGCGTCTGGACTTCTTGTTTTCTTTTGTGCTTCCTTGTTGCGGATTTTGTTTCAAGGCATGTAAATTATTTCCAGGCTCTGAGACGTACAGTTCTCGAAAGCGATCATGTCCCTCTCTGTGAAGTCTTATCGGTGTGCCTGAGGAAAAGTAGACCTCAGGATGGGGTCGAAAGCTCGGAAACAAGACTGTGCAGTTGGAAAATGACATCAACAATCCTATGGAACCAGAAAAAACACGAAAAAGAATCAGAATGCATATTTAATACAACCAGACAAGAAGGCACGAATTTTCGGCCACTGGCTGTTCAAACGTAGATATATTTCCACAAACAAACAAACACCAAAATACAAAAATGAAGAGAAAAAGACTGAAGTTCCCTGCTGCTTCGTCCAGTGTAGAAACAGCAAGCAGAGGAGTTTCAGTCTTTTTCTCCTAATTTTTGTATTTGGTGGTTTTCGTTTTCTTTTTCCCACTGGACGAAGCAGCAGGGAACTTCCAGTCTTTTTCTTTCAATTTTTGTATTTGGTGTTTGTTTGTTTGTGATCTTACGTCTACGCTTGACAAAGGCCAGTTGGTCGAAAATTGCGCCTGTCTTGTCTGATTGTATTAAATACGCGTTCTAATTCTTTTTTTGTGTTTTTTTTTTTCTAGTTCCTGTTTACTTGAACGCGGGCACTCACACTTGTTTTGGATTTCGTTAACAATTCTCTGGCAGTAAAAATGATATAATAATGATTCCAAAATTACCTATCAGAAGGGAACAGAACAAAAGGAATACAGACGGCAGGTTATCATTCTGGCAGGTAATCGAATCGTTCCTATTTCTTCGTTTTCTTTTTTCTATGCGCTTTATAAAGAGACATTTTGCACGCAGATGAAAAGCTTGCGTAAATTCGTTTATATTTTACACACGAAATTCTGATGTCGCAACTGGCTGTTTTTTGATAGGAAAGAATTAAGTAAAGAGCATTGGTTTAGTCCCAAGCTGCTTCCTCTATCTCTTCTCTCCCTTTGTTTTTAAACTTGCAACACATTCAAAGACGTCAGACCTTGTCATACGGTTGTCTTTATACCTGAACGGAACTGTTTTTTTAAGATTATAGTCTGGTAGTTCCTGTATATTTTTCACTGGTCTGCGTATTCACAAACATTTGTGCGCATGTGGCCATGCCTATGAACAGTCTTTTTCTGTTTTTCATGTACAGAACAATCTTTGTGGCAACCTCATTAAATGGACAGAACTAAATTGGGTTTGTACCTCATCCACACATACAAAAATGAATGCTCATAACAACAAGACGAAGAGGGCAAAAGATGTATTCCAAACTACTACCAATTTATGTAAAAACAGGTTGTTGAAGATGATTTTCATATAAATAGCCAACAGATCAGCTTTACGATCACATTCCACCATCCTCTATAGTCAGATCAGTCACCAACAGATTTATAGTGATTACATTACTTACTTAAAGACTTAAAATCAGTTTCTTTGAACTTCGGTGTAACTGATATACGATGGGCTTTAAGGAATCAGGCCTGAAGACCGCAGGGAAAAGACCTGCTGGCTGTTCGGGAAATGGGCTGTGTTTGAAGCACCATGCCTGGCCACTTTCGCGACCGTTCAAACAACCCCTGTGGTTGAAAGTAAGGCAATGCTGAGAGCTTCGGGCTCACAACTGTCGAGACTATGATAAGGGGAAAGGAGCTGGCAGCTATGCTACCTAGTGGCAGGGCGGGCTGTCCAAAAGAGAGATAAGACCCTGAGTGGGGCGAGAGAAGGGTCCTCCATTTTCTCTTGGTCCAGAGGCTGGGCTGGACGTGATTGGTGCCGTAATGTAGCTATGTCCCGGGATTTGTCATCTCCCCACCTTGTCATCAGGTTTGTAAACAAGGTAACTTATGACTGGGTCCGAATGAGTCATGCAATGAATGAACACCCCCCCCCCCTCCCCTTTACTTGTTGAAATAGCTATCGAGTGGCTTCGGTAGCTAGGGAGATGATTCTCCGGAGAGTGGCGAGGCATTGGAGCTCCGGGTCCTATCCGTACCCCCGGTTGTTTCTTGTTAAACTGACAGATATATAATGTTTACATTGGTGAAATATTGATGTTGATTTATGTGTAACTTGTGTGTAGTGCAGACTGTTTTGAGGCAAGAAGTGGATAGAAACCAGCCGTACATTGCTTCACGCCGTCATAAATAAGATTTGTTGTCGTTTTGCTTGCTTGCTTGCTGCTTTCTTGCTTGCTTGCTTGCTTGCTTGCTTGCCTTGCTTAAGCTTAAGCTTAAGCGCTTGCTTGCTCGTTTGCTTGCATGTTTTCATCCAAGTTTGCTTTTATTCTAGCTTATCCTCCCTTTTCTGTTTCGCTGGAAAACAATATTCCAGATAGCTCAGGAATCCCAGATGAATTACAGGTATACAGTAAAGTAGTTTGGGATCAGTGTCACTTTGAAATAAAAACTGATGCTTTTGTCGTATCAGATTGCTACATATATTGTCAATCGTTCTGGAAAACGTTACCCCAGATAGATCGGGAATTGCAGATAAATTCTAAGTCTACAGAATAAATAACTTGGGATCGGCATCACTCTGAAATTGCAGCTTATGTTCTTGTCATATCAGATTGATTTATATTCTGCTAGTGTAGGCCATTTTCTTTTTAACAGGTCAACAAAATACCATGATTGAGGCAATTTCTTGAGATCGTAAGAACGAGAAAAATCAGGAAAATGTGCCAATTAATGATCACATGGCAGAAAAGAACTGTTGGTCTGTTTCTTCGATAACAGATCATTTCCCACCACCACCTCTCCTCTCTCTCCTCTCTCTCTCTCTCTCTCTCTCTCTCTCTCTCTCTCTCTCTCTCCTCTGTTGTGTGAGTGTGAGTGACTTTACCAAATATGAGAGTGAAAAATGGGTGGTGGATGGGTGGGTGATTTTGCCAATATTCAGTTAGTGTGTTTATTTAGTCTGGCTGTTTGTGTGGCATAAATGAATAATAAAACGTCTAAAAAAAGGGAAAAGAAAATTCAGTACACATATCAATGCATTCGTGCACATAATCTAAGGAGGTGTCCTTGGCGTTGACCACTCAGTCCAAATTATAGCACAGGGGATTAAAACAACACACCTGAATACAAATTTAAGCATACTTTAGGACACCAAAACGTATATAAAAACGGGCATAAATTACCATAAAATTGCTTCCGCATATCTCACCTCTCTAGAGCCAAGAATGCACTTAACACATGTACCCAAATATCAA
>JAPXFY010000021.1:17527063-17539563 GCA_030674185.1 Monoplex corrugatus | reverse complement strand
TGAAAAGTGTCAGTCATTCAATCGGTAAGTCAGTCAGTCGGTCGGTCGGTCAGTCAGTCAGTCAGTCTGTCGGTCAGTCAGTTAGTCAACAGCAAGCCAATCACCATTCACTGTGTCATTTGTTTCTTCTGTAGTTCTTGGGCTGTAATTCGTGTACATTGTTATTCGAGGGGAGTGTGCCTGTACAGCCGGTTTTTTGTTTTGTTTTGTTTTGTTTTGTTTTGTTTTGTTTTGTGTTTTGTTTTGTTTGTTTTGTTTTTGTTTGCTTTGTTTTGCTTTTTGTTTTTTTGTTTTGTTTTGTTTTGTTTTTGTTTTGTTTTTTGTTTTGTTTTGTTTGTTTTGTTTTTTGTTTTGTTTGTTTTGTTTTGTTTTTTGTTTTGTTTGTTTTGTGTTTGTTTGTTTTGTTTTGTTTTTGTTTTGTTTGTTGATTTGTTGTTGTTTTAGCTCATAGTTGTTGTTGTTGTTGTGTTGTTGTGTTGTTGTGTTGTTGTTGTGTTGTTGTTGTTGTTGTTGGTTGTTGTTGGTGGTGGTAGGGGGTGGTGGTGGTGATGTTGATGTTGTTCTGTATATCTCTTCTTTCATTGACGGGGGGAGTTGCTGTTTGCTGGGTATTTTCGTGTTATATTTTTTTTTCAAGTCGCCAAACACTGACATGGGTTACGAGATCTTTTACATCTTTTCGCGTTTTTACAACCATCTAACACTGATATAGCTTACAGGATTTTTAACGTATCACGTGTTTCCATAAGCCAGCCAACACTGACATATCTTACAGATCTTTAACGAATTTCGTGTTTCCATAAGCCAGCCAACACTGACATATCTTACAGATCTTTAACGTATAACGTGTTTCCATAAGCCAGCCAACACTGACATATCTTACAGATCTTTAACGTATAACGTGTTTCCATAAGCCAGCCAACACTGACATATCTTACAGATCTTTAACGTATCACGTGTTTCCATAAGCCAGCCAACACTGACATATCTTACAGATCTTTAACGTATAACGTGTTTCCATAAGCCAGCCAACACTGACATATCTTACAGATCTTTAACGTATAACGTGTTTCCATAAGCCAGCCAACACTGACATATCTTACAGATCTTTAACGTATCACGTGTTTCCATAAGCCAGCCAACACTAACATATCTTACAGATCTTTAACGTATTTCGTGTTTTTACAAGTCAGCCAAAAAGCTTACAGATCTTAAGCCTATTTCGTGTTTCCATAAGCTAGTCAACATCCCCCCGTAAGGATGCCGCGAGATCTTTCAGTATAAATAGTATCCTTTCCCCCCCCCCCCCCTCCCCCTTCTGGAAAATCTGTGCTTGAAATGTCCTCTTTTCTGTCACTCTCTTTGTTTCTGCCTTGTTCCTTTGCTTACTGTCATTTCTTCCTATCATTTTCCGCCTTAATGGTCCATTCACCTGTACGTGTTCAATAAAGTCTACTGTACTGCTTCTTAGGATTGATGATTGGGTACATGTATTATCTTTGGCTCTAGGGAGGTGAGATATGCGGAAGCAATTTTAGGTAATTTCAGCCTGTTTTTGTGTATGTTCTGGTGTCCTTGGGTATGCTTAACTTTGTAATCAGGTGTGTTTTGTAACTCCGCTGTGCGATAAATTGGACGGAATGGTCAACGCCAGGGGCATGTTCTTAGATTATGTGCACGAATGCATAATTATGTGTACTTAATTTTCTTTCCTTATGTTTTCCTGTTGAAGTTTTGTATGTTTTGAAACGGTCATAGCCCTGATATGGCTGTACGCAGTGATAGTGAGCATACGTTTTAACTTTATCTTAACCTGGTTGTCGTTTTTGATGTAGTATAAGCCCTGGTATGGCTCTAGTAGTCGGCTGGGCTATAAGCAATATAAACCTGAACTTTTAACTGTTGTCGGGTTGTTGTTTTTGACGTGGTGTTAGCCCTGATATGGGTCTAGTGGTCGGCTGGGCTATACACAATATGAACTTGAACACCAGCATGACTTTCGCCTGCCAATGACTAAGCTCGAGGTTCCAGGGTTCGCTCCCCGTAGAGGCCTCGAGTTTTCTCCTCAGTTTGACGGGAAAATCGAACTGAACGTCTAGTGCTTCCGAAAGGGGACGAAAAACGAGTCGGACTCGTGTGCTTTCTGGCTGCGCACGCTAAAGATCCCACGGCGGTTGAAAATCGTGATGAGCAGGGCATTGCCCGGCTGCTTTGGTATAAAACATTGGGGAGATAGGTCGATTTCCTGTGTCCCACCCCTTGAAGACCAATTAGCCTTCTTGCCTTTCTGAAGTTTTGGTAAAAACATGTGAATATGAATATGAATTTGAAGCGAGGGACAGGGGTTGGGCGCTGCCTTCATAGTGCTGGCCCCGGGAAAAGTTGAGGTCTCTTGTCACCTCACTCACCTACGACCTCAGGGTTATGGAACTATCTAGGTAGGACGTCAGGATCTGGCCAGCTCTGGGTTTATGTGTAGGCTTAAGACTTGTGCCGTGATCATTCTGGATTTTCTCCATCACATGGCACCTATGGCATTCATTCCGAGAGCGGAGACGTCATCTTGAGAAACTGAAACTGAAACTGAGTGCGTGAGTGAGTTACTGCGCTGTTAACTGGGTGAGTGGGTGAACATAAATTTTGTTAGAGCTGTTTATCACGATGGCAACTAAAGCGGCAATCCTATTTTCAAAACGAAGTTCATAAAAACCAGATGATCATAAAAATTATGGCTGGAATAAAAATCGGTTTGATTAATCTTCCATAGTCTCAAGAGATTTATTTCAGTTTTTCTAAACGAGGCAGAAGGGAGCAAAAAGAGAGAAAAGGATTTTTTTAAAATCAAGTCTGACCTATCAATATAAAGTCCGTTTTGAAAATATCACTTCCCTAAAATATAACCCGGGGGTGGGGAAGTGGGTGGCGGAACAGGGGAGATAATAAGATATGATCTATCTCTAATGAGGAGAAGAAAAGCGAAGAAAGACAAAAGGCTGAGAGACATACAGATAAAATATCACACACACACAAAAAAAAGCCTTAAATGTGTGCTAGAAAAATAATGACGCAGTGTAAAGCTAGTCTCAGGACTCGTTTTAAATCCCTTTTGATTAGAAACGGGGAGGTTTAAATCTTGAACAAAATCATCTCTTTGAAAAGAAAGAAAGAAAGAAAACAAGACCGACAGAACGGCACACAGACAGACAGTGAGCCAGCCAGCCAGCCAGCCAGGCACACAAACAGACAGACAGACAGACAGACAGACAGACGGACAGACAGAAAAAAGGGATGATAACCTTATACAATGCAATCTATAGACCGTTTTTAAAAATCCATTTCACTGGTTTAGAAAAGGAAGTCTTCGTACAATTATTTCCTCTTTTTAACAAAGAAGAATTTGAAGAAAGCGAAAGAGATGAAAAAATGAAAAAACACAACAAACATTTTTGCTAAAAAAAAACAATGACCGTAAAATAACAATTTGAAAACGAAGAAGAGAAGAAGAAAAGAAATGGGAGAGAGACAGACAGACAAACAGAGAGCAAACAAGAGGCAAGAGACAGAGAGACAGAGACAGAGAGACAGAGAATCCTGTCGAATTGATTCATCTCCCAAAGAAAGAAAGACCATGCATATACATATACATTAGAGACAGAGACAGAGAGAGACAGAGAGAGAACAGAGAGAGAATCATGTAGAATTTGTTCATCTCCGAAGAAAAAGACCATGCATGTGCATATACATTAAACATGCATATGCATTAAAAGCTATACATTAAGATCAAACAATAAAACTGGACTTTAATTCAGAAAATACCCATACCATTAACAAGTCATGTGATGGAAGATAGGATGGTTAGTTCTCAATCTGGCAGTGAATCACTACCAAGTGTGGGAATTTCAAATATACAAGGAAAGAAAGAAAGACTTAAACCCTTGTTTCAGATAATTTACCTCAGAGTTAAGGGAGGGTATTCATTTCATTAAAAATGTTCGGTTTCTAACTATTGTAAAATAATCTCTTTAATATCTTAGCGAAAGAGAGAGAGAAGAGAAGAGACAAACAGGGAGGAGAGAAGAGAAGAGAGAGAGAGAGAGATGAGAGAGAGAAAACACACAGAGACATAGAGACAAACAGAACAGCACAACAACACACACCAAGAAACAGACAGACAGACAGAGCCACACATACACTGAGAAAGACAAAGAGAGACACACAGACAGACAGAGAGACAGAGAGAGAGAGAGAGAAGCAGAAGAAGAAGGGAAGTGAAAACAACAGACCATATATACAGAATATATGACTTTATACCATTAAATAATTCAAGCCTGGTTGAAAATGTCCACATCATTTTTTAAAAAGTGGTGGAGGGGGGGCATTTAGACTGGACGTGGAGAGGTATCTCAGTTCAGCCAAGTTAACCCTTTAAAAGCAGACAAGATAGAAAGACCATAGAAAAGTGAAAGAGAGAGATGAGAGAGACAGAGAGAGAGAGACAGAGATAGACACAGAGAGAAGACAGAGAGGAAAACAGAGAGAGACAGAGACAGACAGAAAGACACAGAGAGAGAGAGGAGAAGGAGACAGAAGAAGAAGAAGGATGGGAAAAGAAAGACAATATATACAGAATCTGTAGACTTATTCATTAATAATTCGAAGCCTGTGTGAAAAATGTCCACGTTCATTTTTTTAAAGTGGGAAGGGGTGTGGTGGGGGGGGGGGGGGGGGGTAGTGGTGGGACTGGATGTGGAAGAGTATCCAGTTTACGGATTACCTTTAAAACGGGAGATAGAAGACATTGAGGAGAGGAGAAGGAGAGAGAGAGAGACAGATGAGAGACAGAGTACAGGAGAGAGTACTTGGGGGAGAGAGGACGAGAGAGACGTAGAGGACAGGAGAGGAAAGGGTGGAGAGAGGAAGGAGAGGAGAGTATCGGAGACGAGAGAGAAGGACTGGGAGGAGGAGAGGACTTGGGTGGAGACAGTAGTATCTAGGTGGGAGAGACATGGAGTGGAGAGAACTTCAGTGGGAGAGATATCTTGGGTGGGGAGAGGTATATTAGGTGGGGAGAAGTATTTCGGTGGGGAGAGGTATATAGGTGGGAGAGGTATCTTTAGTGGGAGAGGTATCTTCAGTGGGGAGAGTATCTAGGGATGGGAGAGGTATCTTGGGTGGGGAGAGGTATCTTGGGTGGGGAGAGGTATGTTGGGTGGGAGAGTATTTGGGTGGGAGAGGTAGTTGGGTGGGAGAGGTATGTTGGGTGGGGAGAGTATGTTGGTGATATGTTGGGTGGGGAGAGGTATCTTGGGTGGGGAGAGGTATGTTGGGTGGGGAGAGGTATCTTGGGTGGGGAGAGGTATCTTGGGTGGGGAGAGGTATGTTGGGTGGGAGAGGTATGTTGGGTGGGGAGAGGTATCTTGGGTGGGGAGAGGTATTTGGGTGGGGAGAGGTATTTGGGTGGGGAGAGGTATTTGGGTGGGGAGAGGTATCTTGGGTGGGGAGAGGTATGTTGGGTGGGGAGAGTATCTGGGTGGGGAGAGGTATCTTGGGTGGGGAGAGGTATGTTGGGTGGGGAGAGGTATGTTGGGTGGGGAGAGGTATGTTGGGTGGGGAGAGGTATGTTGGGTGGGGAGAGGTATCTTGGGTGGGGAGAGGTATCTTGGGTGGGGAGAGTATTTGGTGGGGAGAGGTATGTTGGGTGGGAGAGGTATTTGGGTGGGGAGAGGTATGTTGGGTGGGGAGAGGTATGTTGGGTGGGGAGAGGTATCTTGGTGGGGAGAGGTATCTTGGGTGGGGAGAGGTATCTTGGGTGAGGAGAGTATCTTGGGTGGGGAGAGGTATCTTCGGTGGGGAGAGGTATGTTGGGTGGGGAGAGGTATCTTGGGTGGGGAGAGGTATCTTGGGTGGGGAGAGGTATCTTGGGTGGGGAGAGGTATCTTGGGTGGGAGAGATATCTTGGGTGAGGAGAGGTATCTTGGGTGGGGAGAGGTATCTTCAGTGGGGAGAGGTATCCCAAGTCAGTGGAATTAACGGGTTACCTTTAAAAGTGGACAAGACAGAAAGACCATAGAAAAGTGAGGGCTTAAGACCATCTCTTCCTGCCACTCCCTCCCTCTCCTCTTCCTCTTTCCAATGCACTGTTAGTTCCCTTGATGTGTCGTTGTCAGTGAATGTTTCAGTGAGTGATGGAGTGCGCGCTTTGATCTGATTTGTATATCAAGATCTTGCGCCTTATAACTGTTATTATTATTATTATCATTATCATTACAAAAATTGAGGAACGAGGAGTAGTCATCTATTTCAGTAAAAAGCGATATGTTCATATCGTTATTATAAATTTGAGGCATGAGCAATAATTATTTATTTCATTAAAAAGGGGTATGTTCATATGATTATCATAAAATTGAGCAATTAATAATTATTTATTTCATTAAAAAAATTGTCATTTAAAAACGATATGTTCATATCATTATAAAATTGAGAAATGAGCGGTAATTATTTATTTCATTAAAAAGCGATGTGTTGATAAATGTTGAAGAAAAGAATCGAAAAAGAAAGAACACACTGGAAAGTAAACAGAGAAAAGAAAACAAAAACCATTTCTTCTGAAAAACGCGATTTTAGATCAAACAACAATCAAAAATCTAGTTTGAAATATTCATATCATTGAAAAAAAAATGAAGATTAAAAATAGGGGGTGGGGAGGCAAAACGGGAGGTCTTTAAACATTCAGCAATATATTTGGGATAGAAAGAAAAAAAGAAGAAGAAAAAAAAACAATCAAACAGAAAGAAAGAAAATGGAGACTGCAGGTCACTGGCGGTGAAAAACATCCTCGTATAACAACACTGTGGAAGGCTACAGTATCAAATCCACAGCGCTTTAACCCTTTGTCTTCCTCAGCCTATCCACTAGCATCCTGCTTTGTCAACCATGAGAGCAAACCGAAAATTTAACCCTTTGATTGCGTTACCCTATCCACCAACTTCCTGCAAGGAAGCTGATGGATAGGATACGAGAGTCAAAGGGTTAAATTTTTGCTTATGTGGATAGGGTGTGGGAGTCAAAGGGTTAATCAGACAAACACAAGTTAACAAATGAGTGAAAATAAAAAGAATGGAACTCACCCCAGACAGGCGTTCATGGCAGGCAGACATCGGCAACACCAGCAGCATCCCCAGCCAGCAGACTTGGGCCAGCACCCACAGACGACACAAACCCATGGGCACCATTCTTGTAGAACTCATCGTCACCCAGCCTGGTGTAATAAAGTCTGGGTCTGGGAGAAAAAGTCTTACTGAACCAAACCTGGCACTAACCTAAATGATTATGTAATGCAGCTGAAAGAAAAAGGAAAAAGTCCCAAAGACAGAAATGTTCGTAAATACTTTCAGATACAGTTGCAACAGAACAGAGTTTTACATACAGTATCAAAAGAATTCAGAACCAACGCGAAACCAATGTTTTTTCGGTGTTTTTAGATGGTAGACAACAAAAGCCAAAATAAATGAATGTTTTTACCTGTCTTAATTCAAAAAGATACAGAACCTAGAGAAAAAAAATATTGTAGCTGTTTTTCGGTTTCAGGAAGAGGGGAATTTTACTTTTGATTCTCTCCTACAACTTGGTGTTGGAAAAGTCGGGAGAAAATCGGCGAGTGTTTCGAGTCGACCTGGTCACCTTTGTGTCGTCCACCAGCCAAACTCCCCGTCTTGTCAGTGTGTGTGTGAGAGAGAGAAGAGAGATACACCCGAGTGACAGACCCGTGGTCTGACGGTGCTTCTTTAAGGCCACAGCACGTGACACTCGTTTCGCCCCTCCTCCTCCTCTTCTGCGACACACGCGCACACACACACACACACGCACGCATACACGCGCACGCATACTCGCACAGACGCACGCACGCACATGTTGCATGTGCCCAGTAGCAGTAAGCGCGGCAAACGGTGATGGTAGGGTTTGGCGCATAGCGAGTGTGTGAGTGAGTGAGCGACCGACCAAGCAACCGCCCCCGCCGTTTACTTAGAACTGTTTATCATCCCGCGGTGTCTTCGTCTGTCAGTTCGTGTGTTCGTGTGTGTGTGTGAGAGAGAGAGACAGACAGACAGACAGACAGACAGACACAGAGACAGAGACAGAGAGACACACAGAGAGAGACACAGAGAGACAGAGACAAAACAGAGAGACAGAAAGAGAGAGAGCAGCAGCAGACAGAGAGAGATTAGAGAAGAGAGATCAGCAAACGAAAGAAAAAAAGAAGTAGAGAGAAAGAGAGAGAAAGAGAGAGAGAGGGGGAGGAGGGAGGGAGAGACAGACAGAGCAGACAACAAAAAAGTTTAAAAAAAGATGTGACTATGTGTTCAAATTTTATTACACTGAAACTGTTGTGCACTATAACTGTGTGAAGAAAGTGATGATCGTTGTAAGAGGAAGAAAAACGCCAGTAAAAGAGAAAGTTTCCAGTTATGGTTCTTTGATTTTGAAAATCTGGGTCCATCCACCTCTTCACTATTACGAACAGAGGAAGCTGAAAGAACTGCAAGACATCGTAAAGTCCGAAACTTACGAGGTAGTCCACCTTCTCACTATAACGAACATCAGGACATTTTGAGAAGTGGACAGTAATAAAAATGCTGACTGTCCAAATTGATGTCAGCGAGAGAGGCAATTTCCGAGGCACAGACGATCTCCTGAAGTTATCTGGATCTCTGATTTTGATTGTTTATTTTTCTTTTTATTTATTTATTCATTTATTTATCTATTTATTTATTTATTTATTAATTATTTATTCATTAAGTTTATTTATTTATCTGTTTATTTATTTATTCATTTGTTGGTTGGTTGGTTGGTTGGTTGGTTGGTTAGTTGGGGGGTTTGGTTGTTTATTCATTCATTCAGTTTAGTTAGTTTGTTAGTTAGTCAGTCAGTCAGTCGGTGGGTGGGTTGGTTGGTTGGTTGGTTGGTTAGTTAGTCAGTTAGTTAGTTATTTAGTTAGTTAGTTAGTTTTGCTTGTTTGCTTGTTCGTTTGTTTGTTCGTTAGATAGGCAATACCTAGGTAGATGCTTGCTTGCTTGCTTGCTTGCTTGCTTACTCACTCACTCACTCACTCACTCACTCACTTACTTGTTCATTTTTACGTACTTACTTACTTACTGACTGACTGACTGGCTGACTGACTGACTGACTGACTTATTTACTTACTTATTTACTTACTTATTTACTTACTTACTTACTTACTTACTTACTTGCGTACTTACAATGTGGCTGGAAATGGCTGTGGGTCTGTCTGCTGCGATGAAGGATGAAGGTGGTGGGCTAGGGAGATTTGAGTGTACTGCTGTGCTGGTCTGGCACGGATACTGTTATTGTTGTTGTTGCTGCTGTTGGTGGTGATGATGATTGTGGTTGTTCTTGTTGGTGGTGGTGGTAGTGGTGGTTTCTTTTTGTTTGTTTTGCTTTGTTTGTTTATTGTTCGTTTGTTTGCTTGCTTGTGTGTTTGTTTGTTTTCTGTGGAGTGACTGGAAGCTTGCATTGTTCCTCAGAAGGGATGTCGGATGCCATTTTAGCATTGATAGTATCCCGTCTTCTGGGAATTCTGTGCCAGAAATTTTCTCCTTTCTGTTACTCTTTTCTGCTCTGCTGCTTTGCGTTCTGTCATGTCTGTCATTTTCCGCCTTGTCGGCCTACTCATCTGTATTTATACATACATTTTTTTCTAAGCTCAGGATTGATAACTGGGTGTGTGTATGAACTGCATTTTTGACTCTAAGGAAAATAAATGTGATGTTTAGAAGCCTCACCTGTCTCACCTGTCGGCGTCACCGGGAACAGTGTTGGCCGCTGCACATGATGTCCTCACAAGTTGCCTCCAGCACTCTCGATCTTGGCTAAGTCTGACCACCTCCTGGAGTTTCTTGCCACTGATGTTTGTGATGTTTCTAGCAAGTGATGCAGGTGGCCGTCCTCTGTTTCTCTTTCCTTCCACTTTACCTTGGAGGACAGTGGACATCAAGTCTGTTCTCTCATTACGGATTGCGTGTCCAACATATTTCAGTTTCCTCCGTTGTATGAGTACTAGAAGCTTGCGTGTAGTACCCAACTCATTCAGTATGCTTTCATTTGAGCGCCTATCCGTCCATTTGACCCTCAGCAGTCTTCGGTAAAACCACAGCTCTGCTGCTTCCACTCGTCTTTCATCCTCTTTCTTCATTGTCCATGCCTCGCAGCCGTATAACATCACTGGCCAGACAAGACATTTTAAGAGTTTTATCTTAAGGTCTGCTGTTATGCTGTGGTCTTTCCAAATATTGTTCAATTGAACCATACTGTTCTTGGCCATTCCAATTCTCATCTTTATGTCTTTTGAGCATGTTCCATCGTGTGTCTTGACTGAACCTAAATATCTAAAGTCCTTGACATTTTCTAGAGGGACTTGGTTTAGCATGATCTGGTCCTGTCTAGTGTTATATTTGCCTGCAACATGCATAACCTTTGTCTTCTTTGAATTTAAGTCCAGCCCAGCTGCCTTTCCAACCCGGTCTACCCTGTACAGGATCCTCCTAGAGCCTGTAATGTTGTCTGCCAGTAATCCTGTGTCATCTGTGTAGCGTAAATTTGACAGGTTTCTACCACCAATATTTACTCCCATGTCTTCTATGTCTGCTTCTCTCATGATATGTTCAGTGTATATGCTGAAGAGATGTGGAGACAGGATGCAACCTTGCCTTACCCCTTTAGTGATGTTAAAAAATTTGCAGTTTTGATTATTCCATCTGATTGTTGCTTTTTGATCATTATATAATGAAGCTATGAGGGAAACCAGATGTCTTGGAAAACCCATTTTGATCATGAAGTGGAAAAGACTTTGGTGAATCACGCTATCAAATGCTTTGCTGTAGTCAATGAAAACGATGAACATCTCTTGGTCTGTGTTTCTAATCTTTTCTATCAATATCTGGAGTACAAACAGCATATCTATTGTTCCCCTGTTTTTCCTATAGCCTGCCTGACAGTCGGATAGCTCTTCCTCTACTTTTGGCTTTAACCTGTTTAAAATTATTATCAGCAGTATTTTACTGGCATGACTGATCAGTGCAATTGTTCTATAATTGTTGCAGTCTTTGACATTTCCACTCTTATGTAACATGACAAATTCCTGGAGCTTCCAGTCTGTAGGCCACTGACAAGTCTTCCATATCTTGCAGCATAAGTGATGCATTACTTTGAGTCCACCATCACCTGAGTGTTTCAACAACTCTCCAGGAATATTGTCAAGACCAGGAGACTTTCTGCATTTTAGATCTTTAATGGCAGATTCAACTTCGCTGAGCAGAGGTTCAGGTTCCGTATCTCCAGGGATCAATTCCAAATTTGGCTCTAAATTATTTTCATGGCTGTCAGGCTTGCCAAAAAGTGATGTGCCATATTCGTTCCACCTATCCAAGACATCATCTGGTTCAGTCAGAGTGTGACCATCCTTGTTGTTGATGCATTGGTTTGTTGCTTTGAAATTTGTTTTTTTCACTTTTTTTATTTGTTTGAAGAGCTCCCTCGACTTCCTGTTTTCGTTGTGTTCATTGATTTTACTGCATTCTTGTGCCAGCCAATTTGCTTTGTCTCTTCTGACTTTACTTTTTATTTCCCTTTTCAGTGCTGAGTATTTTTCCCGCTCTCCCTGCTTTCGAGCTTGACTTTTCTTTTCTGCCAGATCTATCACTTCCTGACTTATGTAGGGCTTAGCTTTTTTCCTTTTTTCTTCTTTTCCTAGTTTTTCTACAGAGATTTTGGTCAGTGTGTTTTTTATGTCTGTCCAGATTTCATCAGGATATGAGTCATTTTCATCCCATACTTCAAGTAACTTTAAGAAACGATTACTTGTTTCTATACTGAATTCTAACGCCAGCTCAGGGTTTTCTAATTTTGATATGTCGAACTTTGGCGTAGTTTTGGTTTTAGGCTTCTTCAATATTTTCATTCTTAATTTGGTTGTCACAAGAATGTGATCCGTGTCGCAGTCTGTTCCAGGCTTTGTTTTTGCATTGAGGACAGTTGATTTCCAGGATCTGTCAATGATAATATAATCAATCTGATTACGACACCTGTCTCCTGGAGAGATCCATGTGTATCTTCTGCGCAGTGGTTGTTGGAAAAAAGTATTTGTGATGTTCATCTCATTTGCCTGACAAAACAGAGCCAGCATGTCACCTCTCTCATTTCGTTCTCCTAAACCATATGGTCCTATTCCACATTCTGTGTCAGCCCCCTCTCCAACTTTAGCGTTGAAGTCACCCATCACAATGCATATTTCCTTTTTGGGAATTTTGTCTCTGATAGTTTGGAGGTCATTGTAAAAATTTTCTATTTCTTCTTCTGAGCTAGTGGATGTTGGAGCATAAGCTTGAACTATGTTCAAAACAGCATATTTGGTATTTATTTTGACAGTGAGAAATCTGTCATTAATTGGATTATAGCTTTTCAGAGCTCCAGCATGCTTTTTGTCC
>JAPXFY010000021.1:17512063-17517063 GCA_030674185.1 Monoplex corrugatus | reverse complement strand
ATTTAATTTTTTTCTTTTTTCCAGTTGAAGTGTTTGTGTATGTTTTGAAACAAGTTATAGCCCTGATATGGCTCTACGCAGTCGGCTGGGCTTTAAACGAAAAATAACAAGGATAACAACTAGTTGGATCAGGTTAAGTACTGGTATTTTACTTGATGTTTTACCCCGCCTCCTCTTCCAATTGCATTTTCATTCCCTTTCACTCGGTATATATTTTTACACACAAGCATCCCCGCTGCCCCTTCCCCCCCCCCTCTCTCCACACACACACACACACACACACACACACACACACACACACACACACACATACACACACACACACACACACACACACACACACAATCAATCAATCAATCAATCAAATTTTTTTTTTTTTTTTTTTGGGGGGGGGGGGGGTTTAAAATCACTAAAATCACAATAAATCAGTAACCAGACACACACGTTGCTACACATCACAAAAGAAGGGTAGTGCTGTTGCTGGTTCTGTTTTCCATCATCATAAACTGACAAAGCTGGGAGAGAGAGAGGTGGGAGGGAAGGAGAAAAAGAGACAGACAGAGAAACAGAGAGAGAGAGAAAGACAAATACAGAGAGAGAGAGAGGGAAGACAGAGACAGAGAGAGAGACAGAGAGAAGAGAGAGAGAGAGAGAGAAACAGAGAGAAAGAGAGAGAGAGAGAGAATCATTTAGACCCGTTCTTATATATGTTTCAGTGTCCTAAGTTATGTTTAAGTTTATATTCAGGTGTGTTTTTTAAATCCCCTGTGCGACAAATAGGTCGGAGTGGTCGGGGCCAGGGGCATTTCCTCAGATTACGTGCACGAATGCATTGACATGTGTACTTAATTTTCTTTTCCTTTCATGTCGTATCGAAGTATTGTGTATGTTTTGAAACGGTTATCGACCTGATATGATTCTACGCAGTCGGCTGGGCTTTAAACAACAACTTTATTATCTCTAAAAGAGAAATAAAATGGAATTATACCTGTCACATTCATAACGCATAATCCAAGAAACGAACGACACACGAGGCAGATAATCAATCACTGAATGGACAATATGCTGAACAGTGAATATTTTTCTATACTTTACACGTCCTCATTTCCCGACCAACACCACAGGTTTTCGTGTTCATCAAGCCTGGGATATTATAACGAAGCATAAAGTATACCCTTGTTACGCATTCTCAATCTACTGTGGGACAGCATAGCATCATCATCATCGTCATCATCGTCATTCACGTGAACGATCATAATATTGCGAAAATTGTTTCAAATTGTAGGAGTTCTCCATGTGCTGCTTTAACGGTGACTTCTGAGTTAGATCCCCCTACCACTTTCGTGTCAGGCGTAATTACTCGTCGTGGTCTCTGGGAACCATAGGTCATGGGGAAGGGGGTGGGGAGAGGTGATTAAAGAGACCGGGTACGGTATTTTTGCCAGAGGTGGTAGAGAAGTAAGAGGGGGAGGATCTGTCAGTCTGGCCTCCCGACAGAATGATTACTGTCGTAAGTCCGAGGCTTAGTATCTGATGTTCTAAATACGTTGGATCAGAACAGGCATTATTGAACCCCGCTAAGGTTACCCAGCAGTAGCGCACAGTCATCTCTGGTGACTAGCCTCATGGCGCTTTGATAGTGGCAGCAGATCTTGTGGAATGTTTAGCACTGGGACTGCGACAAACGGAACATAGACTTCGTGGAGTTGAGAGCTGCGACAAATAGAACATAGGCTTTATGATTTGAGGGCTGTGACAAACAGAACATAGGCTTTATGGAGTTGAGGGCTATGACAAATAGAACATAGGTTTATGGAGTTGAGGGCTCTGACAAATAGAACATAGGTTTTATGGAGTTGAGGGTTGTGACAAATAGAACATGGGTTTATGGAGTTGAGGGTTGTACAAACAGAACATGGGTTTTATGGAGTTGAGGGTTGTGACAAATAGAACATGGGTTTTATGGAGTTGAGGTTGTGACAAATAGAACATAGGCTTATGGAGTTGAGGGCTATGACAAATAGAACATAGGTTTATGGAGTTGAGGGCTGTGACAAATAGAACATAGGTTTTATGGAGTTGAGGGCTGTGACAAATGAACATAGGCTTCATGGAGTTGAGGGCTGTGACAAATAGAACATAGGTTTATGGAGTTGAGGGTGTGACAAATAGAACATAGGCTTTATGAATTGAGGGCTGTGACAAATAGAACATAGGTTTATGAGTTGAGGGCTGTGACAAACAGAACATAGGCTTCATGGAGTTGAGGGCTGTGACAAACAGAACATAGGTTTCATGGAGTTGAGGGCTGTGACAAACAGAACATGGGCTTCATGGAGTTGAGGGCTGTGACAAACAGAACATGGGCTTCATGAAGTTGAGGGCTGTGACAAACAGAACATGGGTTCGTGGAGTTGAGGGCTGTGACAACGGAACACAGGCTTATGGAGTTGAGGGCTGTGACAAACGGAACATGGGCTTATGGAGTTGAGGGCTGTGACAACAGAACATAGGCTTTATGGAAGTTGAGGGTTGTGACAAATAGAACATGGGTTTTATGGAGTTGAGGGTTGTGACAAATAGAACATAGGCTTCATGGAGTTGAGGGCTATGACAAATAGAACATAGGTTTATGGAGTTGAGGGCTTGACAAATAGAACATAGGCTTCATGGAGTTGAGGGCTATGACAAATAGAACATGGGTTTATGAGTTGAGGGTTGTGACAAACAGAACATGGGTTTGTGGAGTTGAGGGCTTGTGACAAACAGAACATAGGCTTCATGGAGTTGAGGGCTGTGACAAACAGAACATAGGCTTCATGGAGTTGAGGGCTGTGACAAATAGAACATAGGTTTGTGGAGTTGAGGGCTGTGACAAATAGAACATAGGCTTCTGGAGTTGAGGGCTGTGACAAATAGAACATAGGTTTTGGAGTTGAGGGCTGTGACAAATAGAACATAGGCTTATGAATTGAGGGCTGTGACAAATAGAACATAGGCTTTTTGGAGTTGAGGGCTGTGACAAACAGAACATAGGTCTTTATGGAGTTGAGGGCTGTGACAAACAGAACATAGGTTTATGGAGTTGAGGGCTGTGACAAACAGAACATGGGCTTCATGGAGTTGAGGGTTGTGACAAACAGAACATGGCTTCATGAAGTTGAGGGCTGTGACAAACAGAACATGGGCTTCGTGAGTTGAGGGCTGTGACAACGGAACAGGCTTTATGGAGTTGAGGGCTGTGACAAACGGAACATGGGCTTTTGGAGTTGAGGGCTTGTGACAGACAGAACATAGGCTTTATGGAGTTGAGGGCTGTGACAAACGAACATGGGCTTTATGGAGTTGAGGGCTGTGACAACAGAACATAGGCTTTATGGAGTTAGGGCTGTGACAAAGAACATGGGCTTTATGGAGTTGAGGGCTGTGACAAAGAACATAGGCTTTATGGAGTGAGGGCTGTGACAAACAGAACATAGGCTTTATGGAGTTGAGGGCTGTGACAAAAGAACATAGGCTTTATGGAGTTGAGGGCTGTGACAAATGAACATAGGCTTTATGGAGTTGAGCGTTGTGACAAACAGAACATAGGCTTATGGAGTTGAGGGCTGTGACAAAGAACACAGGCTTTATGGAGTTGAGCGTTGTGACAAACAGAACATAGGCTTTATGGAGTTGAGGGCTGTGACAAAAGAACATAGGCTTATGGAGTTGAGCGTTTTGACAAATGAACATAGGCTTTATGGAGTTGAGCATTGTGACAAACAGAACATAGGCTTTATGGAGTTGAGGACTGTGACAAAGAACATAGGCTTATGGAGTTGAGCGCTGTGACAAACAGAACATAGGCTTTATGGAGTTGAGGACTGTGACAAATAGAACATAGGCTTTATGGAGTTGAGCGTTGTGACAAACAGAACATAGGCTTTATGGAGTTGAGGACTGTGACAAATAGAACATAGGCTTTATGGAGTTGAGCGTTGTGACAAACAGAACACAGGCTTTATGGAGTTGAGGGCTGTGACAAATAGAACATAGGCTTTATGGAGTTGAGGGCTGTGACAACCGGAACACAGGCTTTATGGAGTTGAGGGCTGTGACAAACACAACATGGGCTTCATGGAGTTGAGGGCTGTGACAAACAGAACATGGGCTTCATGGAGTTGAGGGCTGTGACAAATAGAACATAGGCTTCATGGAGTTGAGGGCTGTGACAAACAGAACATGGGCTTCATGGAGTTGAGGGCTGTGACAAACAGAACATGGGCTTTGTGGAATTGAGAGTTGTGACAAATGAACATAGGCTTTTTTGTGTGGAGTTTAGGGCTGTGACAAATGGAACAAGGGCTTTGTGGAGTTGAGGGCTGTGACAAATAGAACTTGGGCTTTGTGGAATTGAGGGCTGTGACAAATGAACATAGGCTTTATGGACTTGAGGGTTGTGACAAATGAACATAGGCTTTGTGGAGTTTAGGGCTGTGACAAATGGAACAAGGGCTTTGTGGAGTTGAGGGCTGTGACAAATAGAACATAGGCTTTATGGAGTTGAGGGCTTTGACCAATAGAACATAGGCTTTGTGGAGTTGAGGGCTATGACAAATAGAACATGGGCTTTATGGAGTTGAGAGCTGTGACAAACGGAACATAGGCTTTATGGAGTTGAGGGCTGTGACAAACGGAACATAGGCTTTATGGAGTTGAGGGCTGTGACAAACGGAACATAGGCTTCGCGGCATTGAGTGGAAACTGACAGAAGTAGTCTTGGGTGGGTTGCAGTGGCAGCATTCGCCATTAAATCGATGCAAAACATACATGTTGCAGCAAAACAACAGACAGTGCATGAACAAACAAACAAACAAACACGATACAAAATATACAACTGCAGCAAAACAATGGACAATGCATCAACGAACAAACAAACAATTAAATAAAATTAATAAACAATTAAATAGATAACAAACAAATATATGAATAAATGGATAGATAAATGAATAGATAAA
>JAPXFY010000021.1:17482063-17507063 GCA_030674185.1 Monoplex corrugatus | reverse complement strand
TGGGAGAGAAAGAGGAGGCAGCTGGGAAAGTTTCTGACGGGTGCCAATGAGGATAGCTTCTGTCTTGTCATCATTAAGCTGAATGTTGCCTGCCTTTTCCTAATCTTCCTTATGAATGATCTACTTGTGTCTGCCTCCATCAAGGCTGTCTCGTTTGTTTTCTTTGCTGTCCATGGAGCTCTCAACTTCCTTCCTAGAAACCACGAACGACCCATATATCCTCCTGTCACCTGTAAATGATTATGTTTTGGACAGTTTTGATCTTGAACTTTAATTGATTTTGATCAAACTTACGGAGATTCATTTCCTAATTGCCAAATATGTGTGCCAAATTCACTTAAAGCCGAAATATCTTCAGATAAAGATTGCTACATTTTGGATCATAACAGTCTTGATCTTGACCTTAAATCGATTTTGATGAGACTTACAGATATTCATTTTCTAATGTGCCAGATATGTGTGCCAAATTTCCTTAAAAGCGGAAATATCTTCAGATAGAGATTTCTACATTTTGGACCATTTAATTCCAGCATTAGACTGCTCTGGTGTGCATTAGTAACTACAGATTGAATGGGACTTCAAAACCAGTATGGTAGAAATCCATCCATATACAGTCGGGATATTTTTGCCGACACACAGACTGGCATGCATGCTTCACGTTGATATGAAATACTCTCCAGTTTCAAATGAAGATAAACTGATAAATCAAAATAATTGTTGTTATTAACAAAAAAAGATTTTTTGTTCAAAGTCCAGCCGACCGCGTAGAGCCATATCGGGGCTAATTCAAAATAAATGAATAAAACAAACATACATAAATACATTAAAACATGTTTATGTCGACAGATTGCTGTCTCCAGGAAGAATCTTTGCATCAGTTTTACCATGAAACAAACACGCCCAGTGCGTTCACAAGTTTATCAGATGTCGATTTTTTCGAAAGGTTAAATCTATTTACTGTTTTCAACTCTCAACACACAGACCATTTTGAACCTTCTTTTATAACTGAACAGATCCCCCCGTTGGGATGCCGGGAGCTCTTTCAGTATAAATAGTATTCCCACCTTCTGGAAATTGTGTGCTAGAAATTTCCTCTTTTCTGTCACTCTCTTTGTTTCTGCCTTGTTGCCTTGCTTTCTGTCATTTCTACTTATTTTCTGCCTTAAAAGTCTTACGTACTTTTTGTTCGGATTGATAATTGGGTACATGTATTAAGTGCATTTTTGGCTCTAAGGAGGTAAGATATGCGGAAGCAATTTTAGGTAATTTATGCCCGTTTCTACATATGTTTTGATGTCCTTATGTATGCGTATATTTGTATTCAGGTGTGTTTTTTAAATCTCCCCTATGCGATAAATCGGACGGAATGGTCCTACGCCAGGGGCATGTCCTTAGATTATGTGGGCGAATGCATTGATATGTGTACTAAATTTTCTTCTTTTTTTTTCCTGTTAAGTTTTGAAGCGGTAATAGCCCTGATATGGCTCTGCGCGGTCGGCTGGGCTTTAAACAACAGTAAAAGCAAAGTAAAGTCTGAACTAGTAATTAGAGTTATTCAGAGTAGAGAGAGAGAGAGAGAGAGAGAGAGAGAGAGAGAGAGAGAGCTCGTTACAACACGAACTACATGCTCTGCACGTGCAGGTAAACAGCGCAACATCCGGGATCTGTTACAGAACTGGCTTGTTAATGCTTAGTTCACACTATGGAAACCGGCCTGGAAACAGCCCCAATTTCTTGTCGGGTAACCAAAATCTGCACAGAGAAAACTCACATTACCCCCTTCAACAAACTGCATTACCTCTATCGGATATTCCCGATAGATTTGCCAAGCCTGTTTCCATCCATCTCAGTCTGCAAAAGTTGTTTGGAAATACAGGCCGAGAAGAAACTAGGACACTGACGCTACCGAGTTTCCATATCGTTTCCAAAGTGTGAACAGGTAGGCAACAAAGTTTTTGTACACGAGACTGACTGAAATTGACCCACAAAAAAAAGAAAGGCGAAAATAGCAGGGAAGTCCGTGCAAAACGCAAAGGGGAGGAGCTTCGCAGTTTCTGTATAATTTCGTCGAGCGTTCACATTGTCGACAGAAACTCCAGTCACATTTATTTATAGACGGTTTCCAAAGCAGTTTCTTTAACGCGCAGACTGCCAGAGTTTCCCACAGTTTCCATAGTGTGAACCTAGCATTAGGAGAGCAAACAAAATGGTGGAGTTTGAAAAGCACGTTGTCGTCTGTTTCAAAATGTAAGGGCTGTTTTAAATGACAACAAAAGTCACAGTTAGTTGAGTTTAGTACAATTACCGCAGTCATCAGTTGATAATCATGTTGTCGATCCAGAACCGGTAAGTAATCTCATTTTGATTTTTCACCGTCATTGCGGATTGCCTCACTGTAACTTTACGGGTTGTACGTGTCGTGATCAATCATCATCACGATCATGTGAAGTTGGATGTTGTCCGAGTACCTACATGTAGTCCCCGATGCTAATACTGTCTTTGTAGATTGTAAGCATGAACTGACTGCGACTCTGTACGTAAACGTGTCGGTTGCTTTTGGATCTACGGTTTCATAGTGTACTTTAAACCGAAAGAAAAAAATCGTACGGCATAGTAGCAAAGGGTGGGCCATTTGATTTAGTGCCTGCCTAGATTACCGAAAATCGATCCAGAGCCTGCATAGGGTTTATCAACTTATTGAATACTAAATAGTGATAGGATTAGGACTGATCAGGTCTGAATAGTGTCCCAATGCAAAGTCCATGAAGGAGCTAAACTGCGGTATTGCCGCATTCATTATCAGCGTAGCGTGCAGTGTACTGTGAATCTTGCCATTGTCAGTTTTCTGTTTTGTGTTTCTCTTTCTGACGACATTCATTTTTACAATACATTGATAATCATCACTTCGTTCTGAGTCACATTTTGATGTACAATTTGTTTTGTTTTCTGTTGAAAACGGTCTTCGTGTTATTCACGGGTTTCTGACGAATTGCCCCTGTTTTGAGTTTTCTGTTGGCTTTGCCTTTAAGAAAGGACTGAGTGAGGTGAACGAAACAAAAGATTTACTAAACGTGCAGGTCATAAATTATAAAAACTATGCCAAGCGTCAGTCAAGATAAATAGGCACTCTTGGTCTTCAGATCAGATTGCACGAGTTCAAGCCTGGATTGCAACAACTGTGTGCAGCTTTTAACGACTCAGCTATGAATGTTTACCTGACTCTGTCCAGACTTGGGAAAAGTGAAGCAGCGATAGAGAGGAACAAGAATCGCGCTTAGAAAGCTAACTAGAGTGGTGAGGTGTTAACCATGTCATTCCTTTACGACTTGTCTAAGGGACTCAACATTTCACTGTTGCCGTCTTGATGTTAAATGTTGAGTAGACAGAAAATGCAGTCGCATTGAAATTTATAGTCGCCATACATGATAGTAATAGGGGGAGAACTCAAAATCTAAGCCTTACGGTCTTTATGCGTCCCCCTTTTTTAATGGGTGCTTTTGGTAGGTTTTGGTGGTTAATGCAACTGTGCTTATGAAACTGACAAGAAATTTATGTAGTGTAACTGTACATAAACTGTTTAATTTCGGGGTTTAGATCAAGATGATTTTTGAAGAGCTGAGTTTTTATGTGATATGTTTAGGTGAAGCTTTCCAGTGCTGTGCGACTTTTAGAAAATGTATTTTTATGGGCGTTAGTCTAGCTACATCTTTTTTTTTTTAAATTCTCTACTTTTAGTTCTGATGTTCTCGTTTCGATCGCCCAACAACTGTCAATACTGTCCAGCATATCTAATTATCCCCAGTGGGGATGCTGGAGGCGTTTTCAGTATGAATAGTAGACCTACTTTCTCAGTTTCTGTAAATCACCGTCGGAGATTTCCTCTTTTCTGTCACTCTCTTTATTTCTGCAATGCTTTTTGCTGTGTCGTTTCTTTTCATTTTCTGCCCTGTGGGGTCATTCACCGTTGTTTTCCATAACACATTATATACTGTGTGTGTTAGGATTGATATTTGGATACATGTAGTAATGGCACCTTAAGCTCAAAAGAAATTTGTACTGTTTAGTGGCAATTTTTGATATTCATCATCATAATCAGGTGCCTTGCCGCATGGCGTTGGCGATTATGGACTTCCATCTGTCTCTCACTTCTTGCCTCAAGCGTCTCTTCCACCCTCCTTGTCCCCAGCCACTCTGCAAGTCCGTCTAGTATCTTCTCCCTAGGTCTACCCGGTGCTCTCTTTCCCTCCAGCGTTCCCGTTGTGACCAGGTGCTCCAATTCCCCTTTCCTCATAAAATGGCTTATAAATGTTTTTGGTATTAATGGCCAGATGTTGGATGTTTTGAGTACCTAATGTTTTTGCATTTGTATTCGGTTTGGTTTTTAATCCCCTTGGTGATGAATTCGGCCAAAGGGGCATATTTTTAGATCATTTGCATTAATGCAGTGATACGTGTACTTTTCCAGGCTTTGATTTTTCAGATGTTATTGATATAATTAGATACGTGTGTGTTTTCTTTGTGGTGGTTATAGTGCTGATATGACTCTTAACAGTTGGCTGGGCTTTAAACAAACAGTAATCATAATGGTGATAAAGGTGACGATGTGATATTGATGATAATGATAATAAAGATGAATATAACAGTGATAGTATTAATAAAATAATGATGATGATGATGATGATGATGATGATGATGATATTATTAATGAAATAAGAATAATAGTAACAGTAATGAATAAATGAAACAGTTTCTATAGAGTATATCCTAGCTGTCTACTTTTGATGGCTGGTAGGTCAGTGTAGCTTAAACCGTCCTGGTAATCCAGATTACACGTCATCCTTTTTAAGTATATTATTTAACGGACCAATATGATGGTTGGGAGTTGTGGGTTTGGATAGCATTAGTTGCGTTATGCTATAGGCTTGTTGGGAAGGCTTGGGTTACAGTGTTGTTTCATTCACTTCTTAACTGCATCCCCTATTTAGTAATTTGTATATTTATTTACCGTGTTGTCTCGTTCATTCATAAATTCATCCCCATTTTACTTATATATTTATTTACTTGTTTATTCATTTTATCCTCATTTGTTTGTTTATTTCGTTTATGTCAAAGGATTAATTGAGTAGATGTCAGACTTCCTGGCCAACATGCAGATACTTATTTATCTCAGACTTGTTTGACATTAGTGGGGCGTTGTGGCTTAGTGACCAAAGAACCCGCCCAGCACACGGGGAAGCCCGGGTTCTATTACAGGTGGGACAGGTTTTTTTTCCTCTCCCCATCCTTCACGAGAGCTTGAGTGGTGGTCTAGGTGCTAATCTTACGGATGAGACCATAAACCGAAGCCACGTGTGTATCGTGCTCTTAGCACACGGTTTAGATCCCACTACAACGAGGGTTGCCCCTTGCAGAATGATGTAGACAAATCCACTGCGGTGGGCAAACAGAACATACTGAGAAAATAGTGCTTGCTGCCCTTTGTGTAAAGTGGCAGAATGGTTTAGACGTTCGCCTGCCAATAACTAAATTCGAGGTTCCAGGGTTCGCTCCCTGTACAGGCCACGACGTTTCTCCTCAGTTTGACCGGAAACTCGAACTGAACGGCTAGTCCATCAGAAGGGGACAAAAACCGAATCGGGCCCATGTGCCTTCTGGCTGCGCACTCTAAAGATCCCACTGCAGTTGAAAATCGTAAAGAGCAGGGCATTGCCTGGGTGCCAAAGGGCCAGCCCCAAAATATAAGTATATGAATAAATGAATAAATGAATGAATGGATGAATAAATGAATAATTAAAATAAATGAATAAACAAATAGATAAATAAATATGAGTTCATAAAATGAATCTGCGTAAGTAAATCAACAAATGAATAAATCAATGCATAGATAAATATTTAAATCAATAAATGAATAAATCAATGAATAAATAAACAAATGCATAAATAAATAGGTAAGTAGATACGTAAATAAATGAAGAAATAAATAAAACCATTCAGTTTTTGTATTTAAAAACATACGACGATTTTTGCACACTTTCTTCTCATTGTATCCTTGTACGGTTCCATTTATTCATTATTTCATTTATATGTTTTGGGAAGATTGATTGAGGAAGTGCTCAGTTTTCTTTTCTCTCTCCTTTTTTAAATATTTTCTCTGCACATAAACGCAAAATAGAAATGAAATAATATGGTGAGAAAACATTTGATGGGCATGTGCTTGGACTCGTGTGTATGGTGATTTTTGTTGGCTTATCTTCTTGCATGCCTTGCTGCACGAAATGTCAGTGGGCCTTCCACGCAAAGAGGAGGTCCGTATGATTGGTGCAGTTGATTATTTGTATGAATTGTCTCACGATTACAGAGTTATCGTTTGGTGAACAATTACCAGAATTTGGCAACGTTACATGGCCTGCCATATACGGACTTCAGTAGGCAGAATTCATGGTGATACCCCGTGGGGATGCCGGGGGCACTTTCAGTATAAAAAATATCCCCACGTTATGGAAACTGTGTGCTAGAAATTTCCTCTTTCGTGTCACTCTGGGTCCCTCCCCCCTTCCTCTTTGCTTTCTGTCATTCCTATCATTTCTGCCTTGCTGGTTCATTCACCTGTATGTGTTCGATAAAGTCTTGCGTTCTTTTTCTTAGGATTGATAATTGGGAACCTGTATTAAGTGCGTTTTTGGCTCTAGGGAGGTGAGATATGCGGAAGCAATTTTAGGTAATGCATGTTCATGTTTATGTATGTTTTGGTGTCGTTAAGTATGCTTGAATTTGTATTCAGGTGTGTATTTTAAATCCCCTATGCGATAAATTGGACGGAATCGTGAACGCCAGGGGTATCTCCTTAGATTATGTGCGCGAATGCATTGATAGGTGTACTTAATTTTCTTTTCCTTTTTTCCCTGTTGAAGTTTTGTATATGGTTTGAAACGGTTATAGCCGTGATATGGTTGTACGCAGTCGCTGGGCTTTAAACAACAATAACAACAAAAATGATAACTCATGATAATCCCAATTAGTTTATCGTTGATAGAGCAGGGTGAGGTATAGAATCCGTACGGAAATGGATAAAACGCTTAATTATGTGACCTGTTTTAGACGTTTTTTGTAGTGATTGTTGTTGTTACTGGGCGTGCTGAATATTTGGAAAGTGAAATGCTACTTTCTGAAAAACAAAACAAAACAAATTAAAACAAAAAACAAAGCAAAACAACAAAGCAAAGCAAAACAAACAAATCCGTGACTGCTATCATTTCTGTAGACCAAGCCCATAATGAAAAAGCAAAGGTATAATCGTTTACTGGCTGTAAGTATAGTGCCAGGCACGACAGTTCGCTTGTATTTAGCTATCAGGCCACCTTTTGCATCGTGCGCGAATCAAGCTCGAGCGGTGATTTGTTTTGTTTTGTTTGTTTTTTTGTATGTGATTTCTTTATATTTTATGATACAGAATCGAACAGTAACTTCTAATCAAACTATCAGAAGACACAAGGTTTAAAACAAAACAAAAAAGAAGAAATGACTGAAACAGTTATCATAGTTTTTTTTATAGCGCTTTATAAAGAAGTATATTCCGAACTCAGTTGCATTCTCGGTGTGTTATCCGTAATGAGATTTAAGCGGAGTACGGAGAACAGAAGTAGTAAGACGTGCTGAATTTATTCCACTATGTGTTTATGTTTACACAGTCTTCATCTTGACATTTCGTATTAAAAAAACATTACATACATACCATAACTTATGACCATTATAGCGTAGATGATAAACAGATGATTAGAAATATACATACCATACATGCACATTCATATATAGTATATACATCTTTATGGCAGATATCCGTTTTAAAAATATGAACTTAATCATAATAGGAACCAGAAAAACACGAAAATAGAATCAGAACGAGTATTTAATACAAGACAAGACAGGTGCAAATTTTCGGCCAACTGGCCTTTGCCAAGCGTGAATGTAAGGTCACAAACAAACTCCAGATACAAAAACATTATTAATAATAATGTTGTTAACGATCGTGCAGGTCTTTGTGCATGCAGAATGAAGCCTTTCTTCTACCCAGCTGTAAATGCGCACACGACTTTATACATGTATTTATGGCAAGTATCCGTTTTTTAAAACATGAACTTATTTATAATAGTGTTTTATAATGCTCGAGGAAATCTTTGTGCATGCAGCCTTTGTTCTCCCCAGCTGTGAATGGGTGCTTCACTTTCCTTGAAAATTAAGGAAAGTAAACTAGCGACAGAGAGAGGATGGGCACCACTTTCACAATATTCTCCCGAAGAAATCGAGACCCATATCACCTCATTCCGCTTAGACGTCAGTGTGTTGGGACAGTCCCCGCCTTTCTGACACCACTGCTGGCACGCATGTTTATGGTAGAAATGCCGCACGCAGGCGGTCACGAGATGGTGTGTTCTGAGGTGAAACAGCTCCATAAATAATTTCCATCGTTTGATATGATTCTCTCTGATCTTTGAAATATAGGATTTCATTATGTATTCAAATGCAGATGAAATTGTGGTGCAAGTATTATTGCATTTACCTTAACGTACTCTGTGCGTGTGTGTGTGTGTGTGTGTGTGTGTGTGTGTGTGTGTGTGTGTGTGTGTGTGTGTGTGTGTGTGTGTGTGTGGTTGTGTGTGTGTGTGTGTGTGTTTTCGTAGCTGACGATAGATTGTTTCAGTATTCAAGTTAATGATCATGATCGTTTCACCCTTTTTAAGGTATGTTGCTGTATTGTCTGTATACAACAGGAAAATTGATTGGAAAAAAAAAAAGGAAAAAAAAAGTCACTAACCTGCACAGGGCAAACAGAAAACTTGATTTTGAGTAAGAAAGTGTAAAGAAATACATAGACGAAAACAAAAAATAAACGCAGCTTCTTTACCTCTTAATAAAAGCTATAAATGCTTGTGGACTGTACCTCTTAGCAGTGTTAAACGCTTTTGGACACTATCAGTATAACCAGTCACTGTGTGATGAAAGGAGGCTGAAGGTTTATGAGCTATGAGGACCAGGAATGGTTTGATATTAAGTTACCAAATTAAAAAAATGTAAATGTAGCTCCCTAATCACCTTATGCTGGGTTGTAGGAGAGTGACGTGGTAGAGATCTCACTAGTTTTGAGTGAGCAGTTTTATGGCGGATCCCACTCCTGTCTCACTGCTTTACCTTCCCCACTGACTGCCGAGCGGACTTAGAGGCTACTCGCACAAAGTTTTCCCATTGAGGGTAGAAATTGTGCAACGCATTAGCAGATTGAGTGTTAATCTCTACATCAACCGGGCCTCATGACACTGCGGGCAAGAAAATCCGGGAGACGACGGAAGAAGAAATGAAATGCTTAACGAATTGTTAGATGTGAAAGCAATAGAAGAAATCATGAAAAAGAAACATTTCCTCAATAGTGTGTAGACAGAGAGAGGATTTGAATTAAAAGTGACAACCAATTAAGAAATGAGAAAGGTTAACGGAGAACTTTGCGCGTGTGGGTGGGGGATGGAAGGTAAATACAAACGACTAACAAAACTCAGAGCAAACAAACAAATAAACAAACAAACACACAAGCAAACAAACAAAATCAGCAACAGCTTTAATAAAGAACACTTTGGAACATAATTATAGACTTGACAAAAAATCTGAAAGAAAGTTTGTAAAAATGGATACTCTGTAAACGTGCCCCGCAAGTCCCTCCAGTACGAAGAGTCACCAGTTTCACGGCTGTTTCCGTACAGAAAATGGTCCGGTTTGTGTCTACTGTTCTAAGGTTTAACACAGGCATAGCCCACTGTTTGTATCATTGTGATAATATAAACACCCAAAAATTTCAGCAAGGTCTTCACGGTTGTTTAAAAAGAACCTGTCCCAGATTCCATGCAGACAAAAAGTTAATATGCAACTGATTAAGAAACCAAGTTTTTAAACTAAGACAGCACATGGTCGAGTACTTTTTTTAATCGCGTGGTTTAATAAATCGAAAATGGGTCACGTTTATCTGGAACTTTTTTCCTGCGCAGAGATGCCACAAATATGCTGCTTTATGTAATTGCATTATTATAACCTAGGTTATGAATATGATATATGAACGGATGAATGATTTCCATTATAAATTCAGCTTTATGTAAGGGATTTCTGTATCACGTGTTCTCTTCAGGAACAACAGTGCTTTTTTTTAAACTGATTTTCAGTATAATTTATTTTGAAAGTCTGAATCCACATGGCACAGCGTTTGTGTTACAACCAATAGGCAAGCGATTTTCGTCACAGAAAGGGATATCAGCAGCAACACTAAGACGAAAAGTGATGATATGTACAAAAGTTATAATGATGGTGATAGCAATGATGATAATAACGAGGTATCCATATATGTGCTGTGACATAAAAGTATCATAATGTTTATAGGTTTGAAAGTACAGTGACATATTATGAATAAACAAACAATTTTTCATGAAATAATAAACGTAACCTTTTCCCATTTACCCCTGCTTCTTCCTGCCCATATTCCCCATCCGCACATACACGAGCACACACGTTTATCATAAATATTGTTATGGCTTGACTGTTTTATGCTTGCTGTCTTCTGATCTGATTTAAATGTCACAATGCCACAGACATTTTCTATAATGTCATAATAGTAATACATTGCTAGTATTAATGATAATTGCTATGATAATAGTGGTACTATAATAATGATGATGATACTACTACTAATAATAATGGTAATAATAGTAACATTTGTGTAGCACGAACAGTCTATGTCAAAACATATTCGTTGCAGTTTACACGAAAAACAAAACAAAGCAAAGCGATACAAAACAAAACAAACAAACAAACAAAACTGAAAGAAAAAAAAACACCGAAACAACAAGGATGGTTTTGCAATCTGTACAGTTCTCGCTCAGCCTGCCAGTGCCAGTACATAACTGTGTGCATATGACAAGTTTATCGCTGTCCTTCCTTCTGATGGTTGTCCAGAACTCCTGTGTGTGTCCAGAACACCAGTCCTCATCATGACTAGTGCCTCGTAATAGGCAGTCTGCTCATGTCACATATAATTTACAAGACGTCTCCATCTTTGTATGGTGCGGGCCGTTTATGTGGATGAAATAGAAACTGAAGGCCAAAGGGAGGTTGTTTCTGCGTGTGATGTGTTAAGAAGGTTGTCTTTTTTTTTTTATCTGCTGTCTTGTTATTTTGTGGTATTGCTTTTTAAAATCGCTGACGCCTCTTCTTCTGTGTTTGATGTATGAAGCGTTTATTTCGGTATGATATATGACATATACCTCATTCAAAACGTGGACCATTGTTCTAAGTCTTCAATAGTGGGTGGTTTAGACTGTCTGCGGCTGGCATTCAGTACAATGTTTCTATGTTTTGATTTACGTCTCTCAGGTGGCTTTTTTTTGCCAGACTTCGTTTCCAGTTCCGACAACCTTGCCGACGTCTGCAGTCCCTTAGGAAAATATCCTTACTGTACCCTAACTAAATACGAAATATTGCAGCTAGATATATTCTTATGATGAGCCGTAGATATCTGTAACTTTATGATCTCGACTATGCTCGTAATGCGGTTTTCTGATCAGTGGAAAGTTTACAAGGAATGTTGGAAAAGCTGGATTTTGTCGGTTTTGCATCGCGCGATTCTTGTGTGTGTGTGTGTGTGTGTGTGTGTGTGTGTGTGCGCGCGCGCGCGCTGGGGAGAGAGAGAGAGAGACAGAGAGAGAGAGAGAGGATGTGCGTCTCTTTCTCTCTTCCTGTCCTTGCTATCTTTTCTCTTCTTTCTCTCTCAAACACGCTCATTCCGTTTGCCTCTCTTCTTTCTCTCACACACTTGAACACACACGCGCGCACACACGTACATACACACGCACATGCACAGACACACAAAACACACACCATATTAATATTAATATTACCAGAGACTATTCGTTTTCAGGTTGACATAAAAGTGATCCTGATGTAATATGAATAGAATATAACTCAGCTTGGAAAGATTGAAAAGAAACACATCATGAATGAAACTCGAGAAAAATGATTTTAAATTTGTTAAAATACAGAGATCGAATCAGAAATTGCAAAACGAATAATAGTCTTTTAATAACAATTATCATAATTATAATATGAAATTTAACTGAAGTACGCCATGCACATATACACACGGAAGCTCACACGAACGTGCGTGCACGCTTGCTTAAAAAAGAAAAAAAAAGCAGCAGCGCAGAGCGACAGCGAAAGTGAACACCACGAACAACAATAATTTTAAGCGATAGAAGCGGATCATTCGCCATTTAGAGCCAAAGGTTGGTTGTCTCCTTCCTGTTACGTGGGATGGTCTCATTACCCCCGTACACTCGCGCTGTCAATATTGCTGCCCCAGGGTGCTTCTGTGGAAAGGAGGTCAGCTGGCATGTGCGCATGCGCCTCGCGTAATTTCATTTCACTGTCGGGATTGATGTTTCATGAAATTGTTTCCAACATTGTGAAAACGCGAGAATGAAGTAAACAAAGAAAGACGTAAACACACAAACAAACAAACAGGAGTAACAGACTTCAAAACATCGACACCAAAAAATAATGAGGACAAATTTGACAGATGAAATGATACATGTGTTGAGTAATGGATGAGGACAAATTTGGCAGATGAAATGATACATGTGTTGAATAATGAATTGACGGTTGTGGGCCTGTTCAGCCTGTTATGCTGTTGCAGACTCCGAAGAAGTAATCGGTTATCTGCATCGGTTTTACCCACACATTCTGTGTTCATGCACGCTTCTCCTCACGACAGAATATTCTAGTCAATACAGCCATGCCAGTTCTTGTAGCTAAAGGCTTTAAACCGAAGTACTTACCAGTCTGTACTTGCTGGGGTAGATTAACAGAATCGGTAAAGATCATAGTGTGATTTATACTGTCATTTCTTGAAGGGGTCACTAGAAGGCATGTTCATTTCCTTCAGTTTCCATTGTTTTCCTGTGTGAATTGTGCCACTTATCAGTTTCACAGGGATTTCCTATCCAGACTACTTCCACATGATTGAGCCAGATGTGTGCATATGTAAATCATGGCAGCAGCAGCAAATAAACAGGACTCATCATCAGCATTTTGATCAGGTGTTTCTTATTAATTTTTCTTGGTTTATGAAATTGTCGAAGTAACAAGTATTTTTCAGCGAGCTGTCACAGTGTCGAGTTTGTATTGGAATGTTAGCGACGCAGAGCATGGCTATTGATCCATCCATGGACATAAACCGACTTTCTGCCCACAGACACCTTGTCCTTTCATTACTGTTGAGATACCTCTTCGTCTCTTGAGATCCCGAGTTACGCCAACGGACAGTGAGGTGTTTCGTGGTGGCAGCAAGCGCTGCATAACTTGCATCTGTTGCTTACCGAAGCTGCCGTGTATAGAAGGGCATGCCACAGCCACCATTTGACATTTCTGCGCTTAAAAAATTGAGAGGCCAAGACAGAGATTAAGATCGTTCTTTCAGTTTATAGGTATTTTTGCCACCATTTGATATTTTTATGGTTAAAAAATAGGTGGTTAAGACAAAGATTGTTCCGTCATTTTACAGCATTCTCCTTCACTTTACAGGCATTCTCCTTCTTACCATTTACCTTTCAGCATTCTCCTTCACTTTACAGGCATTCTCTTTCTTTACGCATTCTCACTTTACAGGCATTCTCCTTTACTTTACAGCATTCTCCTTTACTTTACAGCATTCTCCTTACACTTTACAGCATCTCTTCTTACAGCATTTTCACTTTACAGCATTCTCCTTTACTTTACAGGCATTCTCTTTACTTTACAGCATTCTCCTTCATTTACAGGCATTCTCTTTACTTTACAGGCATTCTCCTTACTTTACAGGCATTCTTCTTTACTTTACAGCATTCTCCTTCACTTTACAGCATTCTTCTTTACTTTACAGGCATTCTCTTTACTTTACAGGCATTCTTCTTTACTTTACAGGTATTCTCCTTTACTTTACAGCATTCTTCTTTACTTTACAGGTATTCTTCTTTACTTTACAGGCATTCTTCTTTACTTTACAGGTACTTTCTCGTCTTTTACTTTACAGCATTCTTCTTTACTTTACAGGTATTCTTCTTTACTTTACAGGCATTCTTCTTTACTTTACAGGCATTCTTCTTTACTTTACAGGTATTCTCCTTTACTTTACAGCATTCTTCTTTACTTTACAGGCATTCTTCTTTACTTTACAGGCATTCTTCTTACTTTTACTTTACAGGCATTCTTCTTTACTTTACAGGCATTCTCCTTTACTTTACAGCATTCTTCTTTACTTTACAGGCATTCTTCTTTACTTTACAGGCATTCTTCTTTACTTTACAGGCATTCTTCTTTACTTTACAGCATTTCTCTCTTTACTTTACAGGTATTCTTCTCCTTTACTTTACAGACATTCTCTTTACTTTACAGACATTTCTTACTTAGTTACTTTACAGACATTCTCTTTACTTTACAGGCATTTCTTCTTTACTTTACAGACATTCTACTTTACTTTACAGGTATTCTTCTTTACTTTACAGACATTCTCTTTACTTTACAGACATTCTACTTTACTTTACAGACATTCTACTTTACTTTACAGACATTCTACCTTTACTTTTACAGACATTCTACTTTACTTTACAGACATTCTACTTTACTTTACAGACATTCTCTTTACTTTACAGACATTCTCTTTACTTTACAGACATTTCTACTTTACACATTCTTTATTACAGTATTCTTCTTTACTTTACAGACATTCTACTCTTCTTTACTTTACAGCATTCTCTTTACTTTACAGACATTTCCTTTACTTTACAGACATTCTACTTTACTTTACAGACATTCTTCTTTACAGATTCTCTTACTTTACAGACATTCTCTTTACTTTACAGACATTCTCTTTACTTTACAGCATTCTTCTTTACTTTACAGCATTCTTCTTTACTTTACAGCATTCTCTTTACTTTACAGGTATTCTTCTTTACTTTACAGACATTCTCTTTACTTTACAGCATTCTTCTTTACTTTACAGACATTCTTACTACTTTTTACTTTACAGGATTCTTCTTTACTTTACAGGCATTTCTCTTCTTTACTTTACAGAATTCTCTTTACTTTACAGACATTCTTCTTTACTTTACAGCATTCTTCTTTACTTTACAGACATTCTCTTTACTTTACAGCATTCTTCTTTACTTTACAGGCATTCTTCTTTACTTTACAGGCATTCTTCTTTACTTTACAGGATTCTTCTTTACTTTACAGGCATTCTTCTTTACTTTACAGACATTCTTCTTTACTTTACAGCACTATTCTTCTTTACTTTACAGGCATTCTTCTTTACTTTACAGACATTCTTCTTTACTTTACAGGCATTCTTCTTTACTTTACAGGCATTCTTCTTTACTTTACAGGCATTTCTTCTTTACTTTACAGACATTCTCTTTACTTTACAGGTCATTCTTCTTTACTTTACAGCATTCTTCTTTACTTTACAGGCATTCTTCTTTACTTTACAGAATTCTTCTTTCACTTTCTTAACAGATTCTTCTTTACTTTACAGGATTCTTCCTTTACTTTACAGGCATTCTTCTTTACTTTACAGACATTCTTCTTTACTTTACAGACATTCTCTTTACTTTACAGACATTCTCTTTACTTTACAGACATTCTTCTTTACTTTACAGACATTCTTCTTTACTTTACAGGCATTCTTCTTTACTTTACAGACATTCTTCTTTACTTTACAGCATCTTTATTCGATTCTTCTTTACTTTACAGCATTCTCTTTACTTTACAGCATTCTTCTTTACTTTACAGCATTCCTTACTTTAGCTCTCTTTACTTACAGCATTCTACTTTACTTTACAGCATTCTTCTTACTTTACAGGCATTCTTCTTTACTTTACAGGCATTCTTCTTTACTTTACAGCATTCTTCTTTACTTTACAGGCATTCTCTTTACTTTACAGCATTCTACTTTACTTTACAGATTCTTCTTTACTTTACAGGCTATTCTTCTTTACTTTACAGCATTCTCTTTACTTTACAGCATTCTACTTACTTTACAGACATTCTCTTTACTTTACAGCATTCTCTTTACTTTACAGACATTCTACTTTACTTTACCAGACATTCTTCTTTACTTTACAGCATTCTCTTTACTTTACAGACATTCTCTTTACTTTACAGGTATTCTTCTTTACTTTACAGCATTCTTCCTTACTTACAGACATTCTCTTTACTTTACAGCATTCTTTACTTTACAGCATTCTTACTTTACTTTACAGACATTCTACTTTACTTTACAGCATTCTCTTTACTTTACAATTCACAGCATTCTCTTTACTTTACAGATCTTCTTACCTTTCTTACTTTACAGACATTCTTCTTTACTTTACAGACATTCTCTTTACTTTACAGGATTCTTCTTTACTTTACAGGACATTCTTCTTTACTTTACAGCATTCTTCTTTACTTTACAGACATTCTTCTTTACTTTACAGCATTCTCCTTTACTTTACAGCATTCTCTTTACTTTACAGGCATTCTCTGTACTTTACAGGCATTCTCATTTACTTTACAGGCATTCTCCTTACTTTACAGCATTCTCCTTCACTTTACAGCATTCTCCTTCACTTCAGTATTCCTGGAAAATACATTATGGGGTAAGCAATCTTCAGTAATCTACCGTAATTACGTGTGTTTTTGTCCCTTTATGTTCCATTGTATCAGGTTGCTTTTTAGATCCCTTACTCATAAAGTGGACGAGTTTAACAAGTGGTCCATCTCAGGATACATGTGTCTGCCGCAATGAGTTGGTCATCATCATATCTGCCTAGAACTCTCAACATTCTTCTTGAAACCACATTTCGGCTGCCTCAATCTTGGTTCTGGCTTTGCGTGTTGACTGTCCACGCCTCACAACCGTATAACAGTATTGGTTCTATACAATATTCAAGAACTCTCTTCCTGATGTTATTTAATAAGCATTTGTTGCTAAGAATGCTTTTCATCTTCTTGAATGCTGTTTTGGCTTGGCCGATTCTGCTGGCTATTTCTGGTGTCCATCCGCCGTCGGGTGAGATGACCGTTCCCAGATATTTAAACTTAACTAACCTTTCTCAGAGTTGTGCCATTTGTGTTATTTTGCATGAGGGATTTCATGTTTTTACTGATTACCATAACTTTTTTTTCTTGCTATTTAGCTCTAACCCTTTATTTTTGCTTTCTATTCCTGTTATGTTTTGGCGTGGCGTTTTGGCTGTTTTGGCGCCAAAACAGCATTCAAGAAGATGAAAAGCATTCTTACCAACAAATGCCTATCAATTAACATCAGGAAGAGAGTTCTTGAATGTTATATAAAACCAATACTGTTGTACGGATGTGAGGCATGGACAGTCAACAAGCAAAGCCAGATCGAGATTGAGGCAGTCCGAGATGTGGTTTCTAAGAAGAATGTTGAGAGTTCCATGGACAGCAAAGAAAACGAACGAGACTTTTCTATGACTTAGATGACTTGGACATCCCCGTGGGATGCCGGGGACTCTTTCAGTATAAATAGTATCCCGAGGAAATTCTGTACTAGAAATTTCCTCTTTTCTGTTGTTCTCTTTGTTTCTTTCTTCCTTCTTTGCTTTCTGTCATTTCTTCCTATCATTTTCTGCCTCGCTGGTCCATTCACCTGTATGTGTTTGATAAAGTCTTACGTACTTTTTCTTAGGATTGATAATTGGGTACATGTATTATGTGCATTTTTGGCTGTAAGGATATGAGATACGCAGAACCAATTTTAGGTAATTTAGGTGTCCTTAGATATATTTAAATTTGTATTCAGGTATGCTTTTTAAATCCCCATGTGCGATAAATTGGATAGAGTGGTCAAGGCTACTGGCATCTCCTTGGATTATGTGCGCGAATGCATTGATATGTGTACTTAATTTTTCTTTTTCTTTTTCCTGTTGAAGTATTGTGTGTGTTTTGAACTGGTTATAGCCCTGATATGGCTCTGCGCAGTCGACTGGGTTTTAAACAACAATAACAATAACAATAACAGTAAAAGATGACTTGGAAGTGGAGATGGCAGGCAGGTATATAACTCAAGTTCTGACATGCCTAGTAACGGGCATTTTGGACCTTCCAACAAACGGGAATCGGTCGTTCAGAAGGAATGTTACATCGAAAGAATATACAAGGGTACTGATCATTATCTAATTTTCTACATTTTTTATAAACACACTCTCACTATTTATTGGATGACCCCGAAAACACGAAAACTTAGGACAAGCACGTCCAGTTGAAAAAAGCAGTAGTCATCTGAATCTTTGTTCCCTTGTCTAGATTCTTAATGCGCCGTTTCTCCGTTTCTCAACTTTTAAAGACAAGTATGTTTTACTTCCCATGTGGTTAAAAGTTCACAGAAGTGTTAAACATTTAGGAATGATTGTGTCTAATGTTTTTCCGTGCCCGATTCTCATAGTTAAGTGTCTGCCTGCCTGCCTGCCTGCCTGCCTGTCTGCCTGTCTCTGTCTAACTGTCTGTCTCTCTATATATGTATATCTCTCTCTCTGTCTCTGTGTCTGTCTGTCTGTGTGTCTGTGTGTCTGTCTGTCTGTCTGCCTCTCTGTCTCGTCTCTCTCTCTCTCTCTCTCTCTCTCTCTCTCTCTCTCTCTCCCTCTCGTTAATGCAGTTACTCTGTCATTCTGTCACTCTCTTTCCTCGCTATCCTTTTCTCTTTCAATATCAGAGACACGTTCGCTCCGTCTTTTCCGACTCCTCCCTCAAGCCCCCCCCCCCCCCCCACACACACACACACAGAGACACCCACCCACATCGACATCCGTTCCGGCGCGTGCTTATGTAACATTGACCACAGACAGACAGCGAAGGGCAACAGCAAAATAAGCATCAACAGTAAGGCCTACTAGTAAAACGTTTAAGTTGTTCGCCACTTAGAGCACAACGAAAGTCGCTCTCTCTCGTGTTACTAAGAAAGTCCCGTTTATCTCCCTTTCTCAAAGACCTTAGATAGTGTGTCTGTGGTAAGAAACGTTTAGCCAGCCTGTGCTTATGTGCCTTAGTGGAGCTATATTTTTGTTGTTGTCGATATTGATGGTTGGCAGAAATGTAACTGACATTGTCAAAACACAGAATTTAAATACACAAAGAAAGAGAGACAGACAGAGAAAAATATAACAATATGGATACAGAAAAGGATATTAAAGAAAAGAAAGCTGATAGATGAATTGTATTCAAGAAGTTGGATGGAATAATTGTTATGAGCTTGATGAGGTATGCAACATGTGAATACTCTGGAGATATTTAGCTGTGTGCTCCTTGTTGTAACTATTTTCTTTCCCGGTTTGGTGGTTGTGTTGATGTTGATGATGTGTGTTTTGAGGGGATTATTTCTTATAAGCACGTGCATCGCTCCCTAGATGCCATACCACCATAATGGTGAAGATATATCACTACACACACTTTCAGAGTGCCCATCCAATTCCCATTTCATGAAATAAGGTTACAGTCAGTAACAATCATACAATGACAAGGCTACTCATCAGTTCTTAAAATAACCTTGAGTATAGATGAAATTGCTACCACTTCCATTGTTTAACTGGAAAATGTGCTGCTAGTCAGGCTCAACGTCAGTCCTAATCATGACTATTTCTATATGATGGAATAAATGCGTACATTTGTTTTGGCAACGACCAGTAGTGTACCAAGAGAATAGCTATCGTTGTGATCAAGTACACCGTGTGCTGTGTTTCGTTAATAAAACATTGGTGATAAATCAGTTGTGAAGAACCGACAATAAGGAGGTCAGATGTTCAAGTGGGGGGGGGGGGGGGGGGGGGGGGGGGGGGCAATAAAGATAAGCCCAAAATACAGCTGTAATTGATAAAATAGCCGAGTTTGTATTGAAATATTCAATGCAAGGTCAGTGACCGGTTGGCATTCATGACAACAAACCGGCTGTCTTCTTGTCTACACACGCTTCGTCATCATGATAGACAGGGGGAATCGTATGAGACCTCCAGTTATGCAAAACAGACAGTGATGCCTTCCGTTGTGGCAGCAAGCGTTGTACACATGGTATCTGTCGCCTACCACCACTGCGGTATAGGGAGGATGGTATGGGCGGGTGGCATTTTAGTAGGTATGAAAAAAGGGGAAGCCAAGACACAAATTGAGGTTGAGGGGCCACTTAACGGGTATTCTCCGCGCAATTGTCTGCCTGGTTACGACACTAAAGGCAGATAACCACAATAACACCATATTTACTGTGTGAGAGTGTTTGTCATGGGAGCTTTTATGTTATGTGTGTGTGTGTGTGTGTGTGTGTGTGTGTGTGTGTGTGTGTGTGTGTGTGTGTGTGTGTGTGTGTGTGTGTGTGTGTGTAGATAACCACAGTAACACCATATTCACTGTGTGAGAGTGTTTGTCGTGAGCTTTTATGTTATGTGTGTGTGTGTATATATATATATATATATATATATATATATATGTGTGTGTGTGTGTGTGTGTGTGTGTGTGTGTGTGTGTGTGTAGATAACCACAGTAACACCATATTCACTGTGTGAGAGTGTTTGTCGTGAGCTTTTATGTTATGTGTGTGTGTGTATATATATATATATATATATATATATATATATATATTATATATATGTGTGTGTGTGTGTGTGTGTGTGTGTGTGTGTGTGTGTGTGTGTGTGTGTGTGTGTGTGTGTAGATAACCACAGTAACACCATAGTCACTGTGTGAGAGTGTTTGCCGTGAGCTTTTATGTTATGTGTGTGTGTATATATGTGTGTGTGTGTGTGTGTGTGTGTGTGTGTGTGTGTGTGTGTGTGTGTGTGTGTGTGTGTGTGTAGATAACCACAGTAACACCATATTCACTGTGTGAGAGTGTTTGTCGTGAGCTTTTATGTTATGTGTGTGTGTGTGTGTGTGTTCGTTCTTTGATTTAACGTCTGTTCACTATGAGTGATATTAGACGGGGGAAAAATGGAGGATGGGAGATGGGCGAGTTGGATTGGGGGCAGAGGGGAGAATGAGTATGAGACATGAGTAAGCGGGTAAATATAAAAATGGAACAAAATCTTAACACTAACAGTTAATATTAACAATGCGAAGGGAAAATTTAACGCTAAAGTACAAACTTCATAAACTTAAAGCAATACATTAACAGGACTGTGAACCAATGATTCTGAAATTTTAACTGACAAAGATTGATCTGAAGTTATTTCTTTAAAATGAGTTTCAGAATAGTTTTCTTGTATAAACATTTTTGGTAAAAAGGAACGTAGCTTTTTGCAGTAAAATAAACAGTGAAACAGTGTGAACTGTTCTCCGCAAATACACTTGATATTTTTACAATATTTTGTTTTCAACGCGTTTAGCTGAATACGAAAATGAACAGCAACAATTGATCTCGAATGATATATGGAAGAATACTGCAATTTTTTACATACATTTTGAAAAGAACGTTTTATCATTTGTTGTGTCACAAACTTTTCATTGAAATGTTCATGAAAACGAATCCATGAGGCTGATTCTAGCAAGCCGCAAGCTTCTTTTATGGAAGTTTTAATACGTAATTCTATAGTATTATCAGTGTTGTGTGCACCTTGCTTAGCTGCTCTGTCTACTACTTCGTTGCCGTGAAGACCAACGTGAGAAGGCACCCAGCATAAACTGATATATGTACCTTTTGTCCTTAAACGATGTATAAGATGATTTGCCTCAGTAATTAAGTCAGGTCTTGTGTCTGTATCAAAATACTGTAAGGCATATAATACAGATTTTGAATCAACAAAGAGAACTACTTTGACAAATACAGGTTTAAGGTCTACTAAATAATGCAATGCTTGTATAATAGCGACTAATTCCGCTGTAAATATAGATATATTTGGCCCAATGAAAAATGACTTTTGTATTCTAAATTTTGGAACATAAAACGCTGCTCCAGCAGATTTATTTTCTAAGACTGACCCATCGGTAAAAATATGGAGGTGGGTACGGTAATTTTCATCGACGTGTTCTCTCGCTGTGCATATCGAAATGTTAATATTTTCATATTTCTTAGCATCTGTATAATCAATATCAAAAGTGGCTTTAAGCATTTCCCATGTAGGGATAGGCGTTGTGGATGGTGTCTCAGCTATTTCATCCAAATTTATGTTAGACTGTTTGACTAAGTCAGATACATAAGTTGCAACAGTCATTTGTGATGAAATGTTGCTTGCTCGTTTTGGACCTTAGTTTAATTTCCTTGCTTACAAAATTGTCCGTTTGTGAAGTAGTTCTGACTGCAAACTTTGCTGTCTCTAGCTCACGATAGTTGTTCAGAGACAGAATTCCAGCAACTTTGTACGTTTCCAGATTTGAAGCATGGACTGGTACACCTAGTGCAATTTTAAGACTTTTGCAGTCTAAGCTTTGAATCTTCTTTAGTAAATATTTTGGTGCACTGAAGAACACCTCTTGTGCATAGGATAATTTAGATCTTACAAGTGCTGTTGATAGATGAAGTAGTATGTTTGTATCCATTCCCCAGGGTAATCTGCTTATTATCTTTAGAAAATTTAAGGCTTTTCTTGCTTTTGTTAAAACATAATCAAAATGGACATTCCAGTTCAATTTCGATGTTATAAAAACTCCCAGAAATTTTACCACCTGTTTGTCATGTATCACTTCACCATGCAGTCTGAAAGTAGGCAAGTTATTTAAAGTACCCCCAGGATTAAATACCATCATGTTAGTTTTTTCAGTTGATAACGATAGACCATTTTCTAACATGTAGTTTCCAAGACTATCAAGATCAGATTGATACACCTTCCTGATGTAATTCTGTGCTCTCTGGGGAGTTGTCTTTTTTAAAGTAATATTCATCCATATGCATATATCATCAGCGTACTGTACCAAAACAACACGATTTGAGAGTACATTAGGAAGATCATGAATAAGGATATTAAATAATATAGGTGCTATCACTGAACCTTGAGGAATTCCCATATCAAGACATCGTGAAGTAGAATAACTTGTTCCCACTCTTGCCTGAATTGTTCTATTGGCTAAATAGGACTTGATATAATTATACATATTGCCAGACAGACCAATATATTTCAGCTTGTACAATAATCGTGTATGCCAAACTTGATCATAAGCTTTTTTCACATCAAAAAAGGTTGCTAAAAGACTTTTTCTACGGGCAAATTGTTGTTTTATCTGAGTTGTAAGTTTAACCAGGTGCTCAACTAATAATATAATAATAATATATTTTATTTATATAGCGCAAAATCTTGACAAAATCAAATCTAAGCGCTGAGCGTATACATGCATACATACCTACATACATATGAGCGTATACATGCATACATACATGCTTACATACTTACATACATAAATCTAAGCAGAGCGTATACATGCATACATACATACATACATAAATCTAAGCGTATACATACATACATACATACGTACATACGTACGCACATGCATACATAATAATTACAATATTTATATAGCGCAAATCTCGACAAAATCAAATCCAAGCGCCGAAAAGACACACACGCACACACGCACACACGCACGCACGCACACACACACACACACACACACACACACACACACACACACACACACACACACACACACACACACACACATGCATGGCCACAAATGGGGAGAAAAGAATAAAAGCAATAAAAGCAAGAATAAAACCAATGGAAAACCACAGAGAGCACATCATATACAATTATATATTAAAACAAAGTGATTCCCCTCCGAGCGGAGACAGGCTGCAGAGGGGGGTTGAGTGAGGTTAGGATTTTATGCAGAGGAGAAAAGGTGAGTTTTGAGAGCGGACTTGAAGGAGGCAAAAGTAGGTTGCTGACGGACTGAGAGAGGAAGTTTGTTCCAGGAGAGTGGACCAGAAACAGAGAAGGCTCGTGGACCATAGGTATTGAGCTTAGTGCGTGGAAAGCGAAAAGTCAGAGGATCGGAGGCAGAGCGGAGGGTACGTGAGGGAACATAGATCTCAAGTAGGCTTGACAGGTAATGGGGGGCTGCGTTATTGAGGCTTTTGTAGCACATGGTGTCTAGTTTGTACTGTATGCGCTTTGATACAGGGAGCCAGTGAAGTTGTGCCAGGAGAGGAGATATGTGGTCAGCTTTTTTCTTTTTGAGTACAAGGCGTACAGCATTGTTTTGAATGCGCTGTAGGATGTGAATGGTGGAGGCAGGAAGACCAGACAGGAGTGAATTGCAATAGTCAATGCGAGACATTATGAAGGAGAGAACGAGTTTTGCAGTTGTTTCGACAGAGAGATACTTCCTGATCAGGCTTATACGATGGAGATGATAGTAGCAAGATCTGGCAGTTTGAGAAACAAAGTTGTTCATGGACAGGGTAGAGTCAATGCAGACACCAAGGTTTTTAGCTGAATCAGAAATTGGGACTGATGTGTTACATAATGGGAGAGAAAGAGGAGGCAGCTGGGAAAGTTTCTGACGGGTGCCAATGAGGATAGCTTCTGTCTTGTCATTAAGCTGAAGTCTATTGTGTGTCATCCAGTTCTTAATGTCCGAGTAACACTCAGTGGTGCGAGTCAACAAGCGCTGTATATTATCAGGTGAGTCACTATCTTGAAGTTGGGTGTCATCAGCATAGAAGTGGTGTTTTATAGAGTGGGAGTTGATGATGGTGGACAGGGGGGAGGTATAAAGAGTGAAAAGAACAGGGCCAAGGACAGATCCTTGTGGAACACCACAGGTCAGGTATGCAGGTTGAGAGTAAGTGCCATTGATGAGAACAGTTTGTTTTCTGTTTGATAAATACGAACTGTTTGATAAATACGAACTGTGGATCTCCCTTTTCTGAAACCTGACTGGTTTACCGGAATAACGTTATTTTTATCACAGTAATGTATGTCTGTTCAAGACCAATCTTTCCATTAGTTTG
>JAPXFY010000021.1:17454563-17479563 GCA_030674185.1 Monoplex corrugatus | reverse complement strand
GTACATACACAGCAGAACAACACAGTACAACTGCATACGATAAAATATGGTATGGCAGAGTAGAATTCAGTACCATAGTTTCCGGGCTGTTAAAAAATGAATGGGTCCTTAAGCGCATAGACAGCCCCTGCCACCTTTAGTGAAAATGACTGTGTGGCGTTGGGAGGTGATTATTTCCTCCGTGGAGATGCCAGGGGCTTTTTCAGTATGAATAGTATCCCCACCTTCTGGAAATTCTGTGCTTAGAAATTTCCTCTTTTCTGTCACTCTCTCTGTTTCTGCCTTTTTCCTTTTCTTTCTGTCATTTCTTCCTAACATTTTCTGCCTTGCTGGTCCATTCACCTGTATGTGTTTGATAAAGTGTCACGTACTTTTTCTTAGGATCGATAATTGGGTATGTGTGTTAAGTGCATTTTTGGCTGTAGGGAGGTGAGATATGCGGAAACAATTTTAGGTAATTTAGGCACGTTTTTATATATCTGGCGTCTTTAGGTACGTTTAAATTTGTATTCAGGTGTATTTTTTAAATCCCGTGCGCGGTAAATTGGACGGAGTTGTCAACGCCAGGGGATGTCCTTAGATTATGTGCACGAATGCATTGATATGTGTACTTTCTTTTCTTTTCTTTTCCCGTTGAAGTTGTGTATGTTTTGAAGCGGTTATAGCCCTGATATGGCTCTACGCAGTCGGCTGGGCTTTAAACATCAAGAACAATAATAGGTGAATGTTTGGCCGGTGGTGAGACATTGTTGTTCTGGGTCCCGTGGCAGGTGACATGTGTGTCCATTGACCTCTCTTCAACTCAGCTTCAGATCCTCTTTCCCTTCAGGTTCTTAGATTTAAACCATCAACCGTTGGCCAGCGTTCTGTTGCTGTTTTGGGCCTGTCTGCCTGGAATGAACTTCCATTCTCCCTTCGCTCAACACCCACACTTTCTGATTTTAGGTCCCAATCAAAAATCCGCCTCTTTCCCCAACAACGAATTCTACAACTCCTTCTTTACGTCAGTTTGTGTAGGTCTTTTTTTGTGTATTGTATGTAGTCTGCGTTGATTGCATGCGTATGTCTGATGGAAGAGTACGCTTTGATTTGAATTTTCAACATTTGGCGCCATATGGACGCTGTAATTATTGTTATATATTATAGGCCAATTTATGAGGAAGGGGGATTTGGAGCACCTGGTCACAACGGGAAAGCTGGAGGGAAAGAGAGCACCGGGTAGACCCAGGGAGAAAATGCTGGAGGGACTTGCAGAGTGGCTGGGGACGAGGGGAGTGGGAGAGATGTTAGGGGCAACGAGAGATAGAGACAGATGGAAGTCCATGATCGCCAACGCCATGCGGCAGGGCACCTGATGATGATGATGATGATGAATTATTGTTATACCCTGTTATACGATTTCGTACACGACAGATTGACATAGTGACAGATGGTTGTCAAAACGAGCCCAAAATCAAAGAAACGGTGAAAATCGCAGTAAATAGTGTTTGAACTGTCGGTTAAAAGAAAACTCAAATCGTACTGATGTTGATGAAAACGGAAAACACCACACACGTGTGTGTGTGTGTGTGTGTGTGTGTGTGTGTGTGTGTGTGTGTGTGTGTGTTTTGTGTACAGGTGTGCTTGTTTGCGTTCTGAACGTGTGTGCCTGTGAGTGTGTTTGCATGCTTGGTGCGCACATACGTGTACGTGCGTGTGGGTGGGTGGGTGTTTCTGTGTGTGTGTGTGTGTGTGTGTGTGTGTGTGTGTGTGTGTGTGTGTGTGTGTGTGTGTGTGTGTGTGTGTGTGTGAGAGAGAGAGAGAGAGAGAGAGAGAGTGTGTGTGTGTGTTTCTGTGTGCGTGTGTGTGTACATGATGTGAATGCATGTGTAGAACAAAACGTGGCTAGCTATTTGTCCATGTCCTGTTGCACGGGTGTTGCTGGTTCTCTCTCTCTCTTCCCCTCTAGCTCTCTCTCTCTCCCTCTCTCCCTTCCCTCCCTCCCCTGTCTCTCCTTCTCTCCCTCCCGCCGTCTCCTTCCCTTCCTCCTCTCCTTTGTCTCTCTCTCCCCCCCCCCCCCTCTCTGTCTGTCGTTCTCTCTCTCTGTATGATAGTTCGTGCTTGCTTGCGCGTGACTTTTTTTATGGGGGGCTGTGGATGCGAGGGGGGGGGGGGGGGTTGGATTACCAGCAGAAGAGAATTCCCCTGCTGACCGGCATCAAAGCATCCTGACTGTGCAGCCGATTGAGTGGCACAGCGGGGACCGACGGTTCCAATCCTTGTCAATGTGCTGAGACTGAGCAGTGAGGGAAAACGGGGTACATTGGGTCACTTGTGATCTCTTTTCATCCCAGACACTAACTTTCCTATGTTCCAGCAGCGCAGAAGAGTGAGGGGAAAAAAAGAGAAAAGGACAGTTTATTTTCCAACAGTTGTTGATACGAACACATAGTCGAATATGCATGTATGCCTTTGCTTGTCTTTTTGTATTAAAAAAATAACAGAAAATACGGAAGAACAGATAATGATAATAATAATAATGATAACAATAATGATGATGATGATGACGACAACAATAATGATAATGATAATGATAATAATAATAATGATGATGATAATGGTAATAATAATAATCATCATCATCATAGCAACAACAATAATACCAATAACAACAACAACGACGACGATAATGATAATGCATTCACGCAGAGTAGACAAAAACTTAGAGTATATACAATCTTTAACCGTAAGTATATACGTGTAGTAGATTTGCAGGATAAATAGAAGTAGAAATCATTAAACTGTACACATTTTTTTTATTGTGCGTAAAATGTCCACCGCGAAAGTTACACTCCAGTTTAGAATGGCACCATATTTAGAGTTATTCTGAATGTGAGACATCCTGTCCTAATGTTCAGTCATAAAGTTCAGGAAGAAGGAACTGCGAGAATAAATATTATATTGTGTATATCGTACACGTAAAGGACTTTTTTTTTTATTTACTTGTATCTGAATTAAGCGGTCATTGCTTTTCTTTCGTGCAAAAGTTTCAGTTTCAGTTTCTCAAGATGACGTCTCCTCGCTCGGAATGAATTCCATATGCACTAACGTCACAGGTGCCATGTGATGGAGAAAATCCAGAATGATCATGGCACAAGCCTTAAGCCTGCACATAAACCCAAGAGCTGGCCAGGTCCTGAGGTCCTACCTCGACAGTTTTATAACCCTGAGGACGTAGGGGAGTGAGGCGGCAGAGACCTCAACTTTTACCGGGGCGAGCATTATGAGTGCGGCGCCCATTTCCTCTCCCTCGCTTCAAATTCATATTCATATTCATATTCACATTTTTTAACAAGACAAAGAAAGGCAAGAAGGTTAACTGGTCTTCAAGGGGTGAGACCTGGGTAATCAACCTATCTCTCCAATGTTTTATACCAAGGCCGCCAGGCAATGCCCTGCTCTTCACGATTTTCAACTGCCGTGGGATCTTTAGCGTGCGCACACGGGTCCGAATCGTTTTTCGTCCCCTTCCGAAGGACTAGACGTTCAGATCGATTTTCAGGTCAAACTGAGGAGAAAAGTCGAGGCCTGTACGGGGAGTCAACCCTGGAACCTGGAGTTTAGTTATTGGCAAGTGAACGTCTGAACCATTCTGCCACATCTTCTCCCTTGAGTGCAAAAGTTTCAGTTTCAGTTTCTCGAGATGACGTTTCCGCGCTCAAAATGAATTCCATATGCACTAAGGTCACATGTGCCATGAATGGTGATCATGGCACAAGCCTTAAGCCTTCATTGTGACCCACTCGAAAGCCGATCCCACGACCTACGATCTGATCAGCTCAGCTAATGGGCTCAGACGTGCAAAACAACAGTTACAGAGTGAATTCAATTAGTTCAACTCTGCAACTATTTATGGTCTGATCAACTAATGTTGCACAGACGAAAATATTATCAAGGTAATTGATTTGATAACTGAAGGATAAAGCAACAGAACCGGAACAAAAGTTGCCCAAAAAAGCAGGTTCATTAATAAACAAACAACAAACAACAACAAAAAATCACGCACAGGAGAGAGGGGGTGGTGCGGAAGAAGTAGGTTGCGTGTGCGGGTGGACGGGTAGTTACCTTCATTTTTGTTCCTTTTGAAAAGGCAGGATGTTGTGTTGTTGTTTTGATCTTTTGCAGTGTTGACTTGTTTCGGATTTGATTGCAACAAGAATAGACCGTTTTTAAAAAAAATTTCCTTTGGGAAGGAAGATTGGTGTGCGTGCGTGCGTGTATATGTTTGTGTGTATATGTATGTATGTACGTGCCTGTGCGTTTGTGTGCATGTGTGTGGTGTGTGTGTGTGTGTGTGTGTGTGTGCGCGCGCGCCGCGCGCGTGTGTATGTGTGTGTGTGTATTTGTGTGCCCGTGCGTGTATGTGTTTATGTGAGAGTGTGTGTTTGTGTGTGTTCATGCTTGCGTGTGTGTGTGTGTGTGCGTGTGTGTGCGCACGCGCGTGCGCCTGGGCGTGCATGTGTGCATGCATATGCGCTTGTGTGAGTTTGGGTATTTATGTCTGTGTGTTATGTAGACTGTTGTGTTATTCGCGTAGATTTCACAACGTTGTCTACTATTTCTGCGAACAGTGTTCTAATTTGTTTGTTCCTTGATTATGATACGAAACAGAAAATTGCTTTAGTCATTCTAGTAAGCATAATTATGGCGTCCCTGTACATGTCATCTTTATATTTTATTGCATCGTGTAATATCTTGATGTCATATTGTAAAGTAGCAATCACAGAGCGTTGCTGTGCATAGGATTCTGTTGCATTGTACCAACACAACACATGGCTATGCGTTATGTTATAGCGTATTGTATTGTATTTTATTGTAGTCTGTATATACATGTATTGTAGTGTATTACACTGTACTGCATTGCATCACTCTGTATTGTCTGTACAGTAGTGTACTGAATTGGATGGCATTGTATTGTATTGTATTGTATTGTATCGTATTGGATTAGATTGTATGGCATTGCATTTTAAACGCCGTTTAGCTATCACGTTCCCATGGGGATTTCGGAGGTTCTTTAAGTATAAAAAAAATATCTCCACCTTCTGGAAATTCTGTGCTAGGAATTTCCTTTTTTCTGTCACTCTCTCCGTTTCCGCCTTGCTTCTCTGCTTTCTGTCATTTCTTCCTATCATTCTCTGCCTTGCTGGTCCATTCACCTGTATGTGTTCGATAAAGTCTTACGTACTTTTTCTTAGGATTGATAATTGGGTACATGTATTAAGTGTATCTTTGGCTCTAGGGACATGAGATATGCGGAAGCAATTTTAGGTAATTTAGGTTCGTTTTATATATTTATTATATTTTAGTGTCCTTAGTTATGTTTAACTTTGTATTTAGGTGTGTTTTCTTAATCAGCTGTGCGATAAGTTGGACGGAATGGTCAACGCCAGGGGCATGTCCTTAGATTATGTGCGCGAATGCATAGGTATGTGCATTTAATTTTCTTTTCCTTTTCTCCAGTTGAAATATTGTGTTTTGAATTGGTTATAGCCCTGATATGCCTCAACGCAGTCGGCTGGGCTTTAAACAATAACAATAATAGATTTATTGGATTGGATTGGATTGGATTGGATTGCACATGTATGATATTACATTTTAAATCTTATAAATATCGCGTTCCCATGAGGATGCCGGGAGCTCTTTAAGTATAAACAATATCTCCACCTTCTGGACATTCTGTGCTAGAAAATTCCACTTTCCTGTCGTTGGCTCAGCTTCTGTCTTATTCCTTTGCCTTCTGTCATTTCTTCCTGTCATTTTCTGCCTTATTCCTTTGCCTTCTGTCATTTCTTCCTGTCATTTTCTGCCTTATTCCTTTGCCTTCTGTCATTTCTTCCTGTCATTTTCTGCCTTATTCCTTTGCCTTCTGTCATTTCTTCCTTTCATTTTCTGCCTTATTCCTTTGCCTTCTGTCATTTCTTCCTTTCATTTTCTGCCTTATTCCTTTGCCTTCTGTCATTTCTTCCTTTCATTTTCTGCCTTATTCCTTTGCCTTCTGTCATTTCTTCCTTTCATTTTCTGCCTTATTCCTTTGCCTTCTGTCATTTCTTCCTTTCATTTTCTGCCTTATTCCTTTGCCTTCTGTCATTTCTTCCTTTCATTTTCTGCCTTATTCCTTTGCCTTCTGTCATTTCTTCCTTTCATTTTCTGCCTTATTCCTTTGCCTTCTGTCATTTCTTCCTTTCATTTTCTGCCTTGCTAGTCCAGTCACGTTATGTGTTCGATAAAGTGTTGCGTACTTTCTCTTAGGATTGATAATTGGGTACATGTATTAAGTGCATTTTTGGTTCTATGGAAATGTGATGTGCAGAAGCAGTTTTAGTTAAATCATACCTGTTCTTATATGTTTCAGTGTCGTTAGTTATGTTAAGTTTGTAATCAATTTTTTGTAAATCCCATGTATGATAAATTGGACGGAGCGGTCAACACTACAGAGGCATGTCCTTGAATTATGTGCGCGAAGTATGGATGTGTGTACTTAATTTTCTTTTCCATTTTTTTTTTAACTGTTGAAGTATTCTGCGTGTTTTGAAACGATTATAGCCCTGTATGGCTCTACGCAGTCGGCTGGGCTTTAAACAGAAATAATAACAATATATCCCAACAAATTCTGATGTGAAACACAGACTGGTTTGTTGGGATGACAGTACATCGCAATTTTTTCACCTCTGTGTGAGGGTATTTTTCCGTATCTGTTCATTGACTCGAATTTTCCCCTTGTCTGTTAACTTGGATTTTTCGACCGAAGCCATGTGAAACAAACAGTGTGTGAGAAAGACGTTTTATGCCCAGTTTCAACACGTATTCAGGTCACTGTAATATGCAAGAATGGGAAATGGGCGAATGGACTGTTTAATTATATTTGAAAGTTGTCTTGTTATTCAACGGGGATTGAGTGTCTCTGAGCATTAATTTGAGATAACTGTATTTGACATTACTATTAGTGTTTTGTTTTGTTTTGTTTTGTTTACTTGTTTTAGTTCAAAAAGCTGAGTCTTCTCAGAACTTCGCTAAACTTACGGCAAGATTCAGAATCAGATTCCGATTCAAAGGATTTTCGGAAACAATCAAAGAACGATTGAAATCGGAAGATGCTACATGAGCAAATACTAGATTAACTGAACATAAATTCATGTTTGGTGTTTATGATACACACATACAGATAAAGCCTTAGGATTGATAACTGGGTACATGTATTAACTGCATTTTTGCTCTAAGAAATGTGATGTTCAAAAGTAATTTCACATGATTTAGATCAGTTTTTGTTATGTTTTAGAGTATTTAGTTCTGTTTATACATTTGTATATAGGTCTTTTTCTTCAAACCCCTTGGTAAATTGGGCGGAATGTTCAACGTCGGGGACACATTGTTAGATTATGTGCACGAATGTATTGATAGATATTCTTAATTTTCTTTTCCAGGTATGCGTTTTTACCCCCATGGTCGACGAGATGTGTATTGAGATGATATCGCCCAGATGTCTGCGCAGTCAGCTGGGTTTTCAACATTAAGTAATGATGATAATGGAATACTGAACGATTTAAAAAAAAATATTAGTTGTATTAGGATATACTATACAGCATACTCAGCCATAGTATTTGTTCCTAATTTCTTGGTCTTCTGTTTTGGCTGAATAACTAAAGGACTGATTTTTGGTTATCTACAGAAAGACGAGGAAGCCTGCAAGATAAACCGAAGGGAGTTTGCATTCAGCCTTTGAAGATGTTGACGTTGCTGCTACACAGTGTAAAAGTGAGTTGTGCCTTTTGTTGAAATCGTACGTCTTTTGTCTGTCATTGTCTAAGACCAAAAAGTGATTAATGTTAGATTATTTAATGCTTCATATGAAATGAAAGGATGTTACATTTTCGGTTTCTCCTTCCCTGTCTGTCTGTCTGTCTGTCTGCCTGTCTGTCTGTCTGCCTATCTCTGACACTTTCTCTGTTTCTCTGTGTCTGTCTGTCTGTCTCTGACACTTTCTTTGTTTCTCTGTGTCTATCTGTCTGTCTCTGACACTTTCTTTGTTTCTCTGTGTCTATCTGTCTGTCTCTGACACTTTCTCTGTTTCTCTGTGTCTGTCTGTCTGTCTCTGACACTTTCTTTGTTTCTCTGTGTCTATCTGTCTGTCTCTGACACTTTCTTTGTTTCTCTGTGTCTGTCTGTCTGTCTCTGACACTTTCTCTGTTTCTCTGTGTCTGTCTGTCTGTCTCTGACACTTTCTTTGTTTCTCTGTGTCTATCTGTCTGTCTCTGACACTTTCTTTGTTTCTCTGTGTCTGTCTGTCTGTCTCTGACACTTTCTTTGTTTCTCTGTGTCTATCTGTCTGTCTCTGACACTTTCTTTGTTTCTCTGTGTCTGTCTGTCTGTCTCTGACACTTTCTTTGTTTCTCTGTGTCTATCTGTCTGTCTCTGACACTTTCTTTGTTTCTCTGTGTCTGTCTGTCTGTCTCTGACACTTTCTTTGTTTCTCTGTGTCTGTCTGTCTGTCTCTGACACTTTCTCTGTTTCTCTGTGTCTGTCTGTCTGTCTGTCTCTGACACTTTCTTTGTTTCTCTGTGTCTGTCTGTCTGTCTCTGACACTTTCTTTGTTTCTCTGTGTCTGTCTGTCTGTCTCTGACACTTTCTTTGTTTCTCTGTGTCTGTCTGTCTGTCTCTGACACTTTCTTTGTTTCTCTGTGTCTATCTGTCTGTCTCTGACACTTTCTCTGTTTCTCTGTGTCTGTCTGTCTGTCTCTGACACTTTCTTTGTTTCTCTGTGTCTGTCTGTCTGTCTCTGACACTTTCTTTGTTTCTCTGTGTCTGTCTGTCTCTGACACTTTCTTTGTTTCTCTGTGTCTGTCTGTCTGTCTCTGACACTTTCTCTGTTTCTCTGTGTCTGTCTGTCTCTGACACTTTCTTTGTTTCTCTGTGTCTGTCTGTCTCTGACACTTTCTCTGTTTCTCTGTGTCTGTCTGTCTGTCTCTGACACTTTCTCTGTTTCTCTGTGTCTGTCTGTCTCTGACACTTTCTCTGTTTCTCTGTGTCTGTCTGTCTCTGACACTTTCTCTGTTTCTCTGTGTCTGTCTGTCTCTGACACTTTCTCTGTTTCTCTGTGTCTGTCTGTCTCTGACACTTTCTTTGTTTCTCTGTGTCTGTCTGTCTCTGACACTTTCTCTGTTTCTCTGTGTCTGTCTGTCTGTCTCTGACACTTTCTTTGTTTCTCTGTGTCTATCTGTCTGTCTCTGACACTTTCTCTGTTTCTCTGTGTCTGTCTGTCTGTCTCTGACACTTTCTCTGTTTCTCTGTGTCTATCTGTCTGTCTCTGACACTTTCTTTGTTTCTCTGTGTCTGTCTGTCTCTGACACTTTCTCTGTTTCTCTGTGTCTGTCTGTCTGTCTCTGACACTTTCTCTGTTTCTCTGTGTCTGTCTGTCTCTGACACTTTCTTTGTTTCTCTGTGTCTGTCTGTCTGTCTCTGACACTTTCTCTGTTTCTCTGTGTCTGTCTGTCTCTGACACTTTCTTTGTTTCTCTGTGTCTGTCTGTCTGTCTCTGACACTTTCTTTGTTTCTCTGTGTCTGTCTGTCTGTCTCTGACACTTTCTCTGTTTCTCTGTGTCTGTCTGTCTGTCTCTGACACTTTCTCTGTTTCTCTGTGTCTATCTGTCTGTCTCTGACACTTTCTCTGTTTCTCTGTGTCTGTCTGTCTGTCTCTGACACTTTCTCTGTTTCTCTGTGTCTATCTGTCTGTCTCTGACACTTTCTCTGTTTCTCTGTGTCTGTCTGTCTCTGACACTTTCTTTGTTTCTCTGTGTCTGTCTGTCTGTCTCTGACACTTTCTCTGTTTCTCTGTGTCTGTCTGTCTCTGACACTTTCTTTGTTTCTCTGTGTCTGTCTGTCTGTCTCTGACACTTTCTTTGTTTCTCTGTGTCTGTCTGTCTGTCTCTGACACTTTCTCTGTTTCTCTGTGTCTGTCTGTCTGTCTCTGACACTTTCTCTGTTTCTCTGTGTCTATCTGTCTGTCTCTGACACTTTCTCTGTTTCTCTGTGTCTGTCTGTCTGTCTCTGACACTTTCTCTGTTTCTCTGTGTCTGTCTGTCTGTCTCTGACACTTTCTCTGTTTCTCTGTGTCTGTCTGTCTGTCTCTGACACTTTCTCTGTTTCTCTGTGTCTGTCTGTCTGTCTCTGACACTTTCTCTGTTTCTCTGTGTCTGTCTGTCTCTGACACTTTCTCTGTTTCTCTGTGTCTGTCTGTCTCTGACACTTTCTTTGTTTCTCTGTGTCTGTCTGTCTGTCTCTGACACTTTCTTTGTTTCTCTGTGTCTGTCTGTCTGTCTCTGACACTTTCTTTGTTTCTCTGTGTCTATCTGTCTGTCTCTGACACTTTCTCTGTTTCTCTGTGTCTGTCTGTCTGTCTCTGACACTTTCTTTGTTTCTCTGTGTCTGTCTGTCTGTCTCTGACACTTTCTCTGTTTCTCTGTGTCTATCTGTCTGTCTCTGACACTTTCTCTGTTTCTCTGTGTCTGTCTGTCTCTATCTCGCTCTGTCTCTGTCTCGCTCTGTCTCTGTCTCTCTCTGTCTCTGTCTCTCTCTCTCTCTCTCTCTCTTCTTCTTCTTCTTCTTCTTTCTTCTTCTTCTTCTACTTCTTCTTCTTTTCTCTTTTTCTGTGAGTGGTAACTACGAATGGTAGCAAGGAAGAAAATAATGACTGGAAGAAAGTTTTTTTTTCTTAACTTTTTATTTGTACAATGCACATTGTCGTTTATTATATGACATTATACACATCAAGGGAAGAACCAGTCTCTAAAAACAAGGAACAAAGAAATGTGCAATGAACCATACGAAGGAGAAAAACAGAGCAGCATGTCAGCAGCAACATTTTGAAAGCCAACAATATGATAGGTCCAAACCGTCAGAGACAGGCATACAATACAAATAGAAGCCGTAATTCATCATTGCTACCGACAAATCCAGTATATCGTACAACGAAAAGTGATGCTTAATATGCATTGAAGGGATCAATAATTAAAGAATGAAATAATCATTTTTGCGTGAAATGTGCAATAAAAAAAGTACAATTTTTAATCCAGTTTGTATGTGTGTTATAATGTTGTCACCAATAAGGAGATTCTCATTAACCAGCATTGGTTCAGTGAGCAGTTCAGGGGAATTTGTTAGTTATCAGTTAACTCATCAGTTCCTTTGTTTATAAATTATAAATTAGTGTATTTTTACCAAAACGTAACCAACACGCGAGATGATTTACGTACATGCACTGCATGACTTAAAGCGCACAGTTCTTCAATTGATCGGCTGATTGATTACCTGTACATCATGACGGTGATAAACCAACAGAAATAAAACGTGTTGTTCAACAGCAGATGTCAGCATTTACCTGAAATATAATCGCCCACAGGCACTGATAATCAGCAGAGCGCATATTGATGCTTAATCCTTTAACTCCATAACCTTGTCCACCAGCATCCTGCATTGTCAACCATGCTAGCAAAGCAAAAATTTAACCCTTTGATTCCCGCACCTTGTCCACCAGCATCCTGCATTGTCAACCATGCTAGCAAAGTAAAAATTTAACCCTTTGATTCCCGCACTCTGTCCACCAGCATCCTGCATTGTCAACCATGCTAGGAAAGCAAAAACAGCCCTTTGACTCCCTCGCCCTATCCACCAGCTTCCTGCAGGAAGCTGGTGGATAATAGGGTGAGGGAGTCAAAGGGTTAAGGTTTTGCAGTTAGTGAACAAGGTGCGGGAGTCAAAGGGTTAACAGAAACATACATACAAAGTAAACTTCACTAAAACAGCCATATCGGTCATGCTTCTGGTCCCTTCTCGTACACAGGCTTCAACACATTAAGCAGTGCATGCTTCAGGCTGCACAGAAAGTCGCCATACGGCCACCCACCAGATGGGGACCTGCACATCTCCAGGTCAGTTCCAATGATAGGCTCATAAAAAAGTATAAAATATAGACTAGGTAAAACATAGGCGAGGTAGGGCATCAGGATCTGGCCAGTTCGTGGGTTTATGTGAAGGCTTAAGGCATGTGCAATGATCACCATACACATGGCATCTGTGACGTTAGTGCGTATAGAATTCGTTCCGAGCGCGGAGACGTCATCTTGAGAAACTGAAACTGAAACTGGTCATTGTGGTGGTGGCAACAGTAACTGTTTTCCAACAAAATTGCACAAACTGTAATGTCTGACAATGACAGTATTATTGTCGATATTGTTGTATTGTTCCTTAAAATCTAATGGATCCATTAGCCATTGTGAGGACGTCTTACACGTGTCAAAAATAAGCCAAGAATTCAGTATTGAGTAAAAGTGCAGTCAAGTAAAAACTCTACGAAGAAACAGAGAAAATATAACCCCAGTGACATTTACAGTGATGTTTGTCTGAAAAGGAAACTGGACATGAACAAGTTAGGTATCCCTACCCTAAACAGAAATTGGATCTGAATAATCCACTGTAACAAAGCCCATTAGTAAAAGCCATGACTATAGATGTGAACAAGTGGCTGTTTCATCGCCTATCAACGTAAGCGATAACCCTTGTGTTGTATACTTTCGAGTACTTTTTTTTGTATTTCTCAAGAAAAACATCGCCCCAAAAAATCGGTAAAAGGGAGACCAGAGCCCTCAGACACAATGCAGAACGCATATATATCAAATGTACAAAAATGGAGGTAAGGATAACCAAATAATTTGGCCTGTAACTGTCTCGATTTTTTTTTATCTGGGCGGACACACGAGAAAACCTGACAATATCTGTGCAATATCAAATGCAGATGAAGGTGAAAAATAAGGGGGGGGGGGGAGTTTTGGACAGACAAATGAGCAAACGAACAAAAGGACACATAAAGATCGACAGAAAAGCAACGAGATGACGACACACACGCACGCCGCGCGCGCGCGCGCGCGCACACACACACACACACACACACACACACACACACACACACACACACACACACACACACACACACACATACGCACGCACGCACGTACGTACGTACGTTCATACATACATACACACACACACGCGCACGCACGCACGCACATACGAGCTCGCGCGAACGTACACACCGAGTCACAGACACAGGAACACACACGCACATGTAGGTTACTTATCCACACGTAATGAGTCATAAGCGAACAAACGTCTGCACATTTGGACGCACGCATGCGCACGCACAGACAGACAGACAGACAGATGCATACGCCCAAACACACACGCACACACACACGCACACACACGCACACACAGAGTGAGACAGAGTGAGGAGATAGAGGAGGGATGGGGTGAAGAGAGAGAGAGAGTGAGAGAGAGAAAGAGAAGGGAGGGGGGAAGAGAAAGAAGGGAGGGGGGAAGAGAGATAGAGAAGGGAAGGGGAAAGAGAGAGAGAGAAGGAAGGGGGGAAGAGAGAGAGAGAGAGGAAAATATCAATTTACAACATAGTTCTTTTATCTGTAGCCACGTCTCTAAGCAGGAGACATAAATAGACCGGCAGAGACAGATAAGTATGAGAACAGTTCTTCGTGGTCATATAATTTCTGTACTCCGTTTTAAAACAGACAGGGAAACAAAACGGCCAGTTTTTAATTTTACAGATATGATTTTCAGTACGTCTGTAAAATATAAGTTATCCTGGGGTCGTAGTGGAATGATGTGGTAGTTCTCTCGGGGCCAGCATTATGAGATCAGTACCCATCTTCTCACCTTGGTGGTTTTACCTTTCCCAGACTTTGAAAAAAGTCAGGTACCTATTGACAGCTGGGTAGACGGAAAGTCTTACGTACATATAGACTTCTGTGGGCGTGATTTGAACTCGTGCAAACTCAAGCGGACAGGCTGGAAGGTGAGTAATCATTCGCTACGTCAAACAGGCTCTTGGTATGTGACAATATGAAGGGAAAAAAAAACCACATGACTTTCAGTCTGTCTGCTTGTGAATGAGTACCGATGTGATCTAATAGACATGTGCAGTTTAAAGTTACTTTGGGCAAAGGAGTTTTTGGCATAGTCGTACATATGCAGATAACAGTAAGCCTTTCTTTCTTTCTTTCGTTCTTGCTTTCCTTCCTTTCTTTCTATTTCCTTTCTTTTCCTTTCTTACTTTTTCTTTCTTTCTTTCTTTCTTTCTTTCCTGTCTTTCTGTGTGTCTTTATACAACTGATCCAAAATTAGGGTTTCTTTTTAACAGTAAGAGTAAATTACAAGCACCACATGTGCTACATTAGTTGATGGTCATCTTTCGATAACTTATAAAACGAGACTCTTCCGTCAAGTAGATCATCATTTCCCAGGCCTCAGGTTTACCTTTATTCTCACAATTGTTTTTCTCAGGATCATGTTGCAGCGCCCAGATGATTTCAAATGAACTAGTATCTCAATTGCCACGTTACAGAAGATCACAGTTAAATATGGCATATGTTATAGTGTGGGTTCTGGTGAAGTCTTGAGATTCCAAACTACTTACGGGTATTTGTAGTCTTGTCTTATTTTCGTGACGCCAGGGTGGACCAAGGGAAAGGCTGTCGCGTGTAATTTTTCTAAATTTATGTGTTTATGTCGTTGTAAGTGTGACGGGGTGAAAGAGTTGATGGACGTGAGCGAGCTAGAAAGCCTGAAGAGGGGAAAAACTGTGTGACATCAAAGTGTCTTATACCATTCAACCAGTCTTCCTTGGTCTGCCTCTCGCTTTACATCCAGGTATCTTTTCTGTTACACGCTTATTGGGCCATTTGGAGCCGTCTTCTGGTCAGATAGTCTATGGCTAACCATAAGCTTAAAAATGCCCAGCCAGTGCAGCTGTGTTTATTAATATTTATACTAGCGTTTGGTCATCGTTGTCTTTGTTAAATTTTTGCTGTAATTTTTTTGCTATATATCTCGTTATAGTGAGTGACTTTGCTTTAGGTGTCATTTCAGACCAAAAAGCTTGACAAATTCATAATGTTGGACATATACATTGATAGAAACATTGTCTAAACTCGTTTGTCTCTCTGCCTTCATACATTTTGATTTGAGTTTACTTTGTTGTTTGCTCGATTTTTTTTTTATTGTCTTTTATCAGTGCATATAACAATGTTTTGTGATGAATAGTTCATGAACAAGATGTTCTCTGTCAAGCATCCATCTCAGTTCTTCTCTGCAAGCAGATAATTTCCCTTTAATCTTGATGATCTGTTGCCCGACGCATATCTACAGTAGGTAGTGGGCAGGACTGTCAGGGTGTTGGGAGAGGGGACCCGAGCAGTCTACATAAACCCACTGTAACAGTTGGCACTAAATGTGGTTCCCAACCAGACCAAGACAAAGGGCGAGACAAACCTCGAATCTTGGAACACGAGACCTTGTCTATTCTGTCACCTTCCGTCACCTACAGTCTTAGAAAATAGAGATTGGCGAACAAACGAAATATTATCACGTCAGGTGAGAATATCCCTGAACATAGAAGCCAATGTACATTATCACCCTGGAAGAGACAGTTCAAAGTGTGATTAAAGCTTATAGAAGAGGGACAGACTGGTTTACATGGGAAACGCTTTAATCTGTTCCACAAATAAAGGAGCTATGAAACAAAAGAAGAGAAGTTGGAAGAGCTCTGTGAGGCAAGACGTGATACGTGGCCTTGACAGAAAAATAATAGATTTTGGCGATAACATCCAATGGAGTGGATATGCAAAATCAAGTTCCATAATCCTGATTCCAGAGGTCATCGAAACCAGTGTGATCAACAACAGCCATCTCGCCATTCTCACAGAGATCAATAAATTCCTTGATGTCGAAGAGCACGTACAACCAGGAAGACAGCGGAGGAGTCAGCAAACTGCTGTGAGACAGCTCAATGTCAGAACAAAGTTTGTGTTCGGAAAAAATGAACATGTTTACAGGATGAGAGTGGGCTAGTGGAAAAGGCAGAGTTCAAATAGAAACTTATTGCAAAACGCTCGTGCGTGCGTGTGTGTGTGTGTGTGTGTAGAACATTACCAGGAAAAGATAACGCTTTGATGTGGTAAAGTCTGCTTCCAAATGTTTAGACCCACTTAACAAAAAAGAATATGTGAGCCGCTGTTTACAACTGCATTCTGTCCTGCAGACATCACAAGCTTTACGAGCCCTTGACGTATTTAATGCACAAAACCAGTATTCAAATTGGGTATCTCAAACTTTTACATATTCACATGGTTGCACCAGAAAAAAATATTTGGGGGCAGGCAAATCAGTGTGCAGACAACGATGCACAAACGATATTACTCGACTTTCTCAGGAGAAAGAAAACCTTTTATCGCATCATGTGTTTAGTCAACATTTGCAAGGAGACTCGAACTGTGGGTGTTTTTTTTTATCTTGTGGGTTTTTTGTTTTGTTTTGTTTGTTTTTGATTCTTTTTTTTTGTTTTGTTTTTGTTTTTTGTTTTTTGCTGGATTGCTGGATGCCTCAATCACTATGAGCCACTGCCTGTCTGTAGGTTGCTTCAGTGTTAAGTACTATGAGGAATGATTCAAACAAATTGATGAAATGTAATTTAATTTTCTTGGAGATTGTTTGACAAACCTGACTCAGATTAGACACACCTGGCCCAGATTACAGCATCCCTTCGAAGTACACTTCCAGTTTGCTTCAGTGTTAAGTACTATGAGGTAAGATTCAGACAAGTGATGGAATGTAATTTTCTTGGAGATCACTTGACACACTGGCCCAGATTACAGCATCCTCTCGAAGTACACTTTCTCCAACTTCGATGCAACGTGGAAAGTGTCTGAGACAATCAAAAAGACCCTCTGAGTTGTCTTTGGTGATGGCGTTGAACTCTCGATTTCACAGCCTTTGTTAAGTCTCGGATGCTGTGTGACTTCATCAAAACAAGCCCGTTCCTTCAAGAAGGAGCTAAACCAGAAGTCGGGGCTCTAGGGTGGGCAGTGAAGAACTTCATCTTTGGTCTTGTGGAAACTGAGGTACGGCTCATATTTTGTGCAAACAAATGATGTAAAGCAGGACGATCCGGGTTCCAGTGTTTGAGTGCTGACTTCTGTTCTCCTGAGTGACTTGGCAATTGGGTAATACAGTCTTTGCCTAGAGTGTTCCGGTGACATTGTTTTTAGCACGCAGAATGTCAATAGCAGTGGGACCTTGGTGCTTCAAAATACAACGAACACCCTTTTTCTGCTCTGAAACCTTTCCGTCCCAATTTAGTGACATTGATCACTGTTTCCACTCACGCTTTGTTTCAACGTTTGCTTGTAATACCATAGTGTGAGACCCATGTCTCATCTCCACTGATTATATCCGTAACATTTGGGTCCATTGGGTTCAGAAAGGTTTAACACATCGCGTGCAGTATGTGCTGGTCGCTTCTTCTGTTTTCGATCGACTTATGCGGCAACCGCTTTGCTGCCAACTTTCAAAGCTGAAAATCATTAGGAAAAGTTCTTTGGACTTGTTATGTATGAAAGTAAAAGCCTTGCATTTATATCTCGGTTTGCAGATGTGTAGGTCAACCTTCAAAATTTTGGACACAGCAGCCATATTATCTCTGAAGTTGTCTCAGAAGTTGCTTTGACTTGTCAGAGTTGTTACCTTTTTCCCAATTTTGGATTCCTGCTTCCATCGTCTGTCTGTAGGTATAAAACAGCTTTGATCTCTGCAACTTTCAGCAAATCTATAACAATTTTCATTGCATCATCACCCAGCTGCGGCCTCACAAAGACGAAACTCTTCGAAGTGTTTGTAAAAAGACAGGCGAGAGGCGCATCGAAATTAAGTGTAATTTGAAATCTTTTCATTTTAAGACAGAGCGGTCTGATGATATCAGCGTTAAAAGGGACACAGATAAAAGGTTTGGCTTTTCGAGTGATCTGTTACTTTTTGTGATCATTGAGCTGAAGTGTCTGTAAAAGCGGTTTGATCATTTAGTTTGGATCATACCTCGTATCGTATCGTATCTATTCCCAAAGGTATAGTAGGCTACTCTTTGTCAGTGCGTAGATCAGGGTTCAAACACTTACACTATGACAATACACCCGTATGCGATGGGAAAGTTATAATTGATGAAGGGAAAAATTTTGATATATTAGATAGCACTTTTTGTCATCTGTTAATGGTTGATGAGGCCAGTAAGTAGACTTTAACATGAATGTATTATTGTTAGGAGTACAGATTGGAATGTGTTTGTCTGAATAAATGTTGCTTGAAAGTAGGTTATAAAGCAATGCAATGAAAGCAGACACAGAGTAAAATCAAAGCAGCAGAATAGAGCAAGAGAGTATTAAGAATATGAGAGGGCGAAACAATAATTATTATGTTTTTATCAAAAACATGGTCCCAGTAAAATATTAATACCTCCTCTTTAGCCTTTACCAACTTTTAGTGTGATGTAATGCCGCTGCGTTTGTGCTTGTATTACATTTTGCTTTCAATCAATAAGACGTCGTTTTCCTCACACATGCCTTGAAATAATCAAATATATAAAAAATGACAAAGCATAGCCCAGCATTTACTCTGCCGTCATGTAAAACGCGTGCATACACCATACGCGTACGCACACACGCACGGATATGCAAGCGCACACGATTTTTCGTTGTGCTAAGTGTTTATAAAATTCGCTGGTACCCAAGGATACTATTGTTCCTATCAGTTTTCATGTCACCATACATTTCCGTCAAACTTTCTTTTTAAGTATGTCATCTTGCAATAAAATTTCTGTGAAATTTTCTTTTACAGTCGTCGCTGTACCATTTGCCAGGTTGCCATCAGCTTCTGTGATTAAATTGTTTCCTTAAAGTACTTCTAGGCTAAACAAAAAGTAGCCTATATCCGTTTTCATCTTTACACTGAAATACGTAAATCATCATACTAGGACAACCCCAAGTCCTTGATCAGTAATAACAATGACAACCTGACTGTTTTACAATATTTTCGGGAATTTTTTTTATCAAAGAAGTTTCCTTTTGTGGGTGTTTTCTTCACTTAATGAATGACTCGTTCTTAATATACTTACTATTATATCTATCTATCTATCTATCTATCTGTCTATCTATCTATCTATCTGTCTGTCTGTGTCTTTCCACCTACATATCTACCTGTCTATCTATCTATCTACCTACCTGTCTATCTGTCTATCTCTATCTATCTATAATATAATATGATATGTGTGTGTGGTGTGTGTGTGTGTGTGTGTGTGTGTGTGTGTGTGTGTGTGTGTGTGTGTGTGTGTGTGTGTGCGTATGTATAATGTATTTATCTGTATCTATAATTTTGTGTGTGTGTGTGTGTGAGGAGAGAGAGAAAGATTGTCTCGTTTGTTTTCTTTGCTGTCCATGGAACTCTCAACATTCTTCTTAGAAACCACATCTCGGCTGCCTCAATCTTAATCTAGCTTTGCGTGTTGACTGCCATGCCTTACAGCCGTATAACGGTATCGGTTCTATATAGCGTTCAAGAACTCTCTTCCTGATGTTAATTGATAGGCATTTGTGGTAAGAATGCTTTTCATCTTCTTGAATGTTGTTTCGGCTAATCCATCCTGTACGGAAGGTTAAACGTCAGCGGTGAATTATGTAATCCACCCTGTAAAGGGTGAACAGGGAAACCAGAGAGGAGACAAGGTAAACAGAATAAAAACCATTTGATCTATTCCACAAACAAAACAACAACAAAAAAGCATGAAAAACAGGAGTTCAAAGAACTCTGTGGCGCGATGCGTAACAGGTGATGTTGAATGGTAAATAACGAAGGTATTATTAACAGTAATATCCAGTGGATCGGACGAGCAGATTCCGGTTCCACGACAATCCTGATTCCAGGAGGCCAGCGAAGCCATTGTGACCAACAACGGTCGTCTCGTCGTTCTCACAAAGAAGCAAGAGATCAAGAGAGCCAGGATGTCGGTGGGCAAATTTCATTTGAACAGACAGCGGAGGAGTGAACAACTGTTCTGAAGCCGCTCACTGTCAGGACAACTTTAATGTCAGAACAAGACGCTGTTGTCAGAACAGGTTGCGCTGCAGTAAGACGATTATCGATGAAAAAAAGTTGTATGTTATAAGCATCTTTTTAACGTTTGTTGCTCGATATAGTATGGTGCTCATGTGTTGTTACAAGGAAGAGTTATAATTACCGAATATAATTTTTTTTTTAACTTTTGTTTTATTCGTCTTTTGTTTCACGACAAACGGACATCAAACATACAATGTGGCAACAAAGAATGACAACAACAACAACAACAACAACAACAAATTACACACATGAAAAGACAAATGTTGACAAATGAACTCCTTACAGTATACAGAATATACATAATGATACATCATGATAGTTTGTACATTGGAAGTTTAAAAATGAACATTAAGATTTATCACATGTCAACATTTCCCCTATGAACCCATTTCACATACCACATCTCTTTACTGAACGACAATCAAACATCATCGAACGATGTGGTAACAGAAATGATATGTTTATACATATAAGACAAATGTTGTTCACATCAAAACAACCTGTAACTTACAAAACATATAAGACAATATTGTAATCAATGATGGTTTTATTATGTACATCAGTATTCAAGAACATGTCATGAAGAAATTCTGTTTTCTACGGGGAGAAACATTGGCATACAGTTGTTCCACTGAGCACCAAAAATGGACAAATGAAAGTTTATTTTGGCATTATATTGTTCTATTTCCAATCTCTGGTTTAGCATTCTTTGGAAAGCATGTATACTTGGAACACATTTGTCTATTTTGCTTTTATTAATTGATAAAATGCATAGAAAACGCTGCGTAATAGCGTGCATTTTCTTTGCATGTTTTTGGGTGGGTGGGTATGTAGCGTTAACATATTGGCGAAGAAAATCGACGACGTAACGGTTTAAAACGCAGTGCTTCGTGAAAGCCATTGTAGTAGTTTAACACAAGATGATGAAACTTTGCATAGTTATTGATCATTCCCACGTCAGAATACGAAAATGTGTTGTGAAGCCACATACTGATTCAGACTTTGATGATGAAGCAAATCTGCAAAGTAGCTGATAAATGTTTGTTGCCAGAAAAGATCACATACGAACACTAGTCTGTTGACAGAATAGGCCACATTCTTGTTAAGAAACAACATTCTTTTTTTCCAAAGAGAGTTTGACAAAACAGTCCGCATTCTTGTTAAGGGACGACATTCTTTTCTCCAAAGAGAGCTGTGTTCTTTATGAATAATACATCATTAGCACAGACACTGATAGCAAAAGGGACAACGAAACCGCTGTATTGTCGGTTACAGTAAATCCATTTTATCTGTCTGCCTATCGGAACTGTTGGCGACATATGATAGATGACAATAGATATTCTTTTATCCATTCTCTTTCTGCCTGTTGAAATTATTGGCTTGATTATATCGTACATCTCTGGGTTTTGTTTTCTTGGCTCGATGGTATTCGAATTGGTAGTTCATTTGCCTATATATATGTATGTATGTATGTATGTATGTATGTATGTATGTATGTATTGTGTGTGTGTGTGTGTGTGTGTGTGTGTGTGTGTGTGTGTGTGTGTGTGTACAACGCGCCATGTACAGGGCTCCCACATTTCCGCGAATTCGCGGATTTCCGCTAAAACCGAGAGTGAGAATCCGCGAAAAAAACATTTTCCGCGAAAAAATAAAAACTATAAAAAATATAAATTAAGCTCAGATATGTATCAGATTGCGCCATTTTAAACATAAAATTTCAAAATTTTCCATGTGGGCAAGTCCCCTCCCAGACCCCCTCTGATTTTCAAGGATTTTTGCTTTTCCTCAGTGGGAGCCCTGCATGTAATACCAGTTTCCAGCTATTTCTGTTTTGAAAAATTCAGATGTTTTAAAATACTAGGTATTCAACTTTGGACACATGGTCGAATATGTATTGTTTCACCGTTTGGTTATTCAAATAGGCGTCAGTTCTTTTTACCTCTGTGTGTGTGTTGATGGGGGATGGGGGGATGTGTTGTTGTTTGTGCTCTACGACAGTCGGTTTTATACACGTGTGTTTTGTCTGTTTGTTGCATGCTACGTGTCATTATGCAAGGTGTCATCGTGAGTCTCTGGCATGTCATATGATGTGATTATCTGCTGTATGCTTGGTGCACCTGCGAGGGTGAAGCAGCTTGGTGCATGCGTGTGCATGGCTTGCTGTTGTTGTGGATGATGATGATGGTGGTGGTGTGATGATGATGGTGGTGGTGTGATGATGGTGGTGGTGTGATGATGATGGTGGTGGTGTGATGATGTTGACAGTGGTGGTGGAAAGATCTAGTTTTGTTTTGTTTTACGCTTCAGGAAAGGTAAAGAACACGCTACGTTACGATAAAACAAACCAACAAAACACCGAAACATTCTGAGGAAGAAATTTGTAACTAAAAAAAATTCTGACTTGTTCGGTTACTTTTAATGTTTTGGGGATATAAAAGTCGATCGTTTGCTGATAATGTTAACTTGGTCTACTTTGTTGATAAGATATCTGCAGTGTGTGTGTTTGTATTATGATTATTGCATTGTATGTTATTGAATGGTTTAGAAATGATAAGGAAGGAAAAGCTGAGCAGTGCGTGTTTGTGCAATATGATTATAGCATCGTATGTTGTTGAATAGAGAACACCAGGTAGACCCAGGGAGAAGATACTGGACGGACTTGCAGGATGGCTGAAGACAGAGAGGGTGGGAGATGTACTTGCAGCGACAGGGGATAGATTCGTGTGGAGGGCCATGATCACCAACGCCATGCCGCAGGGCACATGATAATGATGATGATGTTCTTGAATTGTTTAGAAATGATAAAGGAAGGTAAAGTCGAACAGTTCAAAACAAGAAAACAGCAGAAATGAAGAGTTCCCGTCTTCAATTCTCGGCTTGCGGATTTGAGATGGCATGGGACACTTGGTCATACAACTTGAAATTAATGTGGCTGTGAATGGTTAGGCGACTCTGTTCTTGGCTGGGGGAAGGTACATGAGTGAAGACAAGCATAGGATTCAACATTACCGAAGCTGGCCCGACAGTAGTGAGGTTTCTGCCATTTCATTCCCCAACAGTCTCATGGTTACGGAATAGCCTTTACAATTGTCTTGGCGACACAGTATTGTGTTCATCTCCAAATGATTCTCTGTGCACAACTGAGTAGTATGACGGATCGCCGGGTAGAACTTGTTATGAATAGCAAGATGATCATTTGAGGCAGTAAAAAGAACACTCGATTTGTTTGGCAGAAAATCCGGAATTCTTTGAAACACAGCAAAACCTAATGTTGTGTGGCTTGGCAGTAGATGTAACTCACCAGTGAAATACATGGATTATTTACATATGGAACGGAACTCATTAAATTTAAAATATTGGGGATATGGCTGACAAATGATTGGAAACACTGTAATACTGAAGTTTACTGAGAATTTTGAAGAAATCAAAGCGTTATATAGATCATGGCTGAAAAGACTAACCATCTCTCTTGGCAGGGTTGCTGCCCTTAAATCTCTCATTTTATCCAAAACTAATCACTTGTGGATTTGGCTTCCACATCCACCAGTCTAACAGATTCTTTGCAAAAATCAGTATTTCAGTTTATGTGGAATATAAAAAAGAAAATCACCAGAAAAAAGAAAGCGTTAAGTATTGAGAATGGTGGCTTTGGAATACCTGACGTAAGGAAACAAACTCATTTTGGAAAAATGCCCTGCATGCATATAAAAAGTATGGCAAAACTTTACAGACAAAAACATCTGAAGAATTTCTTGAAGAACCAGTATTATAAAACGAAAATGTCAACGTAGAAAACAAAGATCTGTTCTCCAAGAACTGGGTGAACAAGGAGTATGTTTTGTCAAGAATGTTAAAAACCCGGATGGCATATTTATGTTGTTTGCGAGTTTTAAAGACAATTATTCAATAAACACGAACTTTGTAACCTATACTGTAGTGTTACATGTTATTTAATCGTATTTCAGCAAACGTAAAACAGTTTTCTGAAAAAGACGTGGTTTAGCGATTTTTTTTTTCGTGGGGTTGGAGGCTGCAGCCTAAGTTTTCTGTTTAGGTAGTTCTTTTATCTAGAGCTGTAACACATTTTCCGCATTTGTGCTTTGCCGGTTTTTTGTTTTTGTTTTGTTTTGTTTGTTTTTCATTAATTTTTCAAGATAAGTTTTCTTATCCAATTTGATTTAAAAGCATTGATACATTTCGTCCAAATCAGATATTCCAAGGCCACTGTTTCTGACGTATTAGATGCTTGATTTTCTGTGGATTATGACTCGTTTATTCTGTACAAACTCGATTACTATTTTCAGAAAATTAGTGGGTTGTCCGAGATATTTGGTAACAAGATCCCGTACATGAATGATGTTGGATGCGATGAGATTAAAACAGCTATCCTTCCAAATGAACTTATTGTCCCTTTAACTATGTACTGTTTGACGTCTTTCAGCATTTTTCTGTCTCAGAAATGTGTTATGTCACAGTTTTTTTTAAAAATTTATTTGTTAGCCATATTTCCAATACTTTGAACTACTTGGATTTTAGTGCATGTGTAAGTGTTGCACATAATCAACTTGTGAATTGGGTCTGCTGCCAAACTACGGCACTGGATTTTCCGCATCTAAGATTGGTCCCGATTTTTTGCCAAAATTATCCAGTGTGCTTCTTACATCCTTGAATGATCTTTTGTAGCCAACTATTATGATTTCGGAGGTGTCAGTATATCGCGAAATTTTGTGTTGACTTTGTTAAATTGATATGCCTTTAATATTTTGGTTCCCGTCGTGGGGATGCCGGGTTTTTTTTTTAGTATAAATAGTATCCCCACTTTCTGGAAAGTGTGTGCTAGAAAGTTCCTCTTTTCTTTCACTGTCTTTGTTTCTGCCTTGTTCCTTTGCTCTCTGTCATTTCTTCCTTTCATTTTCTATCTTGCAGATCCATTCACTTGCATGTCTTCGATAGTCTTATG
>JAPXFY010000021.1:17432063-17449563 GCA_030674185.1 Monoplex corrugatus | reverse complement strand
ACCAGGCTCATACACACACACAGGCTCATACACACACACACACACACACAGAGGCTCACACACACACACACACACACACACAGGCTCATACACACACACACACACACACACACACACACACACACACACAGGCTCATACACACACACAGGCTCATACACACACACACACACACACACACAGGCTCACACACAAACACACACACACATTACATTTCGCTTTTACATGTACGTGTCATCTTTAAAGTTGTCAAGAGACATCCACTAGAGACTGACAAACTAGTTATCATCAGATTAGTTTAGCTTAGAAAGAACAGATTACTTTAATGAATTCAGACTGAATAGATATTTTCCTTCTTTCATTTTTGCTTTTTGATGTCGTAGTTGGCCTTTTATTTATTTATTTATTTATTTATTTATTTATTTATTTATTTATTTATTTATTTATTTATCTATTTATTTTTTCTTTAATATCAGTATCTTAGGTGACGAGTTTTTTTGTTGTTTTTTTATCTATAAACGAACGTCACATCCACAAAATCCAGAGAGCATCGTTCATAATTAGGCTTGTCAGAAATCGTGCACTAGTATTAGCAGAGATGTGACGACAGTTTTAGTCATCTTAATTGCATAGCAGCAACACGATATAAAATCTCTGTAATTTCAACGTGAAGTAGACTCAAAAGTAGATCTTTTGCGACGTGGTGGTGGGTGGGTTGGTGGGTGGGTAGGTGGGTCTGTCTGTCTGTGTATGTGTGCCTGTGTGTGTATGTGTATGTATGTATGTATGTATGTATGTAGTGTGCCTCTGTGTGTGTATGTGTATGTATGTATGTATGTATGTATGTATGTATGTATGTATGTATGTATGTGTGTGTGTGTGTGTGCGCCTCTGTGTGTGTTTCTGTGACTCTGTGTGTGTGTGTGTGTGTGTGTGTGTGTGTGTGTGTGTGTGTGTGTGTGTGTGTGTGTGTGTGTGTGTGTGTGTGTGTGTGTGTGTACGAGCAATCGAGCGAGCGCAAGTGCGTACGCGTGCGTGTGTGAAAGTTGACTCGATGGTAGTCATCATGTGTTTTGCTGTGTGTGTGTATTGTGTGTGTGTGTGTGTGTGTGTGTGTGTGTTGTGTGTTGTGTGTGTGTTCGTTCGTTCGTTCGTTCATTCTTTGATCTAACGTCTTTTCACTATAAATGATATTAGACAATATCACGTGTGGTGTGTGTGTGTCTGTGTGTGCGTGTTTGATTTTTTGAAGCTGACTCGATCGTAGTGAGGTCTCCTAAGCGGTTATTGAACTACCTTTACTTTATTTTGTGAAAAACAAATTCCCAAGGTTGGTCATAGAAACAGCTTAGCGAACTGTTACAGACATTACATTGTTGAGTTGATGTGGATACGAACATTGTAGTGATAAACCTGACATTTGTTTCCACAGGATTGCTTACATGTTTTAGAAATAAAAGGACGAACGTGAATGGCTCACTCACAGCATTTGCCGTGTGACTGTGGTCGTTTTACACATTTTTTTCCAGCTAACGAGGCTGTGAGGAGCTACGACATGCCTAGCAAGCCGTTGGTGGATAAACAATCGCTCAAAAAGTATAAGGAAAATGAAACGGAGAAAGAAATTGAGCCAGGAAGACTGCAACACCTACAGAACTACTTCTATGGTAGTGTGGACACTTTTATTCAAGACCTTGCCAGCGCATAGGGTTTTGTGCAGGCTTAGGGAGTCTGCCAGATAATTGTTGGCAGATTTGGGTGGGGCACATACAGAATTCTTCAAGTGCGATGAATCCCTCTTGAACAAACACAAACTCAAACTCGTGTGGACAATACTAATGCCAGATTTCTAGAACAAAGCACCAGGACCATGGTGGAGCCATTTATAAGTGAAGCTCTGATTTAGAAAAGGAAGAGGATGCGTGGATGCTGTTTTAACACTCCACCGTCGTTTTGACACAGCTTGAGAATACTGGCAATAGCTCCACCCCGTCTTCATGGATCAGGAACAGACATTTAAACTGCGTAGACGACTGATACTTTGGAAAGTCTTAAAGTCGTGTGGAATTAAAATCCAGCTCCTCAACAACGTAAGAATACTATGCAAATGGTGAAGTCTTGTTAGGACCCCCAAGTAGACTTTCCATTGGCTCCAAGTAATATCTGGGATCTGATATTGGTGCGTAATATCACTGATATGCTCTCTATAATTTTCCATTGCTTTTATTCTTTCTCCCCATTTATAGCCGTCGTGTGTGTGTGTGTGTGTGTGTGTTGTGTGTGTGTGTGTGTGTGTGTGTGTATGTGTGTGTGTGCGCGGCGCGCCCGCGCGTGTGTTTGTTCAGCGCTTAGATTTGATTTTATCAAGATTTTGCGCTACATAAATATTGTAATTATTATTATAATTATTACTTCTTTATATCATCTACACAGACAGCGTTTTTACTAGTGTACATATACAGTGTTAGGTTCTTTTTTATACGTAAAATCTAACCTTTGAAACGGCTGAAAACAACTTCGGCACGACAGAGATTAGAGTAGAAAAAGCTACAAGGAAAACACGTCCTCCAGCACTGCAGTAATAGGATGGTTTAGATCAAGTCGAAATGTCATCGTTGTCTCATTTAGTTATTTTGCCTAGAAATACAGTCTTTTTGATAAATATATTGTGTGTCATCCATCATTACATGAAAATGAAATGTGGACGTAAAGCAAGAACAAGACGAAATTCTGCTTTAAATAGTGTATTTGAAACACCTTGTCCTGAGCTTGTATACCAATTAGTCAATCATACCGTCTGTATTGGGGCAAAAACGAAAAGAAATACCCAGATTATTATGACAGATATGATCGTTATACTATACAATGTTGCTGGTGTAATGTCAAACAGAAGCAGTAACATGAAATTAGCGATGAGATCTGTATTATGTCTTTGCCCTCACATTCTCCGGCCCATTATAAGTAAGGCGGAATCCTCATTACTAAGCCTTTCTCCCCATCCTGTGTCTCTCTGTCTGTCAGTCTGTCTGTCTGTTTGTCTGTCTCTGCTGCTGTCTGTCTGTCTCTCTCTTTTTGTGTGTGTGTGTTGTGTACTACATACACACACACAAAAAAAACCCAACAATACACCCTATACATACAAAATACATAAAATACATACTATATATACATATACATACATATATATAATATATATATATGTGTGTGTTTTGTGTGTTTCTCTTTTTGTGTCGTGATCTGTCTCCTCTGTCTGTCTCTCTCTGTCTGTGTCTGTCTCTCTCTCTCCTCTCCACACACATATATATATCTCACGCGCGGGCGCTCTGTCTCTGTCCGTCTGTCTCTCTCTACATATATTACATATAGATTACAATATATATATATATATATATATTATATATACATATACATATATTTATATAATACATACACATGCATAAAACTAACAAATATCAAACACATCACGTGCAGCATGACACTGTCGCAGGACGAATATGTTAGATGTGTGTGTGTGGTGTTTGACGAAATGACATGTTCATTTTTCACTAAATCCACCCCAGTCACCATTCTCCATTTCTGTCTTAGTGAAACGCAGCACTCGTGCCTGCAGAAAACTAAAAGAAATGTCGAGTAGCTGTATCAAAAGAAATAGATTTGTGGAGTAAGGTGTAACCTCGTCAGTCTGATTGAAAACACATTTACGCTGTCCTCTCTCATATGGTACTATAATTGTTTTTGATCTTTCTTTCAAAATGCCTTTTCCGTCTTTTTATTTGTTCATGATTTTCTTTGTCGTTTTTCTTCTTTCACTCCAAAAAAGACATTTCTCACATGGGTTATTCATACTTTGTTTTCGAATTGTTCTACCCAGTTCAGGAGTTTTGTCTCTTTCCTTTTGTAGTTATAGTTGTGTTTGTCTTTCACGATGATTTTTGTTGTTGTTTTTGTTGTTGTTGTTTTAGCTCTTGTCCTTTTACCAGCGAAAGCAAACCCCATGGGGGAATGCCGGGGGCTTTTAAAATACTATCCCCACCTTTTGGAAATTCTGTGCTAGAAATGTCCACCTTTCTGCACTGTTTTGTTTCTGCTTCGTTCCTTTGCTTTCTGTCATTTCTCCTGTCATTTTCTGCCTTGCTGGTCCATTCACCTGTATGTGTTCTATGACAGTCTTGCATACTTTTTCTTAGGATTGACAATTGGGTACATGTATGAAGTGCATTTTGACACTAAAGAAACTTGATGTGCAGAAGCAATTTTTGGTAATTCAGGCCCATGTTTATATACTTTGGTGTCCTTAGTTACATTTAAATTTGTATTCATATTTATTTTTTTAAATCCCTTGAAGAGAAAGTAGGTGGAGAGGTTATCGCCAGGGTCAAGTCCTTAGAGTGTGTGAACGAATCCATTGAGATGTGTGCTTAATGTCCTTTTCCTGTTTTTCCCTTAGTGATGTATTGTGTACGTTTTAGATGGTTTAGTGTGATATGGCTCTGTGCTGTTGGCTGGAGGTTAAAATATTAACAATAAAAAAAGCAAACCTGATGTTCTCTGTATATTCTTTGTGATTGGAAACTGTCTTATGCTTTTTCGCAAACAAAAGTATTATAATTATTCTTTTCTTTATCTCGACGTTCTTGATCAGGTTCAGCTTTTTTTCAAAACTCTGTGCTGCCTGTTCGTAAGTTTTTCCCCAGCATTGGACACAGCCGATAAATCACAAAAAAAGTAGGGAATGAAAAAAAATCCTCAAAAGTATAAAAAACAGAGGACAGAATGTCATCAACATTACTTTGGTTGTTTACATATTGTTTTTGATTCTGAAGTAGGCTCACAACACGCGTGTTGCAATGTCGTAAATAAAATGATGTCTTGTGTTTTGTGTGATGAGATTCCTGCTGAAATGTTGGGATGGTTTCTATTTTTCTGCGAATATTTTTTCTTTGGTTATCTGTTCGTTATTTTTCCGTCGTTTTCAGCAGCCATCCATCAATACATCATCCCGCGTATTGACAGAACTGAGTTTCTGTTGAATTAGATAACTTCTATGTCAGTATGGATGCCGCCTGTACAATCGCTACTTTCGTCCTGCTGGCCTCGTTTGATTTGTGTTGTGTGGTTGGCTTTTCTTTACACAGTAACATCAGCCAGTGGAACCATGTATTTGGTTGGTTTTAAGTACATTCAACTCCCCCTTTGGGGATTGGGCTCTTTTAGAATAAATACTATCCCCACCTTCTGGAAATTCTGTGCTAGAAATTTCCTCTTTTCTGTCACTCTCTTTATTTCTGCCTTGTTCCTTTGCTTTTGTCATTTCTTCCTATCATTTTCTGCTTTGCTGGTCCATTGACTGTATGTGTTTGATAAAGTCTTACGTACTTTTTTCTCAGGATTGATAATTGTGTACATGTATTAAGTACATTTTTGGCTCTAGGGAGGCAAAATATGCGAAAGAATTTTAGGTAATTTATGCCCATTTTTATATATTTTGGATGTCCTTGGATATGCTTGAATTTGTATTGAGGTGTTTTTTGAATCCCCTGTGCGATAAATTGGACGGAGTGGTCAACGCCAGGTGTGTGTCCTTGGATTATGTGCGCGAATGCATTGATGTGTGTACTCGATTTTCTTTTCGTTTTTCCTGTTGAAGTTTTGTATGTTTTGAAATGGTTATAGCCCTGATACGGCTGTACGCAGTCGGCTGGGCTTTAAACAAAAATAACATTACAAGTACACTTAATACATTGTCTCCAGACAAATCACGTCGCCTCAGCACGGTGCTGCCCATTTTATCTTATTTTCTTTATGTTTGTATTTTCTTTTTACTTATGACCATGGGTTTTTCTTACAGATTGTCGCCAGGTTCAGCTGTAGTTGCTGTGAGATGGGTTTTTCTTACAGAATATCGCCAGGTTCAGCTGTGAGTTGGCTGTGGAGATGGGTTTTTTCTTACAGAATCCATCGCCCATGGTTCCTAAGCTCTAGTTGCCATGCAGGTCTTTTAAAGATGCTACACACAATGACCTCTGTTTATCGGTCTCTTTCACGTGTGTGACTGGTACCTCACGAACCACCATTCGAAGTCTAGTGTGTGGGGGTGGGGTGGGTGGGAGGAAGAATCCCTGTATACCAGAAAGACGGGTAACCAGACCACCGCTCTAGGCCTAAGGGGAGAAGAATCCCTGTATATCCGGGAATTGGAATGTAAGTCACGTTTCTTGTGTCCTAAGCGGATGCTCCATTTAGAAAAGGCAGTATGACAGATGGAACACGGCGGCAACGTATATGCAAATCATGATCGGTGAAGAATGTGTTAAAAGTGAAAAAATTTCTTCAAAAACTAAACAGAATTTGGTTTGTACCTTCGAAGTTCTTGATGAATAAATAATGATGTTTGTTTTTTGTTAGTTTTTCTTTTTTTTTCATTTACAGTTTCACTGAATGCATGTTTGTCTGTTTTGCATTGTTTATTTGTTTTTAAGACAGTGATGCGCGCTCGGAAGAAATTGCATATTCACCAACACCAGAGCACAACAGTGATGGAAAAGATTCCAAAATGATCATGGTATAACTCGTAAGACTGCGAATAAACTCAATGCGCTGGTATGAAAACTGTGTCCATCTGAAGGTCAACCCGCACTCAACCGAAACTCAAGCGTCATGGGCATAGCGCTTTAACCAGCTGACGTAACAGGCTTGTTTCACAAATCAATACAAAACAAAACAAATCAGTTGTTTATCCAACACCCACACACCCCGTTTTCCTGTTCGGATATTTTTGACATTATAGGGTAATTACCACTCCGGTCCTTTTTCCTGTGCGCTATTATTGTCTTGCAGGAGATTGTCGTACGTGTCTGGGGAAAGGGCACGTGATGTCCGCAGAGATCAGAGCAGCGACACAAAGGGTCACCTGACTAATCTGATCTCAATTTTTTTGCATGTTGATGTTGTCTAGATCCTGTACATAAAAGGATCATCTTGTGCCATTTTATTAATGAAATTAAATAGTATCCCCACCTTCCGGAAATTCTGTGCTAGAAATTTCCTCTTTTCTGTCACTCTCGTTGTTTCTGCCTTGTTGCTTTGCTTTCTGTCATTTTTCCTATCATTTTCTGCCTTATGGCCCATTTACCTGTATGTGTTCGATAAAGTCTTACTTACTTTTTCTTAGGATTGATAATTGGGTTCATATTTAAGTGTATTTTGGGCTCTGGAGAGGTGAAATATGCGGAAGGAATTTTAGGTAATTTATGCCCGTTTTATATGTTTTGGTGTCCTTAGGTATGCTTAAATTTGTACCCAAGTATGTTTTTTTTAAATCCCCTGTGTGATAAATTGGAAGGAGTGGTCGACGCCGAGGGCATGTCCTTAGATTATGTGCGTGAATGCCTTGATATGTGTACTTAATTTTCTTTCTTTCTTTTTCTTGAAGTTTTGTGTGTTTTGAAGCGGTTATAGCCCTGATATGGCTCTACATTGTCGGCTGGGCTTGAAACAACAATAACAATAACAATATTAATGAAATAACTTTTGAGACGAGAAGAATGCCCTTGTAAACCAGTAGATCCTTTTCTGGTGCTTCAGAGTCAGACATGTTGGTATAATTGCCTTACTCTTATGCACGAGATTGATGTTTAAGTGGTATAGTTTTATTTCAGCTCTCATCAGTTGAAAACACGTCATTGTGGTCATTTTGCATCTACACAGTCACTTGGTCTCTGCCACCTCACTCCCCTACGTCCCCAGGATTATGGAACTATCTAGGTAGGATCTCAGGACCTGGCCAGCTCATGGGTTTGTGTGCAGGCTTAAGGCTTGTGCCGTGATCATTTGGATCTTCTCCATCACATGGCACCTGTGACGTTAGTGCATATGGAATTCATTCCCAGCGCGGAGACATCATCTTGAAAAATTGAAATTGAAATTGAAAAATTGGCCAGTGTTGAACGTACAAACTTCGGGGAGGAAAACTGAGACAGACCTTGGTAGATCGTGACTTGGTCAGATATGTAAGTAAGGAGTTGTATGAAACTGGTGTGATCAGTAATGATGTTTATGTAGATTCAAAACGGGCACCACTGAATATGGTTGAGATGATCTTGCAGAAGTTTGCGATCTTCCTCGACGGTAGACTCTACTGATAGTCCGACGGATGAGCAGGCATGCTGGTCATTAGCAGCGTTGTGTAGGTTTCCATGCTGAATAGAAAACCAATCCTGGAATCAATGTTCTTAAGCAAGCACAGTATATAAAAATATTGTGACCTGGTCTTCCTTGTCTCCTATAACAAGAGATATGCATGGAATATGATAATGCTGGGTCTTGGTGGAGTTTGGCACTGCGATTGTAATCCGAAGAGATCGCTGTGGTAGTGTGTTGGAGGGCTGGGATTATCAAGAAACACCCTGGATGGGACCCAGAGCAACAATGCCTAACCACCGGCCGACCCCACAGGCGAAACGATCGCCATTTCTCCAAGCAAAGAGGGTTAGGTTTGGAGAGGAGGGGCGACCCTTGCATTTGATAAGCCCATCAGACCCAGGCGTCAGTTACCTTGTTAACAAGTCGAATGGCAAGGTAGGTAGATGCCAAACCCCAGAACACACCCACACAACGCGCACCAGCCAGTTCCAAGCGCAGCCATCTCTCCAGGAAGGTTGGAACGAATAAGAGTGATGACAAAGTTAGAGGAACGTGCACACATATATGATGAACTGGCTAAGAACAACACACTGACACAGTTTTAAAAAAAGTAGATAAGTCATTGTTTTAGACAAATAATAATAAGAGATTTGTTTCATCTGGAAAGATAATCAAACAAGAAAACGTTGCTTTCCCTTATTCATTTTTTGGGTGTTTTCCCCCCACAGAATATAACGCATTTATTATGATGTCTGACTTTACTTGTCTTTACGTTCAAACTTTTCAAACTAGATACAAAAGGTTTATATGATTTTTATATCGGAGACAATAAATTCTTTCAACATTTTCAACTGGTCGAAGAGAAAACTAAGTAAAAGAACGTGCAGGTCTAATATTGATGACAACAGCAATCTTATTGATGACATAAAGCTGTCTTTCATCAGTCTTTGATGTCATGTTTGTTTCTTTTGTTTCCTTCCAATCTCATGTTTGAATTTAACAATATATGATGATATGCTGGTCTCAAAAGACATTTGTTCGTGTGTTCGAGAAGTGAATGAAAACATTGCGAGATATTTAAAGGAAGTCATTGAAAAAGTATTGCCACGACTGTCAAAAACACTTCAGTCCACAAAAGGATTTTCTGTGCCTTGAGCACAATGTTACAAAACCATCGTTCAAGGACATCAAGCCAGAGTCATGATAGTTCAATATTTTTTCTCACACTCTTCAGCAAAGTGTAGTGTTTGTCAGTGAGTGGCAACCCTTGTTTGAAACCAGAGTAGAAAAACTGAACATTGCATTGAAGTATGTAGTGTGATTTTTTTTCGATGTAAGATCTTGGTCCTTTGAAATATAACACAGGAATATGATGCTCTGGTCCATCAGCAAGGAACTGGATGAAAGATTTTAAGAATGGTAAAACATGTCCCCCCGTGGGAGTGCCAGGGGCTCTATCAGTATCCCCACCTTCTGGAAATTCTGTGCGAGAAATTTCCTCTTTTCTTTTACTCTCTTTGTTTCTTTCTTCCTCCTTTGCTTTCTGTCATTTCTCCGTATAGTTTTCTGCCTTGCTGGTCCATTCACCTATATGTCTTCGATAAAGTCTTACGTACTGTTTTCTTAGGATTGATAATTGAGTAGATATATTAAGTGAATTTTATCCTAAGGAGGTGAGATGTGTGGAAGCAATTTTAGGTAATTTATGCCCGTTTTCACGTATGTTTTTTGTCCTTAGGTATGCTTAACTTTGTATTCAGGTATGTTTTTTTTAAATCCCTTGCGCGATAGATTAGACGGAGTGGTCAGCGCCAGGGGCATGGCCTTAGATTATGTGCACGAATGCATTGAACTGTGTACTTACTTTTCTTTTTTTGTCCTGTCGAGGTTTTGTATGTTTTGAAGCGGTTATAACCTTGATATGACTTTACGCAGTCGGCTGGACTTTAAACGATAATAACAATAACAATAGGTAAAACGTGGAAGCAGTTTTTCATATGTGAATAGCGTACACTGTTTCTAATGGAGAAACAACGTGTACCTGTAGGCTACGGATCTGATGTTTCCCTAAAACGTTGTGGTTATATGCATATTGTCACTCTCTCAAAAGATTGAATGAATGTCATTCAGTCATTGAACATGTTCAAACCATTTACGTATTGTCACACTTTGAAAAGATTGGAATTGACGAAAGCGGGAACAAGTATAGGGTAGGCGGAACTCGATGGCAGCGATCTTTTCAATTGAAAGTGTTTTATTCTTGTTCCGCTTAACTTGTCTGTTATAGTTCAGCTGAAATTTGCAATGCACTATTCCCATCTTTTTGTGCATTAATACACATTGGTGGTACAAATGTTGGTTTTTTTATTCTTTTTTTTTTTTTTTTTTTTTTTTTATCAATAGCAGATTTGAAAAGACCCAGGTTACCTGCATGTATGTGAACATGTTGGGACAATTCTCAGTGATAAATCAAACTTTTACCTCTGAGCCCACGGCCTGGACTTATATCCAATGCAGGCAGAAACCATGAATGTATAACTTCCAGTGGGTCAGAACCTTGCGTAAGAATGTATTTTATTTCTGTGATCAGCATAACTGAATCCTTTCAGTATTGAAATAAATTCCGCTTTTTTTAACCCCTTGACTCCCGCACCTGATTCACTAGTTGCAAAAACTTAACACTTTCGTTCCCTCACCCTATCCACCAGCTTCCTGCAGGGAGCTGATGGATAGGATGGGAGAATCAAAGGGTCAAGTATTTGTTTTGCTAGCATGGTTGGCAATTCAGGATACTAATAATGGACAGGATGTGGGAGTGAACGGGTTAAAAAAACCCAAATGAGAATTTTGTTGTTGCAGTGTTCACAACTTTCGGTATTGCTGGTAGATTAATGGCACGCTGTAGAATAAATTGCTCCAGAAAGAGTTTGAAACAAACGTCACAGTGTTTTGTTTGATGCATTTTATCGGGTCTCAAGAGAAAAACCAGGTTGCCACTGATACCTAGTTTGTTGTCAGACAATGCTGGTTCAGGCCTTTCATGTACGCTTAGTTGGAAGAGTAAAAATCCGTTATTTGAAAACGGTTTGTAACTGTCAAAGCGAAATTAACGGCAGTTTCCACTAACATTATTGCCTTAGCGTATTACCCATTAACTTACACAAAAGTTTTGGTGGAATCTGTGGCGAGTTTTATTGACAGTTGTGGTTGTGATATGTGTACTTAATTTTCTTTTTCTTTTTTTGTCTGTTGAAGTTTTGTATGTTTTGAAGCGGTTATAGCCCCGATATGGCTCTACGCCGTCGGCTGGGCTTTAAACAACAACAACAACAATAACAAGTGGCTGCTGCAGGCAATGGACTTGGACTCTGTGATCCATTATGGGCTTAAGGCTTAACTGCGTAAATGGTTTGTTGCTTGTGAAAATTGCTAGCTTGTACAGAGGGAACAATTCAGATTAACCTCCGTAGTTCAGATTAGTACACTTTTCTTTCGTTGAGGGGAACAGTCAGTATTATCCGAGTTTTTATGTGTTGTAATATACAGAACTATGGACGGGAAAATGTTGCGCTTCCCGCTGACTCCGAACTTTTTTTTTTCTCTTTTTTTCTTTTTTCTCTTTTTTTCTTTTTTTTTTTTTTTTTTTTACCAAAGCAGTGGTAATGTCTACACCCTCCACCTGTAGTTGGAAGAAATATACATTGTCAAGAAATTGTTTTCACATCAGGAACTCTTTCGGTGCAAGCTCCATGTCATTCCAGAGACGCCACACACACACACACGTATACGCACACGTTACGCATATACACGTGCGCGCCCACAAAGACACACTCTCTCTGTCTCTGTCTCTCTCTCTCTGTCTCTGTCTCTCTCTCCTGCTGCAAAAAAAAGGGGGGAGGAGATATACTTCAGAATACTTTATTATTAGAGAAGAGTAGACAACAACCAGAGAGAGAGAGAGAGGGAGGGAGAGAGAGAATTATCTTATGCTTGATTCAAAGCAATTCAAAGCAGCTTTACTTCGTGTTAAAAAGATATTAAAAACTATCATTGAAATTTCTGTGTGTGGTTCATTGTGTTGGTAAGAGATCGTAGTATGCTTTCAGTATTGTGTGAAAAGTAACACATTCAATAATGACACCGCACCAAAGTATGTACAGTGTAGAGGATTTGTCCCGGCTTTTGAAGTAAGATAGAACATAATTATTTCATTCTAACTAGACAACGGAAGAAAAACTAATTATGTTGTCTCAGTCAAAAATAATGTTATGGTCTTGCAGCATAGTGTGAAATAGACCATGTTGTGGTGATGCTGAACTACCATAATCGTCCCGGCTCATGAATCCACACAAAATATATAAACCAACGTTTGTAGCTTCCTTCGTTCATACTGATCAGCTGTAAACGTATGGTATTGTGGGGAATTTTTTCAATGTGGGGACAAGTTGGGATAATCATTGTGAGGACAAGTTGGGATAATCATTGTGAGGACAAGTTGGGATAATCATTGTGATGACAAGTTGGGATAATCATCGTGATGACAAGTTGGGATAATCATCGTGATGACAAGTTGGGATAATCATTGTGAGACAAGTTGGGATAATCATCGTGAGGACAAGTTGGGATAATCATTGTGATGACAAGTTGGGATAATGATTGTGATGACAAGTTGGATAATCATTGTGAGGACAAGTTGGATAATCATTGTGAGGACAAGTTGGGATAATCATTGTGATGACAAGTTGGGATAATTATTGTGAGGAGAAGTTGGGATAATCATTGTGAGGACAAGTTGGGATAATCATTGTGAGGACAAGTTGGGATAATCATTGTGAGGACAAGTTGGGATAATCATTGTGAGGACAAGTTGGGATAATCATTGTGAGGACAAGTAGGGATAATCATTGTGAGGAGAAGTTGGGATAATCATTGTGAGGACAAGTTGGGTAATCTCTTAAAAAGGGACGAAACGATGGAAAAGTCTGTGATCATGTCTTCATTGTCATACTCCTATCTGTTTGCAGAATGTCATTTGTATATCAGCACTGCAGGGATAAACAGGTTTTAATAGCTGGAATTGCGTTCTTGTGTACGCCTTGTACTCAAAAAGAAAAAAGCTGACCACATATCTCCTCTCCTGGCACAACTTCACTGGCTCCCTGTATCAAAGCGCATACAGTACAAACTAGACACCATGTGCTACAAAAGCCTCAATAACGCAGCCCCCGATTACCTGTCAAGCCTACTTGAGATCTATGTTCCCTCACGTACCCTCCGCTCTGCCTCCGATCCTCTGACTTTTCGCTTTCCACGCACTAAGCTCAATACCTATGGTCCACGAGCCTTCTCTGTTTCTGGTCCACTCTCCTGGAACAAACTTCCTCTCTCAGTCCGTCAGCAACCTACTTTTGCCTCCTTCAAGTCCGCTCTCAAAACTCACCTTTTCTCCTCTGCATAAAATCCTAACCTCACTCAACCCCCCTCTGCAGCCTGTCTCCGCTCGGAGGGGAATCACTTTGTTTTAATATATAATTGTATATGATGTGCTCTCTGTGGTTTTCCATTGGTTTTATTCTTGCTTTTATTGCTTTTATTCTTTTCTCCCCATTTGTGGCCATGCATGTGTGTGTGTGTGTGTGTGTGTGTGTGTGTGTGTGTGTGTGTGTGTGTGTGTGTGTGTGGTGTGTGCGTGGTGTGTGCTGTTTTTCGGCGCTTGGATTTGATTTTGTCGAGATTTGCGCTATATAAATATTGTAATTATTATGTATGCATGTGCGTACGTATGTATGTATGTATGTATGTATGTATAACGCTTAGATTTATGTATGTATGTATGTATGCATGTATACGCTCAGCTTAGATTTATGTATGTAAGTATGTAAGCATGTATGTATGCATGTATACGCTCATATGTATGTAGGTATGTATGCATGTATACGCTCAGCGCTTAGATTTGATTTTGTCAAGATTTTGCGCTATATAAATAAAATATATTATTATTATTATTATTATTATTATTTAGTTACATTATATATTAGGTCATAGTGTGTACGCTTGGTAAGTATATATTTGGTCAGTTTTTCGTCAGCCATAGTTCGTACATCAGATTACGGTCGCATAGTAGGCCACAGTTTTTATCAGATCACAGACCCCCCTCCCCCTGTCGGGATGCCGGGGACTCTATCATTATAAATAACATCCCCACCATCTGGAAAGTGTGGTGGAAATTTCTTCCTGTCTCACTCTTTGTATCTGCCTTGCTTTTTGCTTTTTGTCTCTTTCTTTCTCGTTTTCTGCCTTGCTGATCATTTCACCTCTATGTTTCCATACAGCCTCACATACTTGACATTAGATTGATAATTGCCTACATGTATATTAACTTCAATTTTAGTCTAAGGAAATGTGAAATACTTAGTGGCAATTTTAGATACTATAGGCCATTTTTATGCTTGCTTTTGTCTACTTAGATATCTTTATGCATTTGTATTCTGTTTCGTTTCATCCCCTTGTGATCAATGGACGGAATGGCCATCATGAAAGACGTATACTTAGACTATTTGGTTTTGTTTTTATCTCCCTAGAGATAAAATGGGCAGAATAGCTAACGGCAAGGGCACATCCTTAACATTGTTTGTGTGAAAGCAATGATATACATACATGCAATAAGTTTTTCTTTTCCAGGTTTTGATTTTTCCAGGGTCATCGATGTGTATTGAGGTTAGCGTTGTGTTTGAGATGGTTTATAGCTCTGATATGGTTCTGAGCAGTCGGTCGTGTTTACGACGACTACTGCTACTACTGCTGCTGCTGCTGCTGCTGCTTTTACCATTACTACCAATAATCAGGTCACAGTTTGTGTATTAGGTCACAATCTTTGTGTGGTTGGAGAGTTAAGAAAAACGTGTCGGACAGTGTTGGTAAAGGCGATAGCTTAGATGAGTTGACAATTCTTAAATCCCGTTTTCATAAAGAACTATATTGGCCAAGACTTACAGCACCTCGATCCCCAGCCTGGCGTCTACCGTGGATACAGACTGTTGGTCAGCAATTATGTTTCATATGACACGATCATGATTGAATGTTTACGTGTACAACGTCAGAGAGAGAGAGAGAGAGAGAGAGAGAGAGGAAGAGAGAGAGAGAGAGAGACTTAACCAGTAACGCGCCAACTCAGTTTGTTGTAAGACTTTGCAATGCTACAGAGTGACTAAAGCTGTTGCAGCCCTAGGGCTTCACACTACTTAGAAACGTTTTTGTATACCACGCATGTCGAGCATCAACCTTTGTGAACAATGGCACTATGAGCTCAAGAACAGCAAGTGCTGCGAAGAGATAGATCAGTCATAAAGAAAAAACTCATGAAAACCACACACACACACACACACACACACACACACACACACACACACACCACACACACACACACACACACACACACACACACACACACACACACACATACATACACACACACACACACACACACACACACACACACACACACACACACAATCTCCATCACGTTTCCTGTCCTTAGGTAACATAAGTGTTGGTAGTACTGACTGACCGTAAGTGAAGTGAGAGGCATTATGTGCTTAACAGCGCGAGCACACAGGTCTCTGTTGGAAAGGTTTGATGAGAGCCTCTTGTATTATGTTTAACCCTTTGACTCCTGCACCCTGTCCACAAGCATCTTGTATTCTCAACCATGCTAGCAAAGCAAAAACTTAACCCTTTGATTCTCTCACCCTATCCACCAGCTTCTTAAAGGAAGCTGGTGGATAGGGTGAGGGAGTCAAAGGATTAAGTGTTTGCGGTTGGTGGACAGGGTGCAGGAGTCAAAGGGTTAAAGCAATTTTGTAGTATATTCGGAGAATTCAAGGACCTTCTTCGTCATTTGTTTTAAACGGACACGACAAGAAAGTTGGTAGGGATTTGCATTTTGTTCTGTAAGGTATTGATACTGAAATCCTAAATTATAAAGAACAGATGAGAACCGTGATTTTTCTAGTTTTTGCAGGACGCACAAACTTCTAATTTAGGTATAGACGGAGAGACTGGAAAACGTCAGTCCGGCTGAATTGTTTTTCCAAGTGTGTGTGTCATCTGTTTTCTTAACGACACAGGACAGAAATGGAAACGCAATTTATAAACATGTTTTTTCTGCATTGGAATATATTCACTCACATAAACAACTTATTACACTTAAAATACGCATGTGCGTGTGGCCATGCTTGCGAAACCAGCGATTGATTTATTTGCCTTCAAACCTTTGAAGTTGGCAAAACACTAAATCATTTATTTTATCCTCATGTTTTAAGAGGAAGAAAGATTCAGATGAACACGAGATAAAGCAGATATGTCAGTCCACGAAAAGGAGCTGAGTTTTTAGCTGATTTTATGGTTTGTGTATGTTTACATAAAATATTCAAAATAACGAAGACAGTCAATATACAAACATAATAAATAAGCAGTCATTAAGGATTTCTCTGATCAAAACTAGCAGTTCTTTGCTCTTGTAAACGTTATCTAAATACTTCAAACGCATGCGGCATTCATTCTGCCCCCTTTCAATCAAAAAGAATGCACACATGTCTACCGAGTGTTTACACTTTTTAATTCTCATATTCTAAGTAATTTGTGTATAGTCCTAAAATGCGGCATCGGTTTGTGTACTGTATATTGTTACAAATCACTGGTGACGCGTTAGTCATGAAGTCTAGAAAACATACCACTGACGCATCATTCGTGACGCTTTGTCGTGGATTCTAGAAAATGTATCACTGACATGACACATCATTGTTAACATTTTGTCATGAAGTCTTAAAAACGCGTCACTGTCACATTGTTGACGTTTTGTAATGAAGTCTTGAAAATGTATCGCTGACATAAACATTGAAATGTTGACGTGGTTTTGCCATCTCGATGTCATTTTGATCTTGTTTTTTCATTCATAAATATGGGAAATTACACGCCAAAGTCAGCTTTTTTCAGTTTCGAAATAAGCTTATGTGACCTTGCTTCAAAAACTGTATGCTGTAAAGAAACAAAATTTTTGAGGGGGAAAGCTACTAAAACATGTAAACAATGGATATCCTCATAGAAACTTGCAGAGCAGTTGTCAGAGTTTTGAATATTTGAAATTGGAACAGACAGGCATCTTTGAATTTCTTCATCATCATCATCATCATCATCATCGTGATCATCATCGTCGTCGTCGTCGTCGTCGTCGTCATCATCATCATCATCATCATCATCATCATCATCATCATCATCATCTGCCCTGCCCCATGGCGTTGGCAATCATGGCCCTCTTTACGAATCTATCCCTTGTCGCTGCAAGTACATCTCCCACCATCT